>JBCNJP010000027.1:41895546-41911546 GCA_039602395.1 Deinandra increscens subsp. villosa | reverse complement strand
ATGGTTAGTTGAGTAACTTGATGATTTTATGATGGTTATATATGTTAGTATGGTTAAATGATGATGTTATCATATGCTAAAATGTTATAAAATGGTTTAGTATTGTTATTAACATGTGTTAGTATGTTATACTAGAATTATTAATTGTAATTTTAGTGGTTAATCATCTTATTTATAAATTATTATATGCTAATGATGAATTACCATGGACTAAATATAGTGTTTAGTGACACTTATGGACTTAGCTTGGACATTAGGAGATGTTATAAAAAATATTGGACATGAAATGATAACATTAAACCATTTAAATGAATTTTATGGTAAAATATTAAAGCTAGTAATTTTAAATAAATTACTTGGATTTTAAACCATAAAAATTCACCATGGAAATTAACTTATATAAAATAGTCTCATTTTATAAAAATATAATTTCTAAAATACAAGACTTAAATGACTTGTATAGATTTTATAAAAATAAAATGGATAAAATATATATAGATATATTTTATATCCAAAATGGTAAAAGACTATAATAAAAACACTTGACATGAAAAAGTATAAAACTTTTGATTTATACAAAATTGGAAATATAATATGTTGGTAAATAATTCTATAAAAGGTCTTTAAATTTAAAACCCTAGCTTTATTTAATAAATAAAGTTATTTAAAAATGATTTTATAGAAATAAAATCAAAAGACTTATAGAAATTATGAAAAACATATTTTAAACATTTTTGATTATTTTAAATGAATCAAAATAATCAAAACGTTTTAACCGGATCAGAAGTTTATTTTTAAGCGTTTGAAATTGAAACGAAATCTTTAAGCGTTTTAAAAACATCTTACGACGTATCGAAACGTAAAATAATTATTTTCAACAAATAATTATCCTTATGAATTTTAGAAACCCTAATTTGAGTTAAAATATATTATTCTAATAACGATTATATTTATATTAACTTAAAACCCTAATTAATCTAAACATAAGTTTAAATATTAAATAACCTTTAATATTTACCTACTTGTGTTTAATCATATAATCTCTAACTTGTAATAATTTAATAAAATTAAATTCGACAAGTTAGAATAATTATTTCAATAATAATTATGAACCCTAGTTATATATATTATAACTTAAACGTGATTGATTATTCAAATCGATCGAGCGAACCCAATTTTTTTTTAATAAATATCATTATTTAAAACAATATTCAAGACTTGATTGAACTGGTCTTCATGATACGGTATCACATGTTCATTCCTTGTATTTATTTACATTAAATGCCTTTATACGTGAACGATTGCATTTACTGATTTTGTAAACTGATTAACTAACAGGTTTTCAAAACGCTACAAACAGGATTATACGTCAAGACTTGACCGGTATCATTTGGGTAACGTTCGTTACACAAATGATTATGTGGACCCTTATGCATGTTGTCTTATGATTTATTAGGACTTTACTTGCTTGTTGCCACTCGGCAATCCATCATTACTACTGAATAAAGTGAGTTTCACGGCCCCTTTTCTTTATAACTGTTTTACACTTATTGGGGGGGGGGGGGATCATGAACTGATAAAATGTTTTAAATTAATGTTATGGTCTACTGTTAGCCGTATGACTATCTGTTCTCTTACTGATTGCCCACAACAGGTACTTTATCGTTATAAACGTTAGTATAACTGAATCCCACCATTAGTTGATTTCAATTAGTTCTGCTCAAAACGATAACTAACGGATACATCTATTTGGGTTGACAACCCTGCCCGATTGGTAGCTCTAATTCTGACTTCCGGATATTGTCTTGGGGTACACGTCAGTTATTCTACCCTGTTCGGTATCTCTCGGGCGAGGATACCATGGGTACGTAAACCGTTAGTATTTGAAATCAAGGTTTAGGGGAGATCATACAACTACAACAGTAAGCCAACGTAAGATTTAAGTATTCTAAAAACTGTTTTACCATCTTACTATCGAGTCCTAAACCTGTGAACCTCACCAACTTTATGTTGACTTTTTGAACTCATGATTTCTCAGGTAAATAAGCTGATCATGAAAGTCGTGCAAATGGGACTTCGCCTTTACATTCGGACCTGCTTCGTTGGCGTCCTAGTCCCTCTCTATCTTAAATAACTACTTTATGTTCTCAATAAATGAACAAGACTTTTAAGTTCAAATGTAAGACAATATCTTTTACCATTCTTTTCGCTGCAACAATTAATGATATTATGTTTTAATTAACGTTTGAATTCAGTAGTAGTTGTTCTGTATATCTGTGACTATGATCCCATCTCGCTCACGCCCAATCCTTTGCCCGGGGTGTGACAGATTGGTATCAGAGTCGCAGTTATAGCGAACCAGGTTAAACAATTTAACTAAAACCAAACCTGGACTATGACCAGCTCCAAAGTTTCCATTTGCACGCAAGACCACTTCACCAATCACATTCTCAATTGGATGAGATTTGCTGACATTTATGTTCTGAAAAATTGGGAATTCATGACTTTGAACTTGCCTAGTAGCTGGAATAATTGGGGGTAGTTAAATACTAAGCTCAATTCCTGGTAATCTTTGTGAAAGGGGTAAGTTTGATGTAGTTGCAGCAAAGACATGTTGATCATTCATGTTGATAGCAGAATTGATGTCCTCCTCATGGAGTGAGTCAGTGAAATTTGACTCATGAGAACCATCATGATCAACAGTTTGATTCACATTTGGTGAATACTGCACACTCCCATCATCACTGGTATCTGAGACATACCCATCTACTTGTGATTGTGAATCACTTGACTCAGTTTCAATCAAGTTCACTGGTGTGTGATCAGCAACTTGTTGAATTGCAGCAACTGCCTTAGCAGGTGGTTTGTAAGGTTGTGTGCTGACAGTGGAGAAGAGAGGTCCATAGTTACAGCTATCCTTCTTTGCATTTGAGTTCTCCCCCTGAGACTGCACATGCTCACTAAAAGACTTATCAACAGTGAAGTTGAAAGCATTGGTTAGTGAATCAATATCAAATAACCATGAGGGTTCAGAACTAAACTTATTTCTAGATTTTTTATTGAAAAACACATTTATTAACTCTTCAATAATTTTAGTTCTGAAATTGTATACCCTGTATGCCTTGGACACACCAGAATATCCAACCATGTAGCCATCATCTGCCTTCTCAACAAACTTAGCTAAGTTCTCACTGGTTATTAATATTGTAACAGGACAACCAAAAACTTTGAGAAAGTGGATACTTGGTTTTCTTTTTCTCCAAAGCTCATAAGGTGTCTTGTTCTTACCTTTGACCACAAGCACCCTGTTCTGAACATAGCAGGCAGTGTTCACTGCTTCTGCCCAGAAAGTTACAGGGAGCTTAGACTCAGCCAACATTGATCTAGCAGCCTCAATTAGTGTTCTATTTCTCCTCTCAGCTACCCCATTTTGCTGAGGAGTCCTAGCTGCACTATACTGCCTAGATATACCCTTTTCTTCACAAAATGAATTTAAAACATGGTTTTTAAATTCAGTACCATTGTCACATCTAATTGTTTTGACCTTGAAATTTGACTGATTTTCAAGTTGCATGATTAAGGCTTTTAAAGTTTCAGGGGTTTCATCCTTGGTTCTTAGGAAGAAAACCCATGTGTACCTTGAAAAATCATCTGTTATAACAAAACAATAAGACTTCTTTCCCAAACTCATTACCCTTGTAGGACCAAAGAGATCCATATGCAACAGTTCTAAGGGTTGAGAAATTGAATTTTCAGATTTGGACTTATGAGAGGACTTGTGCTGTTTACCTTTTAAACAAGCAATACAATGTTCATTACAGTTAAAATGTTTCTTTGGTAGACCATTAACCAAACCTAAATTGACAAGTTTGTTCATGGTTTTGTAATTAACATGTACAAGTCTTCTATGCCAAAGGTCAGACTCATCAATAGAAGCTTTTGATATCAGACAAGTGTTACCATCATGAGATGTAGCACTTGCCATATCAAGTAAGTACAAGCCATCCTGTCTTTTAGCTTTAATTAAAATCATTTCATCAGGAATTTTGAAACCAGGCTTAAGTACTAGGGCTTCTTCATTATTGAACAGAACATTCATGTTCTTATCACAGATTTGTGATACACTCAACATATTGAAATTCAGAACATTGACAAGACTTACCTTGTCAAGAGTAAAACTTCCATTTGACACATTACCAAGTGCAATAATGTAACCTTCATTGCTTCCAAAAGCAACAGGACCTCCATCATATCTTTTTGTGTTTTCTAGAAGATTTTTATTACCTGTCATGTGACTGGAGCACCCACTATCTACAACCCAAACATTTTCTTGAGATTTATTAGGTAGCCCCTACATAGGTAAACAACATGGTTAGTTGGAGTATGGGACCCAAGCCTTTGTGGTCTTGGGTCTTCCCATGGCATCATTATAAGAGTAGTTTCTTAAAACAATTTGATTGGGTCCTTGGTTTTCAGTTATGAGTTCATTATGTTCTGAAAAGTTAACCCTTTTTTCATTTACACTCCTGTTATAACTTTTCCATTTGGGAAAACCATGTCTCTTTATAAAAGCCTTCTTTTCCCGGTATTTTCTGTTGCTTCTCTATTTCACATTTTTAAATTTTGGTTGAGAGGCAACAATGGGAATTTCAGTATGTGAAAACTGAGTTCCGTAGGAACTCACTTGTGCAGGATGATCATGCACATCATACTGTTCAGAAATTTGTTTTCTTTCACGAGGAGCAATTTTTGCTCGTGAACCACCTTGGTAAGAGGGATGGGATTGATTCATAAACTCGGTGGGTTGAAATTTAAGACTTTGTTTTGAAGGTTTTGCAGACCTGGTGTTATTTAAATGTTCCGAGGGAACTGTACTTCTTCCGGAGGAAAGTTCTCCCGGAAGAAATGAAGTTCCTACGGAGTTTTGTTCACTAGGAAACCATTTATTTTAACTTGTGAGAAACTGATGTTCTTCTCATTTCCAACCCAAACTTCTGTGTTTTACCAATTTGCCTCTGATCACCCTGTGATCTTCTTGGTGACACATTCCTGTTATCCTTTTGATTCTTTGAGTTAAACTGAATTTGATTTCTCTTAGGAGAAATGTTAGCATTATTATTTATCTGTTAAAAGGATTGAAGGAATAGTGTATGGCAACATGTCCCATTTCACCACAAATGATACATTCCCTCATTGATTTGTGGGAGTCCTGGTATCTTGGTGACAATTGATTGGTGGTTTGATTAAAAACAAGCTTTGATTTTCCAACCTTTTGAGTAGTAGAACCTGAAGACTAAGATCCTTCAGGGTCTATACTCTTGGTTCTAGTCGTCACATCCTTAATTTTTGAAAATTTTAAAGGCGGAACCATAGAAGTTGGTTTTGAGATTTTAAAATTATCAACCTTATGTTGGGTTATATAACAATTTATCGATTTAAACACGAGTACGCAGCGGATATTATCCTATGAATTAATCTAACTAACCGGATAGACAACGTGTACCTTTTTAGCTCGGCAAGAGAAGATCTTCTTAGGATTTGAAGTAAATCCCTCTACGATCGCACACACGACACACCGATGTACGTATGCTAGTACTCAATCACGAACTCCTCTTGATGTAGGCTTTGGTCGAACCACTCAAGAAATCGAACCCCCTTGGGTTCTTTTCTTTTTGCCGAATTTTAGAGAGGAAAGAGAGAGAGTTTAGGGTTTTCACTTTATCAGATAAAATCAACACTTAAACCTTAAACCCATAAGGTTTATTTATAGTGTTTGGAGACTTGGAAAACAAGTTAAGGATTGAGATAAGGAGCCCTAATCGAAATCGGCCTAAGGCCCTATCCCAAAACCTTCTCTCAATTGTAATCCAATTATAACTCTCTCTAATTACAACTAACACCCCTGTTAACAATTAACCGTTAGTTTTATTTATTATTATTAACGACTCCTCGTTAAATGTTCGTGATAAATATTAATTAACTAATTAATCAATACAAATACATTAGTGTCGAGACGTGTAACCCCGTAGGCTTAAATACTTTCCGGACATACGCTTATTAATACGTGATCATATCCCTACACCTTAGCGGGAATGCTGGTTGATGCTGTTGTGATATTTGAAAAACTAATGTGATTTTCAATTGGTATGTCTTCATCCTTTTTCACACAATCAATTTCATTGGAGAGGTCCTCAATTACTGGACCATTCTCCATTGGTTCAGGGGTCAAGGAGACATCTGTTTCCATGAGGGTTAGAGCTACAAGGCTAGTGTAAGAATCAGTATTCTCCACTGTTCTAAAAGATAACCCTCCCTTCCCATGTGTGTGTTCATGCCATAATTTCTGTGCTTTTTCACTAACAATCTGAAACTTATCAGCATTGCTTATGGCTTCTCTCAGCTGGTCTTTTAGGGTTTGACACTACTACAAAAACTGCCATCCTTGACACGCGAACGATGACACTCGGTCATTTCTTGACGTGCAAAAAAAAAGTGTCATATTAAAATGTCAAGAATAGATAAATCTTAAGTATAGATGACGCGCATTTTTGCGTGTCATGAATTTCTGTCATATTTAGAAGAAAAAAAACACGGAGGACACTTATAATGTGCGTGTCAAGAAGCCCATGTCGTTTTTTATTTATTTTCCCGCCAAAAATTTTCAGAAAAAACAAAATCCAAAAAAAAGAAATAAAAGAAAAAAAAACACGGAGCGCCTCTTTTATGTTTTGGTTTTTGCCCTAATTCCTTCCGCCCCCAACTCCCGACCCCCGACTCTCGAGCTCTCAATCGGAAAACTCCAGCCCCACCACTACCGGCGGCCGTTGACTCCGGCGACAACAAGCGCAGAAGGTTCAGAACAAGCGGAGAAGGCCGCCGTAGCTTATACAACGCAGCTCCGGCCCTGTACGGCTGCTCGTCGTCATCATCTTATGCCTCGTTGCTTTTGGCTTCGCCATTGCAGTCGAACGCCGTCGTAGCACTGTACATTCTTTCTCTCACACAAATCCAACTGTTTATGTTTAACTCAACTGTTAATTAGGGTTTTGTAGATCAGCTGCCGTATCTGTTTGAATCTGTTCAATCTCTCTATGATTTATAAGATCTAGGTTTTTTACATGCAGAAAATGAGCTTGTGTGAACTCGTACATGATTTGCAGTGACTTTTGAGTTGTGATTTTAGCTACAGCTTTTGCGCTTCTGCTTGCTGCTCTGATAATAGCTTTGCTACTTGTGTTTGAGATGATTGATCTTATATGTTAGTTGTAACTATACTTAGGAGATCTATTGTAATCCTATATGTTACTTTTAACTATAAAAAATTGAGTTAGAAACCTAGAATTTGAGTTTGCCTCACCAAAATAACACAAAATTGAGATAGAATATGAGGTTGTTTCTGATTTGCAGTGACTTTTGAGTTGTGATTTTAGCTACAGCTTTTGCGCTTCTGCTTGCTGCTCTGATAATAGCTTTGCTACTTGTGTTTGAGATGATTGATCTTATATGTTAGTTGTAACTATACTTAGCTAGAGGTTTCTAAAAGTAAAGGAATCAGGCTCAATGCACTGGTCAAGAGTCAGATTGCCCTATAGTGCATAGTGTTTCTGATTGGAAAGACCAATATTCAGTTGTATGTATGAACGATTTAACAGTAGCTTAAATAGCTGGTATTAGTAGCTGTTGCTGGTAACTTTATATGAAAATCGATGATTCTTTACTCTATGTCATGTTTCTGTGGATAAATTAAAGCTGTACACCTGATGTTCTATAAGTGTAGATATATCTGTGATGCGGTTGCTTTACTTTTAATGTTTAAATAGGCATTTATATCAAATTTTTATGTTTCCAGGTTGAATGTTGTAGTTGTTGTTTACTTGTTTATTTGTCTTCATGTTTGTGAGTTTTGTTAGATCACATTAAATGAAATAGATATGTAAATTATGTCGCCTTGTTGAAACTAGGGTGACATATGTTTTTTGTCACGTTGGCATCCTAGTGGTGGCAAACCACTAGGATGCCAACGTGACAAAAAACATATGTCACCCTAGTTTCAACAAGGCGACATAATTTACATATCTATTTCATTTAATGTGATCTAACAAAACTCACAAACATGAAGACAAATAAACAAGTAAACAACAACTACAACATTCAACCTGGAAACATAAAAATTTGATATAAATGCCTATTTAAACATTAAAAGTAAAGCAACCGCATCACAGATATATCTACACTTATAGAACATCAGGTGTACAGCTTTAATTTATCCACAGAAACATGACATAGAGTAAAGAATCATCGATTTTCATATAAAGTTACCAGCAACAGCTACTAATACCAGCTATTTAAGCTACTGTTAAATCGTTCATACATACAACTGAATATTGGTCTTTCCAATCAGAAACACTATGCACTATAGGGCAATCTGACTCTTGACCAGTGCATTGAGCCTGATTCCTTTACTTTTAGAAACCTCTAGCTAAGTATAGTTACAACTAACATATAAGATCAATCATCTCAAACACAAGTAGCAAAGCTATTATCAGAGCAGCAAGCAGAAGCGCAAAAGCTGTAGCTAAAATCACAACTCAAAAGTCACTGCAAATCAGAAACAACCTCATATTCTATCTCAATTTTGTGTTATTTTGGTGAGGCAAACTCAAATTCTAGGTTTCTAACTCAATTTTTTATAGTTAAAAGTAACATATAGGATTACAATAGATCTCCTAAGTATAGTTACAACTAACATATAAGATCAATCATCTCAAACACAAGTAGCAAAGCTATTATCAGAGCAGCAAGCAGAAGCGCAAAAGCTGTAGCTAAAATCACAACTCAAAAGTCAGTGCAAATCATGTACGAGTTCACACAAGCTCATTTTCTGCATGTAAAAAACCTAGATCTTATAAATCATAGAGAGATTGAACAGATTCAAACAGATACGGCAGCTGATCTACAAAACCCTAATTAACAGTTGAGTTAAACATAAACAGTTGGATTTGTGTGAGAGAAAGAATGTACAGTGCTACGACGGCGTTCGACTGCAATGGCGAAGCCAAAAGCAACGAGGCATAAGATGATGACGACGAGCAGCCGTACAGGGCCGGAGCTGCGTTGTATAAGCTACGGCGGCCTTCTCCGCTTGTTCTGAACCTTCTGCGCTTGTTGTCGCCGGAGTCAACGGCCGCCGGTAGTGGTGGGGCTGGAGTTTTCCGATTGAGAGCTCGAGAGTCGGGGGTCGGGAGTTGGGGGCGGAAGGAATTAGGGCAAAAACCAAAACATAAAAGAGGCGCTCCGTGTTTTTTTTTCTTTTATTTCTTTTTTTTGGATTTTGTTTTTTCTGAAAATTTTTGGCGGGAAAATAAATAAAAAACGACATGGGCTTCTTGACACGCACATTATAAGTGTCCTCCGTGTTTTTTTTCTTCTAAATATGACAGAAATTCATGACACGCAAAAATGCGCGTCATCTATACTTAAGATTTATCTATTCTTGACATTTTAATATGACACTTTTTTTTTGCACGTCAAGAAATGACCGAGTGTCATCGTTCGCGTGTCAAGGATGGCAGTTTTTGTAGTAGTGTCAAACCCTAAAAGACCAGCTGAGAGAAGCCATAAGCAATGCTGATAAGTTTCAGATTGTTAGTGAAAAAGCACAGAAATTATGGCATGAACACACACATGGGAAGGGAGGGTTATCTTTTAGAACAGTGGAGAATACTGATTCTTACACTAGCCTTGTAGCTCTAACCCTCATGGAAACAGATGTCTCCTTGACCCCTGAACCAATGGAGAATGGTCCAGTAATTGAGGACCTCTCCAATGAAATTGATTGTGTGAAAAAGGATGAAGACATACCAATTGAAAATCACATTAGTTTTTCAAATATCACAACAGCATCAACCAGCATTCCCGCTAAGGTGTAGGGATATGATCACGTATTAATAAGCGTATGTCCGGAAAGTATTTAAGCCTACGGGGTTACACGTCTCGACACTAATGTATTTGTATTAATTAATTAGTTAATTAATATTTATCACGAACATTTAACGAGGAGTCGTTAAAAACTAACGGTTAATTGTTAACAGGGGTGTTAGTTGTAATTAGAGAGAGTTATAATTGGATTACAATTGAGAGAAGGCTTTGGGATAGGGCCTTAGGCCGATTTCGATTAGGGCTCCCTATCTCAATCCTTAACTTGTTTTCCAAGTCTCCAAACACTATAAATAAACCTTATGGGTTTAAGGTTTAAGTGTTGATTTTATCTGATAAAGTGAAAACCCTAAACTCTCTCTCTTTCCTCTCTAAAATTCGGCAAAAAGAAAAGAACCCAAGGGGGTTCGATTTCTTGAGTGGTTCGACCAAAGCCTACATCAAGAGGAGTTCGTGATTGAGTACTAGCATACGTACATCGGTGTGTCGTGTGTGCGATCGTAGAGGGATTTACTTCAAATCCTAGAAGATCTTCTCTTGCCGAGCTAAAAAGGTACACGTTGTCTATCCGGTTAGTTAGATTAATTCATAGGATAATATCCGCTGCGTACTCGTGTTTAAATCGATAAATTGTTATATAACCCAACATAAGGTTGATAATTTGAAAATCTCAAAACCAACTTTTAAGGTTCCACCTTCAAAATTTTCAAAAATTAAGGATGTGACAACTGGAACCAAGAGTATAGACCCTGAAGGATCTCAGTCTTCAGGTTCTACTACTCAAAAGGTTGGAAAATCAAAGCTTGTTTTTAATCAAACCACCAATCAACTGTCACCAAGATACCAGGATTCCCACAAATCAATGAGGGAATGTATCATTTGTGGTGAAATGGGACATGTTGCCATACACTGTTCCTTCAATCCTTTTAAACAGATAATTAACAATGCCAACATTTCTCCTAAGAGAAATCAAAGTCTGTTTAACTCAAAGAATCAAAAGGATAACAGGAAAGTGTCACCAAGAAGATCACAGGGTGATCAGGGGCAAATTGGTAAAACACAGAAAGTTTGGGTTGGAAATGAGAAGAACAGCAGTTTCTCACAAGTTAAAAGAAATGTTTTTCCTAGAGAACAAAACTCCGCAGGAACTTCATTTCTTCCGGGAGAACTTTCCTTCGGAAGAAGTACAGTTCCCTCGGAACATTTAAACAACACCAGGTCTGCAAAACCTTCAAAACAAAGACCTAAATTTCAACCCACTGAGTTTATGAATCAATCCCATCCCTCTTACCAAGGTGGTTCACGAGCAAAATCTGCTCCTCGTGAAAGAAAACAATTTTCTGAACAGTATGATGTGCATGATCATCCATGCACAAGTGAGTTCCTACGGAACTCAGTTCTCACATACTGAAATTCCCAATGTTGCCTCTCAACCAAAATTTGAAAATGCAAAACAGAGAAGCAACAGAAAATACTGGGAAAAGAAGGCTTTTATAAAGAAACATGGTTTTCCCAAATGGCAAAGTTATAACAGGAGTGTAAATGAGAAAAGGGTTAACTTTTCAGAACATGATGACCTCATAACTGAAAACCAAGGACCCAATCAACTTGTTTTAAGAAATTACTCTTATAATGATGCCATGGGAAGACCCAAGACCACAAAGGCTTGGGTCCCATACTCCAACTAACCATGTTGTTTACCTGTGTAGGGGCTACCTAATAAATCTCAAGCAAATGTTTGGGTTGTAGATAGTGGGTGCTCCAGTCACATGACAGGTAATAAAAATCTTCTAGAAAACACAAAAAGATATGATGGAGGTCCTGTTGCTTTTGGAAGCAATGAAGGTTACATTACTGCACTTGGTAATGTGTCAAATGGAAGTTTTACTCTTGACAAGGTAAGTCTTGTCAATGTTCTGAATTTCAATCTGTTGAGTGTATCACAAATCTGTGATAAGAACATGAATGTTCTGTTCAATAATAAAGAAGCCCTAGTACTTAAGCCTGGTTTCAAAATTCCTGATGAAATGATTTTAATTAAAGCTAAAAGACAGGATGGCTTGTACTTACTTGATATGGCAAGTGCTACATCTCATGATGGTAACACTTGTCTGATATCAAAAGCTTCTATTGATGAGTCTGACCTTTGGCATAGAAGACTTGTACATGTTAATTACAAAACCATGAACAAACTTGTCAATTTAGGTTTGGTTAATGGTCTGCCAAAGAAACATTTTAACTGTAATGAACATTGTACTGCTTGTTTAAAAGGTAAACAACACAAGTCCTCTCATAAGTCCAAATCTGAAAATTCAATTTCTCAACCCTTAGAACTGTTGCATATGGATCTCTTTGGTCCTACAAGGGTAATGAGTTTGGGAAAGAAGTCTTATTGTTTTGTTATAACAGATGATTTTTCAAGGTACACATGGGTTTTCTTCCTAAGAACCAAGGATGAAACCCCTGAAACTTTAAAAGCCTTAATCATGCAACTTGAAAATCAGTCAAATTTCAAGGTCAAAACAATTAGATGTGACAATGGTACTGAATTTAAAAACCATGTTTTAAATTCATTTTGTGAAGAAAAGGGTATATCTAGGCAGTATAGTGCAGCTAGGACTCCTCAGCAAAATGGGGTAGCTGAGAGGAGAAATAGAACACTAATTGAGGCTGCTAGATCAATGTTGGCTGAGTCTAAGCTCCCTGTAACTTTCTGGGCAGAAGCAGTGAACACTGCCTGCTATGTTCAGAACAGGGTGCTTGTGGTTAAAGGTAAGAACAAGACACCTTATGAGCTTTGGAGAAACAGAAAACCAAGTATCCACTTTCTCAAAGTTTTTGGTTGTCCTGTTACAATATTAATAACCAGTGAGAACTTAGCTAAGTTTGCTGAGAAGGCAGATGATGGCTACATGGTTGGATATTCTGGTGTGTCCAAGGCATACAGGGTATACAATTTCAGAACTAAAATTATTGAAGAGTCAATAAATGTGTTTTTCAATGAAAAATCTAGAAATAAGTTTAGTTCTGAACCCTCATGGTTATTTGATATTGATTCACTAACCAATGCTTTCAACTTCACTGTTGATAAGTCTTTTAGTGAGCATGTGCAGTCTCAGGGGGAGAACTCAAATGCAAAGAAGGATAGCTGCAACTATGGACCTCTCTTCTCCTCTGTCAGCACACAACCTTACATACCACCTGCTAAGCCAGCTGCTGCAATTCAACAAGTTGCTGATCCCACACCAGTGAACTTGATTGAAACTGAGTCAAGTGATTCACAATCACAAGTAGATGGATATGTCTCAGATACCAGTGATGATGGGAGTGTGCAGTATTCACCAAATGTGAATCAAACTGTTGATCATGATGGTTCTCATGAGTCAAATTTCACTGACTCACTCCATGAGGAGAACATCAATTCTGCTATCAACATGAATGATCAACATGTCTTTGCTGCAACTACATCAAACTTACCCCTTTCACAAAGATTACCAGGAATTGAGCTTAGTATTCAACTACCCCCAATTATTCCAGCTACTAGGCAAGTTCAAAGTCATGAATTCCCAATTTTTCAGAACATAAATGTCAGCAAATCTCATCCAATTGAGAATGTGATTGGTGAAGTGGTCTTGCGTGCAAATGGAAACTTTGGAGCTGGTCATAGTCCAGGTTTGGTTTTAGTTAAATTGTTTAACCTGGTTCGCTATAACTGCAGACTCTGATACCAATCTGTCACACCCCGGGCAAAGGATTGGGCGTGAGCGAGATGGGATCATAGTCACAGATATACAGAACAACTACTACTGAATTCAAACGTTAATTAAAACATAATATCATTAATTGTTGCAGCGAAAAGAGTGGTAAACGATATTGTCTTACATTTGAACTTAAAAGTCTTGTTCATTTATTGAGAACATAAAGTAGTTATTTAAGATAGATAGGGACTAGGACTCCAACGAAGCAGGTCCGAATGTAAAGGCGAAGTCCCATTTGCACGGCTTCCATGATCAGCTTATTTACCTGAGATATCATGAGTTTAAAAGGTCAACATAAAGTTGGTGAGGTTCACAGGTTTAGGACTCGATAGTAAGATGGTAAAACAGTTTTTAGAATACTTAAATCTTACGTTGGCTTACTGTTGTAGTTGTATGATCTCCCCTGAACCTTGATTTCAAATACTAACGGTTTACGTACCCATGGTATCCTCGCCCGAGAGATACCGAACAGGGTAGAATAACTGACGTGTACCCCAAGACAATATCCGGAAGTCAGAATTAGAGCTACCAATCGGGCAGGGTTGTCAACCCAAATAGATCTATCCGTTAGTTATCGTTTTGAGCAGAACTAATTGAAATCAACTAATGGTGGGATTCAGTTATACTAACGTTTATAACGATAAAGTACCTGTTGTGGGCAATCAGTAAGAGAACAGATAGTCATACGGCTAACAGTAGACCATAACATTAATTTAAAACATTTTATCAGTTCATGATCCCCCCCCCCCCCAATAAGTGTAAAACAGTTATAAAGAAAAGGGGCCGTGAAACTCACTTTATTCAGTAGTAATGATGGATTGCCGAGTGGCAACAAGCAAGTAAAGTCCTAATAAATCATAAGACAACATGCATAAGGGTCCACATAATCATTTGTGTAACGAACGTTACCCAAATGATACCGGTCGAAGTCTTGACGTATAATCCTGTTTGTAGCGTTTTGAAAACCTGTTAGTTAATCAGTTTACAAAATCAGTAAATGCAATCGTTCACGTATAAAGGCATTTAATGTAAATAAATACAAGGAATGAACATGTAATACCGTATCATGAAGACCAGTTCAATCAAGTCTTGAATATTGTTTTAAATAATGATATTTATTAAAAAAAAATTGCGTTCGCTCGATCGATTTGAATAATCAATCACGTTTAAGTTATAATATATATAACTAGGGTTCATAATTATTATTGAAATAATTATTCTAACTTGTCGAATTTAATTTTATTAAATTATTACAAGTTAGAGATTATATGATTAAACACAAGTAGGTAAATATTAAAGGTTATTTAATATTTAAACTTATGTTTAGATTAATTAGGGTTTTAAGTTAATATAAATATAATCGTTATTAGAATAATATATTTTAACTCAAATTAGGGTTTCTAAAATTCATAAGGATAATTATTTGTTGAAAATAATTATTTTACGTTTCGATACGTCGTAAGATGTTTTTAAAACGCTTAAAGATTTCGTTTCAATTTCAAACGCTTAAAAATAAACTTCTGATCCGGTTAAAACGTTTTAATTATTTTGATTCATTTAAAATAATCAAAAATGTTTAAAATATGTTTTTCATAATTTCTATAAGTCTTTTGATTTTATTTCTATAAAATCATTTTTAAATAACTTTATTTATTAAATAAAGCTAGGGTTTTAAATTTAAAGACCTTTTATAGAATTATTTACCAACATATTATATTTCCAATTTTGTATAAATCAAAAGTTTTATACTTTTTCATGTCAAGTGTTTTTATTATAGTCTTTTACCATTTTGGATATAAAATATATCTATATATATTTTATCCATTTTATTTTTATAAAATCTATACAAGTCATTTAAGTCTTGTATTTTAGAAATTATATTTTTATAAAATGAGACTATTTTATATAAGTTAATTTCCATGGTGAATTTTTATGGTTTAAAATCCAAGTAATTTATTTAAAATTACTAGCTTTAATATTTTACCATAAAATTCATTTAAATGGTTTAATGTTATCATTTCATGTCCAATATTTTTTATAACATCTCCTCAATGTCCAAGCTAAGTCCATAAGTGTCACTAAACACTATATTTAGTCCATGGCAATTCATCATTAGCATATAATAATTTATAAATAAGATGATTAACCACTAAAATTACAATTAATAATTCTAGTATAACATACTAACACATGTTAATAAGAATACTAAACTATTTTATAACATTTTAGCATATGATAACATCATCATTTAACCTTACTAACATATATAACCATCATAAAATCATCAAGTTACTCAACTAACCATT
>JBCNJP010000027.1:41762229-41895046 GCA_039602395.1 Deinandra increscens subsp. villosa | reverse complement strand
GGGACGACATGGGTTGTTGCCACTGCGAAGTTTTGGCTACCAGACTTCCTCTTCTTCTTGTTAGAATTGGAAGACTCGGCCTTGACCTCCTTGGTTGTGACGCCCGCTCCCAGACTTGGCACCAGGAGGGGTCACTCATCGGATTTACTCATGAACACGTGGCACAACAGAGATAAGCAGCAGAAAATTTAAAACTTTTATTTATATATGCCAAGTACGTAAAGTAATTGAGATAATTTACAATCTATCTATATAGCGACTAACTATATCCGTCTTTTATTTATCTACAACTAGCCAGCATGTTCATCAGCTTCCTCTATAGCTTGCCCGATCATTCTCTTATCACGAGGGCTCCGCCCTTGCTCCTAGACGTCTCACCTAAACCTGACATACATATGGTTTTGGGAAAAGGTCAGCTTACGCTGGTGAGTTCTACATTTTAAAAACGTTACCTCATTTGTGAGGTTAAAACCTTTGTACCTGCAAAATCCCTTTTATAACATTTATCAAGTATAACACATAACAAGTTATACATAAAATAACATCATAATCATACACGTTTCTCTAGAAAACATCTACCTCAATAACTTTTAACTCCTACGACCTGAATTCCATACACCTCTATATCTTTTGGTCTCGAATACTACTCGGGTGACTTTATCGGAAGCCCCCAACCTCAGTACCGACAACCGCTCCATTTCATCTATACCTTCCCGGTCTCGAATACTGCTCAGGTGACTTCATCTGGAAGCCCCCAACCTCAGCAACGACAACCGTCCTACATTCCGTTCTTCCAGTTTCGTATACCGCTCAGGTGACTTCATCCGGAAGCCCCCAACCTCAGTATCGACCTCTGTTCACGTAACTTTAACTCTTTAGATGTTCCATTCTATCGAACATCTCCTTAACCACCACAGTACTACTACCTGCCCCTAGTTAGATATCCAGGTGACTCACGTGTGCTAATAAACATGATAATGTACTCATATATAGTGCAACAACTGAACATCCCCCAATTTACCTAGGTGTATGTATATAGGATGTACCAGCGGCGTATATCCTCCACACTTTCGATATGCCGGGTAACTATACTACCATGCTTGTATACAGGATGTACCAACGGCGTATCCACCACATAATAATATAGCAAATGCGTCACCTATTCTCATATAATCATACATTCTCACTTGTACGTTTATTAACAAACCCTTATAATTTGGATACCTAGTTTCAAAGTAAATATAGCACATAACTCAAATAATCATTTCATATGCATTATTCTATCAACATCATTTCATATATAATACTAACACGTATAACTACTTGTAAGCATCTTTATAACATAACACGTATCATTTCAAACAGTTCATCAATTCATCAGTTAAGATAATCAAACTTTCAGATAAAAGCATTTAACTCAAATACTTTTTAGGTAAACAGTTGAACATTGTATGTATATCAGCCCGAAAACATTAAAGCGTTTAAAACATTTATAAGTGGGCTCGCAGAACTCACCTTATCTCTTTACTCGTTAAACTGGGACGGAACCTCCGACAGAATCCTTCGGTTAACCTAATTCGCGTATCGTATGGCATTAACGCAAGGTTTAACATTATAAACATATCCTATGTTTATTTATCTCTTACATTATCTTAATAATATCTAATTATTAAGGTTTACTTCTATTAAGGCCAAAATGACCAAAATGCTCTTATAGGCAAAATATCTCTTTTTAATTGATAATATGAAGACGCGCATTCCTATAAGCAAACGCTCACTCCGGGATCGCCCAGGGAGGTATGCCATTTCCCAGTTGGGATTTATGCGACACCCTCGCTATGCCAGAAATCCCAGTGTACAGGCGCCTACCCTTCCGGTCCGCACGAACTTCTAATATCCGATTAACTTGATATTTTCAATAATTTATCATTTACTCATTTTAACTTCATATATACTTATTATATATATAAACATGTTACCATACCAAAATTTAAGTCCCCATACCCTCCGGATTATTTTATATTAAATAATCATATTTAGAAACCCTAATTTCATAAATTTCTTGTTTTATTTTTAAAACTCATTTTTAATTCAAACCAACTTAGGGCATTATCCATTATAACATTTTATAATATCCTTCAAAAGATCGAAGCTTATTTCAACATTGTTTAGTCAATTTGGGCAAAACAACGTTATGAAAACCCTAATTTTGGCTCATTTACAAAACCTTAACCAAACCTTTTCCAATTGTGAAATAAACTTAGGGCTTTCTTAAAACACATTAAATTAGGATTACCTACAAAATTTCAGACCCTAATTCCCACCCGATCACCCGATTTTGACAAAACAAGCTCAAGAACCCTAATTTTAGATCATTTCTAGAAACCATACTTACAGATTGAGTTTGCAAAAACTGAAAGAGGTTATTGTAGATCATACCTAATAAGGGTTGACTGCAGAAATTCGACTTCTAACTCCAAGCGAGTTGGGAGAATTTGACGGAGCAAGCTTCGGACGGGTTTTAGGGTTTTCGTGTGTTAATTTCGTGAATTGGTGCAGATTTTCGAATGATATGATCATGTATTTATAGTGTAGGAGCTAGAAATCTGTACTAGACACGTATAGGGGTGATTAGGCTTCGAAATCAACACGTTAGGGGGGTGAATTTGGTCAAAACTTGGCCTACAAGTCGAAGAAATCGAATCTGGTCGCTGAACCAGTTCGCGTATCGCGCAGGAGAGGGGCTGGGCCTCGCATACCGCCTGGTGACTATGGTGAAATGACAGTTTTAGTCCCTGGACTTCTATTTTACATTTTAAGCCCCTGTACTTCTATAAATTGTTATTTTATGCTATATATAAAACACTTAAGGGTATATTTATAAAAGTTTCTAAGGTTCGGGACATGCTCGATGATATACGTATAGATACGTATATATATACACTTATATGTTTATATATATCTTTTGCTATTTTGCGTTTTAGCCCCTCAAACTTTCCAATACTTATCATTTCATGTTATGGATCATGTTAGGATATAATTTTACTATATTCTAATCCTTAAAATGGTTATAATAATTATAGACACGTATCATATCAGTATATGTTGATAACTTTTCATAAATTACAGTTTTGGCCCTTCTACTTTTCCATTAATTATTAACACACGTATTCACTTGTATATATCTATCAATTCACACATATATCATCATGTTATTTGTACCAACACATATCCATCTCATATTTTACTTTCTTTACCGTTTTAGGCATTCAGTTATGCACATTTCATCACGTTGGTCATTAAACACATATTTCTAACACATGCAACTTATTAAAGCATAGCCTTACCATATTTATCAATTAAGCTCTCGTATTTATAATATAAACACATATTTACTATGTATATCATGTATCTGTGAAAATTGGGGTGTTACATCATCATTTATAACAGTTATAGGCCTTAAAACATTTCATGTATGTGTATCGGCACAAAACATGTAAAAGGCATTTTAACGCATTTTCTTAACATTTCTCATGTATATCATTCCTGAAGCAGTTTAACAGTTTAGGACATTTCACTCGTAAACACTATCAAAGCCTTTTCACGTATATTTCAATTCAATAGCCATTTAGCAGTTTAATACTGTAAAACGTTTCATCAATAATCATTTTCATAACCTTTCACGTGTATATCAGTCAAAAACCTTTTAACAGTTCTAATAGTTAAAATAGGCAATAATTCAGTTATAAACCATTTGGGATATTTTCATAACATTTGTATGTATATCAGCCCGGAAACATTTAAAACATTTAAAAGTGGGCTCATAGAACTCACCTTATTCTCTTAAGCAGTTAATTCAGGCAAAACCTCTGTTATGCCTTCCAATTAAATATAATCGTGTATTGTATGGCGTTAACGCAAGGTTTAATATAATAAACACTTCTTATGTTAATTTTAACATCTTATTATCTTAATAATATTCAATTATTAAGTTTATTCCTTTTTAAAGGTCAAAACGACCGAAATGCCCTTTAGGCAGTTATCATTTTCTTTTAACGATAATACGAAGACGCGCATACCTATAAGTAAACGCTCACTCCGGGATCGCCCAGTGAGGTATGCCAGGTCCCAGTTGGGATTGATGCGACACCCCCGCTTTGCCAGAAACCCCAGTGTACAGGCGCTTACCCTTTCGGTCCGCACGAACGTCTAAATATCTGATTAACTCGGTATCTTTAATCATTTAATATTTATCCATTTTAACTTCATATATGTTATTATGTATATAAACATGTTACTATACCAAAATCAAGTTCCCATACCCTCCAGATTATTTTATATTAAATAATTTTATTTCAAAATCCTAATTTTTTGTTTTTCTCATTTCTTGACCAAAACTCATTTTATTCAAAACCGACTTAGGTATTATCCATTATAACATTTTATAATATGCTTTAAAATATCAAAGCTTAATTCAATACCGTTTACTCGATTTGGGCAGAACAACGTTACGAAAACCCTAATTTTGGCTCGTTAACAAAACCTTTACCAAACCTTTTCCAATTGTAAGATGAAATTAGAGCTTTCTTAAAATACATTATTTTAGAATTACCTACAAAAATTCAGACCATAATTCCAACCCGATCACATAATTTTAGCAAAACAAGCTCAAAAACCCTAGTTTTTATACATTTTTAGAAATCATACTTAGACATAATATTATCAAAAACTGAGATAAGTTATTGTTAAGCATACATAATGAAAGCATGACTACAAAATTTGAGCTTCTAACTCCTCATCGTTTGGTCGAATTTCGCAGAAGAAGGGGTTGGTTCGTTTTAGGGTTTTTAGAGGAAAGAATCAGTGAATTGGTGATGAAAAACAAATGTTAGATGCTGTGTTATAGTCCTCAGATGCGTCTCAGTCCCCTCCATGTGTCTATGATGAGTAGCTACTCAAATCTATCGCGTAGAAGCCGAATTTTGGCGAACAAGTAACGAGATGTGGCTCAAAACAAGCCAAAAACGTTTGTGCAGATCATTGTTAGGCGTATCGCGCCATGAGGGACATGGTCCTAGGCGATACACGAGAAACCAAGGTTTCGGCCAAATTTTGATTTTTGTCATTTTTAGTCCCTTAACTCTATTTAATTGCGCTTTTAGCCCCTGAACTTTTATCCTTTTATTATTTTATGCCCTAAAATATTACGGGACATATTTTTTAAGGTTTATAAGGTTTGGATACGTTCGATAAATTTTATATACATACGTATATATATTTTTATATTTATATATACTTTCCACTAACTTGCAGTTTAACCCCTCAAACTTTACATACTTATCATTTTATGTCCCGATTCATGTTAGGATATATTTCTAATACTCCCTAAGCCTCGGGGTTCACATAAACACGTATATTACTTGTATACGTTATATATTTATTTATTCTTAACAATCCGTTTAACGTAAGGATACGTTCTTTATTTATTTTTCACATGTTTAACTATTCTAACACGCATTCCCACGTATATATTCATGAAATGAATATTTCACATGCATTTAAGCTATTAGAATATATATGTATATACTTACACATATATCTAACATAATACAATCGCGTAAATGTATTTTCCTCCGGTTATCATCTATTTCTATCATATCAACTTCTAAACGTGTATTCCATGCTAACCCCATATATATCAATTATCAGGGTTATAAAATACGTATCACATTTCCTTATTATAAAACATGTATTTATTTCATTTCATCAATTAACACGTGTATTATTCATATAACCCTACATTTATCAATTCCTTATCCGTCAATGGGTAAACATGCATTTTTCATACATTTTATCACGTTTGTTGTCTAACACACATATCATATGTATCTATAACATAAACACGTATAGTATTTGCAAATTATTACCCTTTATTCGTTTACCAACCGCAAACTATATCAATACACGTTTTAGCTACTTAACACATATAGCACACGTATATAACTTAAATCATGAAATTTTGGGTTTTACAGTATAAGTTATCGTATTTAACATTTTTGTTACATAATTTATACTTCTCATGATAATAAAATCATGAGTATACCATCATAAAATTTTTAATTTTATTTACGTGCCGATAATTTTTTTGTTAGATCAAACGTTATAGATTCCCCATGACATAAGATAAAGAAGACTTAAAATTAAAAAGTTTGTTAATATAGTATGTTGTTAATAGTAATGAACCAACACTACAAAATAAAATTATAAAGTGGAATTAGGCTCAGAATATGACAATCATCATAGCGATGACCGCTCTGATTGTATACGGTACTCAAATAGGGTAACGACTAAATTGGTTGAACAATGATGTTGTCAAACTCTCATTGGACAAAAGGAAGTAGAGTAACTCCCCTCACATTCAACAATTGGAACAAATTATCGTTGCCAAAACCACTTAAGGCCAAGACTGTAAAGTAAAAAATCATCATAGTCTAACAAAGTTGTTGTCAAATTCTGATCGGAACAAACACAACACAGTAAATCCCCTCACACCCAACAAACCGATTTTGTTATATATAAAATATAACTTATACGGCTCAGGTCTGATATCCATTTGCGATAAACGTCGTCATGTTATTAGAAAACCATCATAGCCGATAGATTCCAAAAAATATACATCAGGCAGAACAATACCCAAATCAGTTATCAATCACAGCTAGTTCACCATGCCACTCATTAAAATCCAAGCCCTTGAAACTTAAGAATTCTTCAAACTAAATACAACATTGATATCATATTTTTTTTGGTGAACTGAGGCAAACAAAAAGAATTTCAGATTGCTATTACTATCAGATTTACTTGTCCCTTCCATCAATAATTTCTTTGTGTATAGGCTCAGACCAATGAATCTGATCATCATAGCCACCATAGAAAACTTGTATTCACTCCCAACCAACATAAAATCATAAGATCCCAACTAGAATAAAAAAGAATCAAACTTCAACTGTGATAAAGCATAAGAAAGAACATAATCACAAATAAAAGCATTTGGCTCAGAGAAATCTATAAGATAGAATATCATAGCCAATGTAAGACATCAGAATAGGCTCAGATCAATTTGAAACCTCATCACAACCATCATGCATACAAAGAAAACCCTAGCCCAGCGGCGATTAGAAATCAATAAGCGGCGGCGGCGATTGAACGCCAAGCCGGCCGACAAACATGACAACTACAAAGAAATACCACGGCGGCCATCATTGGACACCTCAACCCTATACTGTCGTATAAAACGGTGTGAATAGAAATCCATTAGCTGTGACATCGATGAACGCCAAGCCTGACACCATCGAAGAGCAAGGATGCCATCGGATTTCTATCGGAAGTGGCTGTCATCATCAGAGACTGATGTAACACTTTGTTAATTACGGTAAAATTTGGAAGGAATTTTTTTTCCCGAATAAAGAACTGGACTTGGTAGGCCCAATTAGGCCCGTTAGGCCATTAGGAGAATTATGGCCCATAAAAGGCCCGCCCAATTCATTTACCCGATAACTAGGGGTGTAAACTGATCAGTTTGGGTCTCTATGTAATCGGCGGTTTAGAGAAAGAGAGAGCTTCAAAGTTCATGAAATATGAAAGAGAAAGAGGAGAGAAACATGTAATTAAAAGGAGGATGCCATCAAAAGTTGCTGCTGGCACCATGTATTTGGTTGTAAATTGTGTTGTCAAACTCTCATTGGACAAAAGGAAGTAAGTTGGCATCATTACGTTGGTTGTAAATTATGATGTCAAACTCTCATTGGACAAAATGAAGTACACTAACTCCCCTCACAATGAACAAACCGATTTTGTTATATTATATAACGAGATAAATGACTTGCGCGTTATCACGGGTTCAGATTATTTTTTAATACACGATATTATTAATAAATACTAGATTTTAACCCTCCGCACGTTGCGTGGAGGTGTTCAAGAATGACATCATGAGGTTACCAAAATTGCAACGTTGTTGCATTAGTTCTATTAGCTTAGCTTGTTGTTTGTTTTACATAGAGTGAGGTCATAAAAGGACATGACTTCGTTCATCTTAACGCGGTCTCGTTTGGTTGTGTTTTGTTGTTTTAATCATTCGGATAACACGGGTAGAAAAAATAGTTAAATTGCTACAACACTAACAAAATACATTATTGGTGATCAATGGAGGTTAACATAGGGATAACGTAAACGCACAAAACCATTGCATTGATTTAAGGATACGTGGAGTAAAACGAAAAAATAAAACACTGAACGATCAAAATCACTTATAAATTATGACCAAATCATATTTACCATTTAAACGTTTACGTATTACACAACCAAAACAAAATTATAAAAAGTAAAAAAAATTGTAAAATTAAATAATCTAAATGGAGGTTGCCGCTGAGATGAAACGAACACACAAAACCATTTCAATGGAGGTTACCGCTCTGACAACGTAAATATTGCATTTGTAATATGCAAGCATAATATAAATTGTTGGTAATCAATGGAGGTTACCGCTGGGATAACGCGGACACACAAAATTGGTGGTCAATAGAGGTTACCGCTGGGATAACCTGAGCACAAGAAACCATTGGACTTATCGTAATATCATTTAATAAAAATAATAAAAAATATATAATTTGTTTGATTTATATATATAACAATGTAACTGTGTAGATGAATAGTGGTGTTTTAGTTTCTTTGAAATTTACCACACCTTTTTGTTTTTATTGACATTTGTAGTCCTTAGCCACAGTTTTTAAAAAACCATTAGTTATTTTCTGTGGGTAGTGATATGTGGGTTGATGATATCTCCGCCTTTCTTATGTATGTCTTCATTTGCTGAAATCTTTCTCCGATCTAGGGTTTCTGCTATGTTGAAATCATCGGCATCAAACCGCCGCCAAGAAAGCTTGGTGGTCCATCTATGAAGTCGGAGCTCCGCAAACGTCGAAGCTACCTGAGTTTGCTCCGTTTTCGTTGAGGTAGCGACATCTAGGACCACCTCTGTGGCTTTCGTTTTCATTTTTCATTGGTGATGATCTTGCTGGCGATGGTGTACCTTTAATCGGTTTTGTTGAAATCTTAAAAATGAACAGACTCTTCCTCTCGAAGGCAAAGATTTTGTCGTCACTTAGATCGGAAGCCGATGACCAGCGGTGTCTTAGTCTTTGTCGTCGTTTGTGCGGTTGTGGCTTAGATATGTTCTTTGTTCAACTTTACCTCCTACATCGGAAGCCGACGATCGGAGGTGGCAATTCTTTGCCGTTGTTCGTGCGTCTATGGCTTAGAAGTGTGATTTGTTCAATTCATAGCCCTCTTTTGATCGATTATGGCTTACATATGTTTTTGTTGCAGCTTACAGCTTAGACTGGAAGCTACATATTTGTATTGGTACGAAATTATTGTTTCAATCCATTTAGGATTTACATCAGAAGGTGCATGACCAGACTCTTTCATATTTTTTTCACTTGGATTTACTATTGGGGTAACCTTTTTAATGCTAAGCTTCTGATTCAATTGTGGCTTTCTTGATTACTATGGTTAGAAAAGATTGAGGTATCAGATGTTTGATCCTCATTTGGTTGGTTAGGTGGTGTCTAATGGCTTATGGGTTACTTACAGTTCATATGGGATCATTACATTTTGCTTTTGGTACATTATCTTCCTCATTTCGATGGCTATTTGGGGTTGTGATGATCCATCCAAGGTCTGAGCCATGATGATTGCTATGACGTTTGTTTACCATGCATTCATCTTCTCCATGTGTATGTATTTTGCCTGATTTTGGCCTTAAAATGGTCGTGTACATTTCATGGATCTGGTTGCCATGCTTTCATGTTTCCTATTGGGCCTATTCAGCCTCTGTGACATCTCTTTAAACATTGGCTTATATTCTGATGGCTTGGGGGATATGTTCTTGGGTTTGACGGTGGTATGGTGGCCACTGTTCTACGGTGTCGCCACCGCTGTTGTATTCTGTATTCTTTCGGTGACTTGAAAAATGGCGATGATGAATTTTTCTTGAGCCAAAGCATTCTTCTGAACCTCACAGTGATAATTTGGGTTTACGCGGTTTGGTGGTTGTTGGTCTCTACGTGTCACCACCATATCCCGGTAGCTTTTGATTATCGGAAAAGTGGCAATGATGAATTCATTTATGAGGCTACAGGATCTTGACTTAAATGTTAGTTGATTCTCATTTTTGCCTGATTTGTGATGAGGTATTGCTGAGATTTAAAATTTGCAATGTAGTAAAACACTTCTTTAAATATTGTACATAACATCCAGGTAACTCTACACTATCCTTCAATATTATGCCATTAATATGTATATTATGATCTTTGTAGGAATAATTTTATAAAATATCAACTATTAGATAGATTCAAGATATCTTCATATTACTTCATTTTTTTGAAGTACTATTGAGTTGTTTCTATATTAGTTATACTTGGTTTTGTTATCAAAAGATTTGATGCCTTCCATAGATTTTTTATAGTTAATTTTGAAACAAGGAAAATAAGAGAAAGAGTTTAACGTGCAGCTTTTTGGTTTTCTAAATTCTTTTTACTGAATCTAATAGACATAGTTGGTTTTTACTAAAAGTCTTGACAAGATTATATAGAAAATTTTTGTTACTTTCCCAAAACATAAGTTCCTTCTTAGGAAAAGTAACATCAATTGAGAAAATAGTAACATCAATTGATATTACTAAAAGTCAGACCAACTTGACAAGATTATATAGAAATTGATATTACTAAACACTATTTTATCATCATACTCACATGATCATGTGAGTATGATGAGAAAATAGTGTTTAGTAATAGTAATAGTTATTAAGTTTTTGTTCTCTATGTGTTTGGTTCAGGATTTTTGGATGCAGTACATGAAGCTAATACAAGGTTATTATATAAGGTATTATCTAGCTTCTTTCGAATGTAGAAATTTTATTCTTTGGTTTATCTCTAGAAATAGACAGATACAAGGGTATTATATGGCTGCTATGTTGACCCATCTGTTGCTGACTGTTTTAAGTCCATATCCTTCAATTCATTACCCACTGTCACATTTGACATGAGACATAGTATGCTTCAGTCACCTAACTTCTATGATTATATGATATATTGGGTTGTCATGTACATCTATTTTCATTCGAAGGAAAAATGTGTTGTGTTTTCCAAGAGTGGGAGAGGCAAAATAGGTTAATTATGGCCTCTGATTTGAATGCATATTGAAGATGCAGGTTACAATGGAGGGCTAGCCGTGAGAGATATCTGGGGTACCAAAGTGTTGCAGGTTTGAGTTCAGTGTTTCTTTTCGCTTCAACCTTTTGTTCAGTGGTCGTTGATCAAACAAATCGGAAGTGCAATAAAAACCACTATGGTATTCGAGGAAATAAAAAAGTTTATTTTTTATTAAAATTGTAATGGAATGAAGAATTTATCATCTCTGCCTCTTTTGGTGAATTAGCTTTTGAAAATTAAATCCTTTGCAATACATTTTAGGTATTACTTTTTGTCATACAGTTTTATCCCGTACATTAAACATATATCTTTGAAGAACAATAAGCAAAGTTCGATCATTAAGTGAGAAATGGGAAATTTCTAGAAAGTTACAATCCCCACCTTTGTTAATTAGATCTATAATTCCCATCTCTATGATCTTTGGCTCATATTAGTAATTTACCTCATTGTCATTCGCCTAATCTAAGATTTTTATTTAACTTCCGTCTTTCATTTTGTCTCCAAATTACTTGAGTTTATTTACTTAGCAGAGGTTGTTTCTTATTTCATCTGATTGTAAATATGAGTGATTTGTTACTAAGTTTCACATGACAATATGCAAGGGAATAATTGACATCATAAGAAACAACAATGCGTCATAAATTGTTTGATAATGAGGATCTAGCCCTTTCTTTAATATTTTACATCTTACTTCTCTCTAAGTTCTCATCGACGAGTTCTTCTTCGTGTGTATAATTATTTTATGATTCTTACATTCAGTTTTCACGAGTTCTTCTTCGTGTGTATAAATATTTTATGATTCTTACAATCAGTTTTAACTGCTTGCGGAAACAAACAACAAGGGTGGCCCACCGCAACGCGCGGGCGGGTCACCAACTCGTTAAATATATAAAAACCATTTGATTAATTATATATATAAAAAATATTGGATTATTTATATATATATATAATATATATCATTAAAATAATAGCTTGTGAACACTTGAATAAAATAATAAAAGAAATATTAAAATAGTCTAACCATAATAAAATATTCAATAATTGTTGTAAATTTTTAATATATAGTAATTGTTACTTATAAGTTTAGAGCACATTTTGTTTTTAGATCGATATTGGGTGAACATGGTTCGTTTTGGTTTTTGGCTCTAATCGAACCGAAACCGAAATTTTTGGTTCGTAAGAAATAAAACGTTCGGTGTCGGTATATAATTTGTAAGCTTTTTAGGTAAAACTTCTTTTGCAAATGATATTTGTTTGTTAATGGTGAAAGAGAGCTGAAGAACGCTAAGACCAAGATGACAAGACCAACACTTTAGACTTTGTCCATTTACGTGTAATTTCAAGTCAAACGAAACCTTAAAATCAGACTGATCTTCCTAGATAGCACATGAAGACAAATGACAACTCCCCAAACAAAAATCTCTAATGTATGACAGAAAATACATACTAAGAGATACCTTCAAGGTTGGTAAAGGTTAATATTTAGTAGCTTAGATTTCGTTATGGCTCAGACTAATACACCAATGATTTTGCAATTGATCACCGGATGGCTCAGATGGGTAAGATGCCGGCTGCAAAGTATTTGCCTCCCTGGACATTTATTCCCAAAACATCATGGCCCCAACAATTCACCTTTGAAAGCAATAAAATCATCATTGCATATGTGGGAACCAACTATTCGTCATATTCAATAGGCACGGGCGAAACCAACAGTCATCATATGAATCTCAATAGCTCAGGACAAATCCCTCATAGCAATCAACCAACAATTACTATTGATATGTATAATATAACATAACAGAAGGATACTGAGTTATATATTACAAAGGCTCAAGAATTTCCAAATCTGAGATGTAGAACAACAAAGCCATAAACCATTGTGACAAACCCATCAGTAAATATAACATAGACCGGAATGAGTTTCCAAATATGAGCTTTACAGACTGTGAAAGCATCATCACTAAACCACTAAAAACGTAAAACCGAAATTTTCTTTTGATACGCAAAAAGGAATCCAATTCAGATCACCAACATTAGAAAAGATAACATATAACGCCATCACAACTGATGAAGGCTTAGGGTAGCTCAATTCAAAAATGTTCATCACAGCCGAGAAAGAGAACAAATCAGAGATTAGATCTTAAACCCCAACATTTACCACATCACTGTCGTAAAGGCTCAGGATATAACAACATGCAGCACCACAAAACCATAAATCGTCACTGCTCAACGCTTACAGAGGTGGCCAGAAAAAACCCCATCCGTAAAAAACGGAGCAAGGGCGTAAGGAGCAAGCCAGATCACCAGAAAAAAAGACTCATCTAAAACGGAGTAATGCCGTAAGGAGCACCATAGATCAAAGACTCTCAGATCTAGATCGGAAGGCAAGCTAAATAGCCGACGCTTCAACGGAGCAACGCCTAAATGGTAGCCGCTTCCACGTGAAGATCGGTGCCTGAAAACGTGGCTAATTGGCCATATCGCCGCCGACAATCTGCTTTATCTCGGTATAAAAGAAATAAAACACCGGAAAGACCGACGGAGGTCTGATACTAAAGCTTAAAAGAAGCGACGTAGTACCGCTGACAGATGTGACGGAGAAATGAGACTAAGCAGATGAAAAAGAAATAAAACGCCGGCAAGACCGACGGAGGTCTGATACTAAAGCTTGAAAGAAGCGACGTAGTACCGCTGACAGATGTGACGGAGACATGAGACTAAGCAGATGAAAAAGAAGAGGGGGTTAGAGAGAGAATGAAGTATGAATAAAGAAACTGAGAATGTGGAGTCAGTATAAATGAAGAGAGAGATAAGCTCATAAGCCACCGTCCATATCATCCAATGAAGAAATCCCACACCCCACCGACCATTTGAACCAATAAAGAAAATACGCCTGGGCTTAAACAGTGTAGTAATAGTGTACAACTAGATTCTCCGTTTGATATATATCGTGGTTAACATTTACAAAATACCCCATTAACAAGTTTGACATCCATACGTTGTTTAACAACATTTACAATGGTTTACTAAAACCCAAAATGAGAGCTGGAACTTTAGTCTCCGTGTGATTGGTTCTTCAAGGACTTGACGAGCATCCCCAGTTAAGCCTTCCCCTTACTTGCAACATACTCACTTTCAATAGTGAGTTTCTATTGCATTCAAACCATAGTTAACAGTACAAGGAAGAAAAACATTAAATTTTAAAAGTTAGTCCCAAGCGTATCGCTTAGAACAAAATTGTCTCCAAGCGATACGCTTGATAATTCATGCGTATCGCTTCCAGTGCTCCTTGCTCCAAGCGATACGCTTGGAGCGGATTTTCTAGGGATCTGGCAAACTTCGGCCAGTCCCATACTTATCCAAATTTTGGCCCAGTTTTCTGTGTTTTCACCATCTTCATATGAGCCATTTTAGGCCTGATTTTCCGTATTATTAATCCTTAAAAACACATGTAAAACATGATAACAAGTTCAACAAAAATCACAACTAATAATCGAAACGTCTTACTCTTTGACGGGTTTACCCAACCCATTTGACCCGTTAAGGGTTTCCCTGCACCAAGCGCTTCATTTTACTCAAGAACTGTGCTACAAAACCTTCAGAAAATCAAACTCATGGCACATAGATCATTGATGACATTTACATGTTGTTAGTCCTAATCATTTGGTCAATGTATCTACTATGGCCTACATGACTATAACATCATTTTGTTTAAGGTCTATAGACCCAGTTCACATAATCATACAAGTAGCATCAAAATTCATTATTGGGTTACATAGACACCTTATTTCATATGAATACATCTTATTAACCCGTTTGACCCATTGACACGGGTTCATGCCTTTGGTTCCTCCCAATTCATTAATTAACCATAATTTTTAGCATTGAGGATCTATGGTTTTATAAACCATTTATGATCATCCATTACCCGTTACATGGCGATGGTTCCATTGCCCCATTTCGCCCATTGCAACTTGTTCACTTATTCTATGATTCCATCGAATCCTGTTTATGGTCAATTTTAGAAATTTGAGAACCTTTAGGCATTAAGGCTTCATGGTTCCTAACCATACATCACCTCTTTAGAATAGCTCATGGCTTATTCCATTTGTTATGAAATTACACAATTTACATTTCCATGAATCAATACTGTAACTTAAACAAACCTCGTGTACTTGAGCCTCCGCTTCCACCAACTTCTTGGTTGTTACCTGGGTCAACTTGATCACCTAACGGGTCACTAATCAAGTTAGGACCTTTTTACAATAACTTATTATCACAATTTCATTATTATATCTTCAATGCCATACATATTCAATTTTTACACGCAATTGGCAATCAAGCATGTTCACAACCATCCTATCTACATAGGGTCTCTTGTTAAGACATGATTTCAACTATAAGCATACAACCATAATATCTAGCAAATTAGTCATTTATCAAGCATTATGGTTCTCAAATGCATTTTATCAAACACATTGTGTGCATACATATGTCCACACTTAGGGTTCTCTTAGGCATTTATCAAGCATAGGGTCTCTTATTAAGACATGATTTCAACTATAAGCATAAAATTCGGGATGTTACAACTTCCTTTATTCTGCATGATTTTAAATTGCACTCAAAACCACAACTCCTTTTCCTTCCCGATGCGTTTCAACATAACATTCTTTTCCATCCATTTCCCCTACTTCCAACCTTACTCCCATTCTTTTTTCGATGTATAAGAATACCAACAAGCTTCCTTTATGTCCATTACACCTCATCACAAAAATTTCAACCCCAAGGGGCTTGCCACCACTTTTCATTGAACTGGCTAATCCTTAATTGTGGCTTTCCATTTTTTATTGGACTAAATTAAAACATCCGACGCCCCATCCCTCCCTTATGCGTAAACAGGAAAGTTAAGAGCAGAAACAGGTTGCCTGCACTCTCCCAATATCATGTCATCTCAAAGCTGCTCCAGTGCTCCCTTGTTACTTGATCGACGGTGACCCATGTCTATAAGCATGACGGCGGTCACCGGTCACCGTCGAACTTAGCGATGCTGTGACGATGACGGTGATCGGAGATGGTGGTAGAGAGAGTTTGTAATGTTAGGGTTTTTAGGGTTTTGTGGGAAAAGAGAGTAAACATACAACTTTTTAGTTTTTAGACTGTCTAGTTTTTAATTATTTATCTAGTAAGAGTATTTTAGTCTATTCACAGTGAATTAATTGAAATTATCTAAGAGTGTTACTAACATGGACTATTGAAATGCAAAAAAAAAAAAAAAAAAAATACAGACTATCACGGACAATATTTAAAAAATAAACTAAAATGATAATTTCAACCGAACCTCCTCGTTCATTATAAAAAAAAAAAAGGTTAACTCAAAAGAAATTAATGTCGACCTTATTTTTCATTATTTATTAAAATGATAATATTCCCATGTCGACCTTATTTTTCATTAATTATTAAAAAAGATAATATTCCCATCCTGTAAGTACCCTTTACTTTCCGCAACCTTCAGTTTCAAGCCCGCGAAGATAACGATTAGAATCCTGTAAGCACCGACATACGACTCAACGAAGCTTTTCAAAAAATGGCGTTAATCTGTACATTCGGAACCTCCTTTCTCTGAATTAACCGCCATGTTTATAACGAGCTTGATTAAGGGCAAGTTAACATCTGTACTGCAACCATGGCTGCTCCAAGAACCGGAGTTGGAACTCAAGCTAGGGTTCCTTCGTTCACAAGTAATCGCCCAAAACCTCCGTTTCAATGTTTCAGCACTCAACGAGCTTCTCGACGATTCTAGCGGCTTTTACTTCACTGATTTCAAAATCGCTCAATTGACCCTAAGGATATCCAACTGGTCTTCTCCTGCATTCAATTGGGAAGTCCAGGGTTTCCACGTCACTGTATCCCCGAGGTTGATATATGCATTTATTTGTGTATGTTTGCACTTTTACTTCTACAATTTGAACTTTTCGTTGATTTTCGCAATGTTGGTTGACGTGGTAGGGTAGTGGAGGGGAAGGGAAGCAACCTGGAACCCTCAGATGTGTTAATGGAGGAGAAGAAGAAGGTTCTACGGGAAATTGACCCTGAGGTATTGCATTTTATGTTCTGAATTTTTACTATTTTTTACTAGATTATAGTATCAGTGTCTAAATTGAAGATTAGGAACTTTTATCTCCTTTTAGACATTCTTCAATACTTAGTTGACAAATATAAGCCAGTCTAGAGTAACATGTGTCTTTAAGTGAGTATGTGTATATGTATATACATATATAATTTATCATTATACGGTGCATCATATCAATCATAAGAGACTGAGTACAGATTAGTAGTAAATTGTGATAAGTTAGATATTGCTAGGGTGTATTTGATATAAAAAAACCGGTAATCTCTCAGAAGGAAGTAGATGCTAACAGCTAATATGGTGGAAAAGGAGATATTAATGTCTGCAATTCAATGTTTGCTCAAGTTGGTACTGCAATGCTGCTGTTATTATTGTGCATATTAATGAAGGAAGCTGTCAATGAATTTGTCAAATGTTGTTGAAAGTTCTATTTTATTTCAAGCATAATATATTTTTCTCTACTTTTATCATATTGTCTAGTGAGTTTATAATGAATCACAGGGTAGTGCTTTGCATGGTATGATGGAAAAGCTTGCGGATATTTCCTCATCAAGAAGCCAGACCTCTTCTCTCCCTAACCTTATCCTGAATTACTGCTCCTTACAGATGTCTGATGTCCAATTACTAATTCATCCTTCCATCTCAGATGACTCTTTTGAATGCTTGTGGGAGATAAAGGAGTTTAATGTAGACTCTCGACTAGTCAAACCTCAAAGTTTACTTAGAGGGTACATCAATTCACTTTTTGTATGCTCTAGAGATAGTTGTTTTGATATTGAAATCAGAGATACAAGTACAACATTAAAAAGCCATGATCGTATTACCCAACTGTGCTTTGCAACTGATATCATCAGTTCCTTGAAGTTGAACGATTTTCAGTTGATTGAACTCCATTGTTCTCTTGAAGAATTAGCGCTTTCATTTTCTCCATTTGACATCTCAACTATGTCACTTATTATGAGAGAATTATCAAGAAAATCATCGCCAGTAAGAAGCGGTAAACAACTCTGGAAAGAAACCGCTACCAGAATCAGGTCATTGATCTCCACACGAAGATGGTCAATGTGGAAATTAGTTAGTGTTGTTTGCTTATGGTTGCGTTATGTACATGCATGGGAGAATTTACTTTCACTGGTTGGATATCCTATGGACATCATGATAAAAAGGTCCACATTAAATTTGTCTATAAACCCTTCGTTTTCAGAATCTTTTAGGCGCCAATGGGAAATAATTTCTGAAACTGAGAAAGAATTACCTGCTCCAGGTATTGCATTGGCACGCCGAGTAGGACGATACAGAAAAGTAAAAAATGTTGTCCCGAGAAAAAACGAGCCCCCAGTCCGTAAATACTTGGGGTATTTTCAAAGTACTTGGGGATTATTTTGTCGTATATGGAGCACTATCTGTAGCATGTTTAACTCAATAATACATTGGATAATGCTGAGAAATTATTTTGCTGGTGATCCTAATATGAAAAGGATAGGAGTTCTTTCAGAAGATTCCTGCCTAAATATTTGTTACAGATTGAATTTGGGAAAAATTTTAATCACAGTTTCTCCTGATAGCACTATACCTTATGTTGGCAAAAAAACTGTTTCTGAGAGGAACATTTCAGACTTGGACCTACTTTCTTTCTCTCTAATATTCGGTACACTTATCATTATCTACAATGAAAATGTCTGTGAAAATCATTTGCTTTTCTCTTGTGGGAGTTTCAAGGTTTTGTCTTCGCCTATTGCAATAAAAGGACGCAAGAAGCATGAAGTTCCAGATTCTAAAACTATATTATGGGGTAAACCTGCTCTTGTTTTTGACCAAAAAGGGGTAGCAGATACCAGTGGTGTTTATAGTGAAATGGTCTCTCTCACGCTTCTAGAAAGTCTGCTAAATCAGATGTGGTTGGATTGGAAAATATCATGTGGTGAATTTGAGAACACCGTGGATAAGAACTTGAAAAATCCTTTCATTCTCTGTGGAATCAAGAATTCATTGGAAGATCAGGGCCACAATGGTTTGAGTCATCGCTTTTTTAAATGTTGTTTGGCAGTGGGGAAGTTAGACTTCTTTTTGGAATATTCATCATCATTATCATTAACTCTACTTTTTCAGCAGATGCAAAATGTTTTTTATCAGAGGGAGAAAGCACACACACGTACTTTCACCTCCATTGGGGACCCACCCGTGAGGGCTTGGGATTATAATTCATGTATTGCTGAAATGGAAATATCACTCAATAAAGTATTACCAGAAAGGCTAAATCAAGTTGGAGTATATATCGTTGGTCCTCAAATCCGTGTATCACTGAGAAAGGACAGATTGCAAAGCAGGAATACAAGTTCACACGAACTAGTAGATGATATTGATCTTTCATTTGATTGTAAAAACATTGAGTTAATGATGTCACCAAATCTAGCATCTAATTCTATATTATTAAATGATGAAGCAACAAAGTGCATGCATATGAATGAAAGCTACAAATGTCAAGGGAAAATTGCGCTTGATGCCTCTTTGAAAGTCCATGGTATAAATGCTTACCTTAATGACTCACCTGACCTTCAACAATCCCAGATTATATCACTAAAGCCAATAGCAATTCAACTTTCAACAGTAAGGTATGGTGCATTTCCCTCTTGTTTTATGTTTCTGTCTGTAAATTCTGTTACCTTTTATTTGGGACAAGAATTAAGCTTTTTCTTTAATTTCTCCCTAAGTGGGATTTTTACTGGGTATGTTTGTTTATTCTAGTTTAGTTAGTTAAATTGCTCCCAGGTTATTTCTCAAAACTCTAGACTTTTCTTAGGGCTATTATAACCATGTCTAAACTAGTGTGATGTTCTCCATTCTGTTGGGCCTAGGGTTTTGGGCTTTAAATTGTTGTCAAGTCCTTCTAGTTCATAAACTTACATGGTTTTGCAACATACCTCCATTTGGCACTCCTCATTATCATAACCCTTTAATAATACATTTATCTTTTTGAAACTAATATCAGCATCTATAACAATTTACTAGCTTATGATCTTGGTGCAATCTTAATCATCCTTGAGAAGGTTTTGCTTTATGTGTTTGTTCTGATGAAAGAATTATCTATAATTCCAACTCTTACTGCAAGTGTGAGTCTCTTTTGGAACACTAATTATTTGTATATAAGTAGATTCTAATTATGTAGTTTGGGGAAAGGGAAGTAGACTCCTTGCTTTGAATCTAATTTGAGTGTTTTCTCTACTCTGTGATTAAAATGTATGAGAGTAAACATATACAACCACACCGAGATTCGAGATTACTCAAAAGTGTACACATTAGCTTTTAGCAACATGCATATTAACACAAAAGTACCACCCCGAGTTAGGGGGGAGGGGGGGGGGGGGGTATAAAAGATGCAATGCTCATGCTATCAGAGATAAATGTGGGTACTTAATTAATTGGGACATAGTTTTCTCCTATTTCCATGCATTTTATAAGCTCTAATTTCATTCAAGATGCAAACATTTGTCATTAACAAACAACACAACATAGTACTATTTCCAAAGGTAGCAAAGTGATAGCTCTTTAATGGGTAATTTCTGCCTCCTCCTGATACTTGCTTTTTCGTGCCAAGTGTCATTGTGCTTTACCTTTTATTTTCTTTACTAACTATTGTATGACAGGAAGGATACTTTTTCACTTGGCGAGAGTTTAAGTGCTTTTTCTGCACTCCTGCATGGAAATGCTACAGGGCTCTCGGGTCTAATATATGTTGATGAATTGTCTGTTTTAGTTGAGGTGATCTTATATTTCCTAGTTATTTTAAACTTTCCTATTATACCTACAACTTGTAGCTCCTGTTTGGTTCATAGAGTTCCTTGGAATCTAGAATTAAGGGGTGATTTGTTTGGTTGGACATTTGTTGGAATTTAAATATGTAATTCAGAGGATAACGTGTTTTGCTGGAATTCCATTTCAAGTAAAGGAATTCAACATATGTTCATGTAGTGAATGAGCTCAGCTGAAGGAGTTGGAATCTCCTTATCACCGCCACAATTTTCATCATCGTCACCACATCAACACCATCGCCTTCTCCACCACCAAAACCTTCACCACCACCCCGCCACTATCACCAGCACTCCCGCTACCACCGTCATCTCCGCCACCTCATCGCCACAATCACCACCCCATTGCGGGCCCGACCCTCACCATCACCACCACTTCCATCACCGCCATCACCCCCACCACCACACCCATCACTGTCATCACCCCCACCCCTACCATCACCACCACCACAATCTCATATTAACGAGAAACTAAACAAGGTTATTTAGTAAACCAAACTCATCACAAACTGATTCTTTTGACATATTTTAATTCCAGTTCTTTCCTTTTCCTACTCCTTTATTCCACTTCCAATCAACTCCAATTCTTTTAACAGACCCCACTTCCTTAAAAAAATTGTGAACCAAACACTCCCCTAATATATAGACTATTCCTTATTTCCTTAACTTCAGTTGTTATTTATGAATTGGGAACCAAACACTCCCCTAATATATAGACTATTTCTTATTTCCTTAACTTCAGTTGTTATTTATGAATTGGGTATAAAATTTGGTTTTGTGATTAACGGTAGTTATGCTTTTTTATTTCTTTCATTATTTCTATTTAGGAATTGTGTTGATGACGCCTTTGACATTTCGTGTGTAACAGGTGGTTAATGGTTTGATGTTTTCTCTATCACGTGCATTTAACGCAATTAACCCATCAAATTCTATAAATTCTCATCCTTTAAATATTCAAGAGACTTTGCATACTAGACCTGAAAAGGAGATGCTGGTAGGTAGAAGTACTGGAAAATCTTTGGTGGTTGTGAGCACACTCAGTTTTCTTGAATTTACTTCTGAAATCCAATCAATGGATTTAGTCATTCGAAAGTCAAGAAAAATTAATACCATGGAGAATGAAGTGGCAATCTCTGAATCCTTTATGAACCAAAATCTGTCTGTGCATTTCTTGCCTGATAATGGGATTCAGATTTCTGTTCAGCAAATACATATGAACATCTCATGTGAAAAGAAAAAAGGGAAAATTAAAGGGCTTGCTGATTTTTTTGGTTTACGAGCTGTTATTTTCGGATATGCAAATGATGTTAGGCGTAGGTCTCACAATATATGTGAATTGTCAGTTTCTAATTGCACATTAAATTTATCTCTTACATGTCTTCCGAGTGAATTATCATTATCGCACAGAGCAGTTGGTAATTCTACTTCTGGAAATAATATTGCACACACAATGGAGGATCCCATTTCAAATATTACTTGTTTGAATGCAAGAATCTCCTCCAGTGAATTTTATCTAATTGGATGCCCTTTAAAGGATGTAATAATTGGAAAACATCAGTCAAGTAAGCTTGAGCTATCACTTTCTGTTGAGCATGGCTGTCAGACAACAGTCTCTTGCCATTCTCAGGTACCAGTTTCACCTTTTTCATGCTTTCTAGTCGCAATTGAGTTCATTGTTTCTCTTGGATAGTGGTCTACTTGAAGCTATGCTGGTTTAACTAGGTTGAGTTAGTAACTATGAAAAATTATGTATCTTGATCTTGCTGACATGTATTTGACAGGGTGGCATTGTCTTCCTTGAAACCACCTCAGCTGTGATGTTTTCTCAATTTGGGAATTCATACATACGTCGCATAAGACATCTTTTACGTGCCAGGCCCTCGTTTCAGGAAAACCTGCCAGCTGGCAACAGTGCAAATATCACTACATGGGGCATTCCAGAAGATTTTACCATGGATCTCTCTCAGTTTTATCTTGGCTTATTGGCTAGAGATGAATCTGGTATGCTCTCTTTCTAGTTATCATAATTTATAGAAACATGCTTGATATCTTTTGGTGTTGGAATTTATGTAGGAAGACTTCAAGAACTTTTGTTTGGTGCTGACACAAATTTAAACCTTAAAGTCGTCAATATGAGGAAAAAGTTTTCGTTTGGTCTTCCCCAATTGTCAATTCTTTCTCGAGTTCTACAAATATCTAATGAACATCAAAACAGTGAAGTTCAGATTCCTCTTATGTCTTCGGGCACATCTAGTGATCCATCTTTCTATTTAATTCCAAAAGACACGCAAACAGCATTGTGGCAGACTGATGAGATTCAAACTGTAGCAACTGATGCAAGGAGCTCCTCTGATTCTCATCAAGGTTCTGAAAACTATATTTTAAAGAAACTAAGTTGTTTCATATCTGCTGAAGAGCCTGTACCACAGGACCCGCCTGATACATTGAAATCAAATCAACCTTGGGTTGGCAGTGGTTCTATTTCAGGTTTTGATGTGACAGTATCCTTGTCTGAGATTCAGGTGAGAATTATATGTTATGCTTAGTTTAAAATTGGAAAAGCTTAGTGCACACCACAAATAAAATCTATATAGGTACATGCCTGCAACTCTGAGCTTCAAGTTGCATAATACATGTCTTGTAACTAGAGGTGGCAAAGTGGGCGGGTTGAGTGGGTTGAATCATTGGTCAAATTAGGTACTTTGTGTGCGGGTTGAGATAGGCCAGGTTGGGTTGGGTTGGGTTGACCTGAAGCACTTTTTGTCCAAAATGTTGTTCATCTTATAAATAATTAGTCAAATATGATCACAGATTTATAATTTTATATTATTTTGATAGAACTTTGTCCTTTTAATAAAATCAGTTGGGAGGCTTATATGCATTCAAAATTCACTTTTGGGAGACTTTCAAGCCGTTTGACCTGTTTTCTTTTAACTAATTTTATTGATTATACCCATCTGATCTGTTTTCTTTTAAGCTAATTTTATTGATTTTACCCATTTGACACATTCGATTTGACACGTTAGAGATAAAACATAGACTAGATCGGCCAGTTCATGAATAAATGGGTTGAAATTGCGAGCTCTACTTGTAACAAAAGAATATGCTGTATGTATTTTGTGGCAATGTCAATTAGTGTTGTAATGTCAATTAGTTAATTCTTCTATGGCATGCTATCATGGCTTCAGATGTTGCTTTCAGTTGCTGAACTTTCTGGGGCCCCCAGCGAAGAAACAACTGCTAGTGTGCAGCAAAGGCAATTGCATAATGATGAGGAACCTGCGAGAAATTTCCAGGAGATGGTCCAAGATGGTATTCTCTCTCTCTCTCGCTATATATATATATATATATATATATATATATATATATATATATATATAGGGAGAGGATCGTTTGAGAACTAATTGGGTTTGAGAACTAAAAAGAACTAATCTTAGCCACTAGTTTATATATATGGAAAACTCCCCCATGAATTTGAATGCTCCCCCTTGAAAATTAGTGGCCCAAATTGGTTCTCAAAAGTTCTCAAAATAAAAAGTTCTTATTTGAACCTAACCCTATATATATATATATATATATATATATATATAGGGTAAGGTTCTTTGGAAAACTACTTTTATTTGGAAAACTGGAAAACCAAAGGAAAACTATATTAAATGAAGGCTATTTGGGTAATTTGACATTCTTTTTTTTCCTTTTTTTTTAATTTCACATATATCCACATGATAACTTTTATAAAAAAAAAAACGCTTTTTTTGTTCATCTTGTCTGTCCGACTCGCATTGCACTGTGTTGCATACATTGAATATATGAAACATAGTATCTTGCATTATATGCAACATTGTATGCTTCATACGTTTTCATATATTGCATATATGCAACACGCTATGTTCTCAAATGAACCTCCCCCTATAGATATAGTTTATGTTGTAGTTGAAAAGTTTATCACCTAAAAGGACAAATGCGTTATATTTGACTAGTTTTGTGTTCAATGCATTTTAGGCAGTATCATTGCTATCCAAGATGTCGACCAGCATATGTACATTGTTGTCGAAGGTGCAGAAAGAAAGTATCATTTGGCTGGTGCAATGCATTATTCACTTGCTGGAGAGATGGCTCTTTTCAGGGTTTGCACACTTTGATCACAATAATAATGCTTGAAACCACAATAATAATTGTTTTTTGATGATATTAGGTTTAACTTTTATATAGGTGAAGTATCATTATCAAAGAATATGGAAGTCATCATATCTCTGGTTCTCATTGACCTCATTGTATGCCAAGAATGAATCAGGGGAACACCTGCAATTGAACTTTAATCCCAAATCAAAATTTGTTGAGCTTGCCTGCTCCGGTAACAGCGGGTCTGCACTTTGGCGATCACAGCCATTCAAGTCTTCAAGTTTTGAAGATGATAGTGAGCTGGAGTCATACAACAATGCAGGGAAAAATCTGTTTTACCTGATAAATAAAAAGAATACGTGTTCTGTAGCTTTTGTTGAAGGAGTTCTAGAGTTTGTAAGCAGTCCTGGAAATCCATTCAAGTGGAAAGTTTTTCAGGATTTTTCTCTAGCCCGTGACCCGTTATTGCTGAATAACTCATTAATGGAGGAATCTAAGACTGTTGCAGAAAATGCTCTACCCTTTGTTAATGTCACAGTGGACAAAATCTCTCTAACAATATATCATGAACTTTCTGATACAACTGAAAAGTTCCCGCTTCTTCAAATGTCAATGATTGCTCCTGAATTTATCATACAGATTTTGAATAGTAAAACCAGGGTGATGGCTAGACTTGTAGTTGAGCTATACTCTTTTGATGCCCAGAGAAACTTATGGTAGGCATGCATCGGAGCATTTGTGACTCTTTTGTTTTTGCAAGTTTTTTCTTGTAGAACTTTCTAATTTAGTCTTCTAATGCAGGAGTACCTTTTTACATCCACTTGAAGTAAGCATCTTCTGGCGATCTAGGGTCCAAAGCCATGGTTCAGGAACTGTATCGCATAAAATGCCTGTCCATTTTTATACTAGAGTTAAAGAGGTAGGCACACAATAATATCTGCTTTAAGTTTTTGTTGTTAAAGGAAAAGTGAAATTAATATGATGGATGAACAGTTCCACGTATCAATGATCGAACTCTCACTGGACATACTTCTGTTTGTGATTGGAAAACTGAATTTGGCTGGTCCTTATGCAATTCGAAGCTCTGTGGTTCTGGCAAACTGTTGCAAGGTATATCCTAATTGGATAACTGATACTATTTGAGTTCTTGATTTGCTTGAAATTGTAGCGCATACAACCATAAAAAGATTTGGATATTTAATTCCTGTGTGTGTGATTATTTGTTCATATAAGCATTCACACATGTATTTTATGGTACCAGATTCAATTATTATCTTTGACATGCAGTTATGGGGCTTTCTAATTGACAGGTTGAGAACCAGTCAGACCTTATGCTTCTTTGTCAATTTTCAGATAAGCAGAGTGCTACAATAGCCAGAAAACTGTCAACAACTTTGTTTTTAAGGTATTTTTTTTTAATTATTTTATAATATTGGAGTTGTGAAACTCTTCAGCATTTTTGTGTGCTCATCTTACTATAAATTCATATTCTAAATGAAATACTCTATAATTGAGGGCATTTGGATATGTTGTTAAATATGTTTAGAGTAGAGTTTTCAAGGAAGTATTATGAAAATCAATATGGTGTCCAAATACCTTCTCACAAGTTATCTCTACAGTACCTCATAAATTCTATTCTAATATGTTTTATTGTTTTATAACAAATCTGTGGTAGCTTTTGTATTGAAATTATGATTTTTGTTTCTAATATATGGAACTGTGGATTTATAACCTGCGCCGACCAGTTAGTATGAAAGGTTTGTATCAAATCACATATATGTTTACTTTCAATACACTGCTATTTTTATTAACTTTATATTAAGTCATTTGTGACAATGGTTATTTTGCGTTTGCAAGGAACCTGGCTTTAGATCAGCCTCCAGAAGCATCAATTGTCTCAATCCAACTTGCAGCACCAGGGGGTTTTTACACCTTACCAATTAAGTTTTCACTCTTAAAAGCTGGAACATTTGCTTGGAGGACACGCATACTTTCTAAAACTGGTATATGGTTATTGAGTCACTTTTGCAATGATCCATGGGCCCGTCGATGTGATTGGTTCCATCGTTTAACTTTTGATCTCTGATGTATACAAACAGATTCGAATACATTCCCTGGGCCCTTCATTATTGTAGAAATTTCATGGAAATCTGAGGTACCTACTCAACCTATGACTGCTATTGTTGTAGAGGTTTCAAGACATATTTTTTTTATAAGTACATTATAACTTTTTTGGTAGGATGGCTTGTCTATAATTGTCTCCCCTTTATTAAGAATACACAATAAAACTGATTTTCCCATCGAGCTCCGATTTCAACGGCCTGGACAGGAGAACGAGCATGCTTCTGTAGTGCTTAAGGCCGGGGGTACACTTGATGATTCTACAACAGCTTTTGATGTCATGAAAGCTTCTGGTGGATCGAAGAAAGCATTAATGTCTTTAAGTGTTGGTATGTCATGAGCTTGCTAGTTTCTTACTTACTTTTTTAAAGTTAAGTGAATTTACTTACCATCCTACATTCTCTGTGATCATTTGGCAGGCAATATCATATTCTCTTTTAGACCTAAAATTTCTGAGGACTCAATGGGATGGTCTGATGAACTAAAAGGAGGAAAAGCTGCTCGTTTATCTGGATTATATGATAAAATAAGTTACCATGTACGGAAGGCTTTCCCAGTAGAATCAGCAAAATCATCCTTCAGCACAGCTCGTACTCTTTCAAAACCAAAAGAAGGTGAAATTGATGATTTGCACTTTTTAATTCAGAGCACTAAAAAAGATGTACCTATTTTACAATCAGAACGAAGGGCTTCATCCGTTTCACTAGTAGAGCAAAAAGAAATCTATATTCTTCCAACTGTTCAGATATCTAACCTATTACAATCAGAGATACATGTGCTTTTGACTGATAAAGGTAATATGTCGTATTGAATATCCCTTAGTATTTCTCATTCCAGTTGACCTTTTTAGGTTCAACTTTAAGCTTTTTACAGATCGATCTTTGCCACATGACCGTGAGAACAGGAGCAAGCATGCAACCATTCCTTGCGGGTCAAGTGTCAATTTGTATGCGAACCCTGAAGCAATGTTCTTTACTGTTACTTTGACTGCTTTTGGGTTAAGCTGCAAACGTGTAAATTGTGGTGATTGGGCTAAAAAGTTACTGAAGCAGAAAAAAGATAATCGGAGTTTGGACATGGAACTAAACTTTGGTGATGGAAGATATTTTGGTTCTTTAAGGCTATCCTGTGGGCATAGGGGCATATTGGAGGTATAGATAATATATGTTTCTTTGTATATTCTACATATAAAATCTCGACTTTGATAGCTGATTCATGTATATTTCTGCAGGCTTATATATTTACACAATACACATTAAAGAACAACACTGATTTTGGTTTATTTTGTCTTTCACTTTACCATAATCCCCTATCAAGGTATGACATCTTATAAACTTTCACTTTACAACTTTATTTACATTTAACAAGACTTTGTTATTCAGAAATGAAGCTGAGGAACTTTGTTCTCAAGGATATTCACAACTAGGAGCTTTGCTGCCTCCTAATTCAGTTATATCATGGTTCTTTAGGTTGTTATTATTTACTGATAATAACTTCTTAATCTCTATCATTTTAAATGTCTAAAATACACTAATTTCATCTATTTATGTTGTTAGAACAAACAAAGTGGCCCTCAAATTGTTGGACGACAAAGCAACTGAAAAGGTGTTATTAGACTTGGATGCTGTATCTGGCCTTACAGAGATAAATCTAGAAATGGAAGAAAAACCAGGGCTCAAATACATTACAAAATTAGGCGTTTCATTACACTCATCTACTGGGAAAGTTGTTCCATCACAAGTAGTATCTTTGAGTCCAAGATATGTAGTGCTGAATGAATCAGATGAAGTAATCACTCTACGTCAGTGTAATCTAGAGGTTATCTCTCATTCCAACTTTCTAAAATATATATATTTTTTAATTTCTCTAACGGTTTATCATTTAATTACATAATGTGAAGGATGATATGGAGGGTATGACAACTGTAAGCAGTAAACAGAGAAAAGCTTTACGACTTTGCAACAAAACAAGCAAGAAACGGGAAAGTAGCATTTTTGAGAACTTCATCAGAAAGCATAGAAATATTCAAGATGATTCATTGCTGTTTATTCAGTTTAGACCGAACGAGGCTGGATTGGGTTGGTCGGGGCCTGTTTGTGTTGCTTCCTTGGGGAGATTTTTTATAAAATTCCGAAGATCTATAAACGTTTCTGAAAGTCAAGAAAACATATACGATTTTGCTGTTGTTATTGTTTCAGAAGAAAATTCGTCTCTTGTTTTACGGTTCCATAGACCACCTAACATGAATTTGCCTTACAGAATTGAGAATAGTTTGCGTGATGCATCTATTACTTACTATCAAAAGGTAGGAAATAGTAATTTTATGCCATCAAATCCGTAACGTACAAAGTATGCTTATTATTGCTTTTCTGAAATCACAGGGTTCAACAGAACTAGAGACTTTGGGATCTGCAAAACAAGTTAATTATGTCTGGAATGATTTATCTCTTACTCATAAGCTAGTCATCCAAATAAGTGGTACTTTTCTAGAAATTCAATAAAAACATTGTTTTAATATCTATCATGAACTCATAATTACTTTGATATTCGAATTCTTTTGTAGGTTTGCATCTTCTACGTGAAGTGAATTTGGACAAAGTGCGGGCATGGAAATCGTTCTATAAAGCCGGTCAACATAGAGCATTAGGGTTCAAATTCCCTCTAGATATGAAGGCAGGAGACAAGGTCAAACTGAAAAATATTGGTCAATTAAATGAGGCGCAGATGATGAATTTGGGTTATGAAGTCTATGCAGATGGTCTCACAAGAGTTCTTAGAATTTGTGAACGTAATGACAGCCGCAAATTGGCTAAAGTATTTTATCCTGGTGCCAAGATTACAGTAAGAGTCTCCCGATTTGCTATCAGTTTATGTGAACGTGCCCAACCGGTAAGTGTCTTAGTTTGAATAGCCATGTGACTAAACCGTATCATCTTTTAATAGTTATTTTGTATATTCACATAAATTTTGTCACTGCAGGAAGAAGAATCAGAGCGGGCACTTGTAAACACACCAATCATTGTTATACGACTTAGTAATATCAGTCTGGATTCCATGCTTACTGATCAGCAAAAAGTTAATCAGATTAGGGTCCAGGTATCTCTTCGTAGACGTATGATAATACCTATTTTATGTGCCGTATTTTTTTTTATTTAATGTGAAAGATAATTTAACTGCAGTCGATGAGTGTGGATCAGAAGTGGGTCGGAGCTCCATTTGCAGCAATGCTCCGCAGGCATCAAAGTGGATTCTCAGATACATGTGAAAGCATGCTCCGTGTAGTACTCATCCTGCTTCCATCCAGCTCAAATATTAGACAAGTAAAATACTCATCCATTGTTCTGCAGGTAAAACATAAACCTAGCTTCCTTTAGTAAAATTTTCTTAGTTTTTTTCTATGTTAATGCCAATTTTTTGTATTTGTAGCCACTTGACTTGAATCTGGATGAAGAAACCCTTATGAAAATCGTCCCTTTTTATAGAAAATCACTCAGTGACCCAAACACTCCTAGTCGGCAGTATTACTTCGATCATTTTGAGATTCATCCAGTAAAGGTTTATTGCTAATGTCTATATGCCGGATATATATATAAATTGCCATTTTTTTTCTTGTTAAGAATTAACAGCATTGGTTACATTTCTTGAAGATCATAGCAAGCTTTCTCCCGGGAGATTCATATTCCAGCTATAATTCATCACAGGAGACACTAAGAACTTTGCTGCACAGTGTAATAAAGGTCTGTGATGAGAATTTTACACCTTCCTATGATCTTGTTTTATTATTTTTGAACTTAATAATTGTTGTATAATATATTAGGTTCCTGAAATAAAGAACAAGACCGTAGAGCTTAATGGTGTTCTAGTTACTCATGCTTTAATTACTATAAGTGAACTTTCTATCAAGTGTGCACAACATTATTCATGGTTTGTCTATCATCTAAACATTAAACTTATTTATTATCATAGATGTTATATTGTTATTTATCTTATCATTTTTTTATATATTTATGTAGGTATGTGATGCGAGCAATATATATTGCAAAAGGAAGCCCATTGCTTCCCCCAGCATTTGCTTCAATTTTTGATGACCTGGCCTCTTCATCCCTTGATGTCTTTTTTGATCCTTCAAGTGGCTTCGTCAAGCTTCCTGGTTTAACCTTAGGTCTCTCACTCTTTATTACTTCTAAGCACTTATTATATTTGATATTTATTGTATATAGTTCATTTAGTATGTTCTACCTGTTTATGACCCATAGGCCAGGTATGTATCGAGTGCACACCCTTTGTTATATTCACTAATATATATTTTTCCATTTACATTTACATGGTTTGAGAGGTAAGGCTCTTGGTAGAAACACTAATCGTTGCTCCATTCTAGCATCTAATTCCTGGTTTGCTGCATGTTCCGAACTTGTTCCACTTTCGGATCTTCCTTGTTCCGGTGTATAACCGACTAAGACTAGAAACTGATCCCTAATATTGGTTGTCGACGCTTCTGCTCCAATTACATCCTTATTCTTGGTTTACATTTAACACGCGAAACAAAACCTAGAGGATCACTGCCATCCATGCGCCCTGCCGGAAATTTGCAAAATAGAAATCCAGCCCTAGCCTCTTTTTGACAATGCGTCTACGGTCACTGCCCACAAGTTTGCTCTAATCCACATTTCCGATTCTACTCCAATTTTCTAGCCACAAACCTATCTCTAGAAACCGTAGTCAATTAGCGTCGCTGCCTTTTTTTTGCTCGAGAACTGCAATCGCTGCTTGTTTATCTTTCGAGACGTCGCCGCTATCAAGCGTTTTGTTCCTATTTATGTTCTAGTTCCTGTTACCACTCCAATTTCTGTCGTCGCTTTTGATTCAGATTTCTTGTTCCAAATCGTGTGCGAAGCTTGTATTGCTATGGAATATGAAAAGAATCATACTTATACATTCACCAAGGAGGAGTATAGTTTGCTAGGGGCCATCGCTCGTAGTCCGCAAACTAATTCGGCACACTCAGGTTCGTGAGTTTCATTCATATGCCAAAATTATTTCAAGACATCCATTAAGCCTAGCGCAATGACAATGGTAAAGAGTATATGCCAATGAATTCTCTACATATTTGGAAACACTTGGCATTGTTCACGGGCCCTCATTTGTGTTCCCACCTCAACAAATTCGCGTTGCTTAACGTAAAAATCTTTGTTTGTGGTTGCTTGCACCGGTTATGTTTCATTCCCATGTCTCTGTTCGATTCTGGGCTAACACTATCCTTAATGCAACTTATCAGATAAACCATATGCCCTCGTGTGTCCTCCATGGCCAGACTCTATTTTCTGTCCTGTTCCTCACAGGAACCAAAATTGTTAGGTGTCTGGCATATGCCTATGATCATCTTGCATGATCATCTTGCAGGTGTCACTAAACTTGAACCTCGAGCCACTCGTCGTATTTTCAATGCGGATGTCACTTTTCATGAGTCATGTCCTTTTCCAAATTTCTTGCTCCTGTTTGTAACCAATTTCCTCATCATGTTACACCCGTGTCCCACACCACCCCCACTGCTCTCGTGTCCTCTATATTTATCCCTCCTTTCTTAAATACCATAGATCGTGTTACACTTGTGTCCCACGCCATCCCCACCACTTTCGTGTCCTTTCTTCCATTTATCCCTCCTTTCTCGAACACAACAAATCTTGTTCTTGCATAATTTGGCCTATGATAGAGCTCCCACAATTAGTTTTCACATATGCTCAACGACATAATAATAACATATACACTTGATTCACAGCGAGACCGTAAGCCCGATACAGTTCCACGCTTTATGAATGTGCGTGAATACACCCATACTAGATACTACCCGTGACACACAAGATACAAATAAAGCAAAGAATATTGTATTTTGATGATGTTATAATAGGGTTACATGAGATCTCTATATATAGAGAATAATATTGCACTCTAGTACTATCTAATCTAATACAATATCATAACTAGTCTAATAGTCTAATATTCCCATGCAAGCTAAACACGGGAGCGATCATAAACATAAAAATAATTATTCTTTGTTCTTTGACGAGATCCAGCAGCCTGTGATGGTGAGTAGTGGATGAAACCCTGATGATGAATGAATGCATGTTGTTTCTACTGTGTTTCTGCTTCTCGCCGTCACTACAATAAGTTGTTCTCCTTTCCTCCACCTCGAAATCTTACACATATTTGTGTCTGCGAATCTTAGTGCGAAGGTGCGCCGCTGTTGTGTAGCAGAGCCGCTGTTGAATAGCGGTGGCGATGACTGTGAAGGCAATGGTAGCACCATGTTTTATACGATGACACCTAGGGTTTGGATACGAAAGTCGCAGTGGGGTTAGCATCGCATTGTGGCGACGACGACTAGGTTTATAACAAGTTGTTTTTGCAAACCCTAGCAATAACAGGTGATTTCTTCCGGTGTTCGAGGAGTTGGGAGCAACTGTTGCATGTGGTGACAACAACACTAGGTTTAGGACCAATTAGGGTTTATTGACGACAGTGGCTGTGTGTGGTGCTACTGGATCAGATTTGGAACAATAACAAGATAGAGAAAACTTCAAATAAAAGACTTGGAACTTGGAAGAAAAAGGAAAAAGGTTGCAGCGGTTGGGCAGGGCGGCGACGGCGGCCGACCGCCCCGCCTAAGGTTTTTCTGGTTGTTTGAGCTCTAGCTTTGTATTAGACAATTAGTCTCATCCCACATTGGTGGGATGATAGAACTTTAGGCATACATCATGTATGTAAATATAGGGGCTTGTATCTTTACAGAGATCATCAATACAATCACAATTCACAACTCAGTTTAACTTGGTATCACAACTAGGTTAACTCGTTTTTTTTCGGCCACCCTAACCCTAGCGGCTACGCCAACCGCCATCCTCCACCGTAACACCCCTTCTCCATCAGTATTTCTTTGTTTCGGCCAACCCTAATTCGGCTACAGCCGTCGCCTCGCCACAAAATACTACCGGATCTTGAACGTTATATATGTTTTTTCCGGAAACGTACCTATAACTGACTAGATACTTCATTTGCTGTAAGTGTTCTGAGTCGGTTCATAGCCACACCATACATTGGACGCCAGAATGCCGCTCTTTGTGTATTAAGATATTTCAAGACCACACGACGTAAAGGATCTTGTATTTTAATCATGGTCATCGTCATGTGGGTGCTTTTACAGAGGAAGGAGATAGACTAATATCATAGGATTCTAAGATGTACATTGGCGGACTATCCTATATCAGGATGGGCTACGACTAGGTATTGTGTGTTTGTGGGAGGAAATATTGTGTCGTGGAAGAGTAAGAAACAACACATGGTATTGAATCAAGTGTTTAGTCGGTATAGAGCCATGGCAGATGTCACATCCGAGATGGTATGGGTTCATCGTCTACTTAGAGAACTCAGGGTTGCTTTGACGACTTGACACGGTTATATTGTTATAGCCACCAACAAATAACTATACATGTAGTCAATAATAAAGTATTTCATGAGAGAACGAAACAAATAGAGGTCCACTATCCCTTAAACTAGGGATCAGGTAGTTAAACCAGAGATCAGGTAGTTAAACCAGAGATCAGGTAGTTGGCACTCAAACCGACCCTCCATCCATTTAGCCGATTCATGTCAAGATGGAATTTCAACTTGCGACATCACTAGCAAACCTCTTAAGAAATTACAGATAGATTCTATTTAACAAGTTCGGCATGATTAACACCCATGCTCCAACTTGAGGAGTGTTAATTGTATATAGTTCATTTAGTATGTTTTAGGCCCAAGCGCGAAAGTTGGAGACAACCGAGATGATGATGTTGTAGTGTATGTGTGGGCACACAAGGTTAGATCATATTAGGAATGATGTTTTAAGAGTTAGATCAGGGGTTGCACGCTACTCGGATAAAATTAGAGAGAAGGGGGGGGGGGGGGGGTTTGAGATGGTTTAGGCATGTGTGGACTATGGAGGACCCATAAGAAGTGTGGAGACTATCACAGCAAAGGGAAAGCAGAGCATAGGCTAACTAAAGCTGACGTGGGAGGAGAAGATTCAACGGGATTTGTAAGATTTGCACCTCTCTGAGGGGATTGATGATAGGAGTTCTTGGAGACGTAGGATAAATCCTAACGGTTAAGGATTTTTAAAAGGTTTGAGTTGGTATTGTGATAGTATTTGCAAGGGGTTCGTACTTGGCTTTCTTTTCTCTTATGGTGCCACCTAGGGCGCCACTTAGGTAAGCATGTGGTATTAGGTGTGTCTTTTGCACTAAGACACTTTGGTCTTAGGGTTTTATGCTTCCCTCTTTTATCGTTTGTTACTATTGTAATCTATTTTGTTTACGGGTTCATTTGCTTGTTTTTTTCTTATGATCTCCTGGATATATTTCACGTGCTTCTTATTTATTTATGGAATATCATGAGGTGGTTTTTATGAGTTGGGGTTCTCTCTGGGTCGAACCTTTCTATCCCACATGATAGGGGTAATGTTTGCTCTCATCTCACCCATCCTAGACCTCTGAGTGGGATGATTTCACTGATATGTTTGTGTATATGTTTATGGCCCGTATGGCTGATATAGGCTTCCTTAGGGTTTCTCATTTGCATATATTGAGCCCCCCCCCCCCCCCCCCTCTCTATATATATGGTTAGGTTCAAATGGGATCTTTTTCTTTGAGAACTTTTTAGAACCAAATCTCAACCATTAATTTCAGGTGGGGACTATAATTCTGTTAGGGATCGACACGAGCGAGACGCAGCGGAACACACTATCACACACGCACGCGAAAGCAATAATAATCGAACACGAGAGATTTAACGTGGTTCGGTCAGTGTGACCTACATCCACGGGCTGCAACTAGGTATTTTCTTATTAGCTCAAACAGTACAAGAGATTACAATACAATGAGAGGGTATAAATAAAGAGAATTAGGGCAACACTAGGAACCATAACGAGCCCCTAATAAATAAAACCAGCCCAAAGGCCTTCACACCCAACAATCTCCCACTTGAAGGCCTTGCGATAAACTCCAGCTCGCCATCCAAGCATAAACACCCATAGTCATCCAGTTCAACAGTAATCTCCAATCAGACAAGTCTTCGAAGCCTCCAGTTCCCAAGAACAAGCTAAGACTTCAGTTAATATCACCTAGTTGCAGCGGCCCCTCATCATCAAGTACCAAAAGGGCCAGTTGAAGCTCCTCTGAGCTCCAACTCAGTCGTGACTAATCCTATCAACGACCCATCCTCTGTCTCAACCGGTTTGGACACTCCACTGGATCCAGAGATACACCGAGGACCACACACACTCTCCAAACTCAGCAAACAATCACCAGGAGAGAATTCTCCAGCCCTAGTCTTTGAAACCCAACGGCTCTTCGTAACTGTACCCGGAACACGTCTTGTGCTCCCACTGTCACCGAATCCCCTGAATGGTTTAGACTTTCTAGCTCGTTCAGCTAACACCTCTGCTCCAGACTTCACATTTGCAAAATGAACTCTCTTAGCACCAGATTTAACGAACCCGATTTTGTTATGCTTAACCGGGACGGTCATACATCCCTCAACAGGTACCTCATCCATATATAATGACCCACGCTTAATACCACGAGCAATTACCAGATTACCATTGACCACCCTCCATTTACCACTACCAAACCTAACTTCAAGTCCTTGTTCATCCAGCTGACCAACCGAAATAAGTTTCTTCTTCAGCCCTGGAATAACCCTGACATTCTTTAAATTCCATGTAGTTCCCATGAAGTGACCAGATTAATATCCCCCATGCCCGTTACCTCAAGCACCTCGTCATTAGCTAAACGTACCTTTCCAAAATCGCCTTCTTTCAGATTCACCATCGTTTCCCCGTTGTCCATGGCGTGAAACGAAGCACCTGAATCCATGACCCAAGAGTCTACACAGTTTTCTGCACTTAGTATCAACGCCTCATCCTCATAGACATCTCCAGAAACTGTATTCAGATCTTTCTTCTGCGGACATCGACTCTTCACATGCCCCACCTCGTTGCAGCTCCAACACCTCACATTCTTCCGAGTTCTAGACGAACTCCTACCCCGACTCCCACTGCTTCTGTTGCTTTCCCGACCTCTACCAACATTTAGTAACCCACTATTTGATGATTCACCCGAATTCCTCCTTCTGACATCCTCACCCAGAATGAGATCTCGAATACCTTCAAAAGTGAAACCAGTTGTCCCTGCAGAACTTGAAATTGCAGTCACAGTTCCAGACCAACTGTCAGGCAGAGACGACAACAGCAGTAAAGCCTGAACCTCATCCTCAAACTTAATCCCAACTGATACAAGTCTTGCTAAGATTGAATTAAGGTTGTTGATGTGAGCAGTTACTGAGCTTCCTTCATTCATCCTCGTGTTCACAAACTCTCGAATTAGGAATACTTTATTTGCAGCTGACGGCTTCTCATACATATTTGAAAGCGCGTTCATCATACCATATGCAGTAGTTTCCTTCATGATATTGAACGCCACACTTTTAGTAAGTGCCAATGTAATAACCGCCCTAGCCTTTTTATCTTTCAATTCCCAGTCAGCTTGTTCCATCTTCGCAGGTTTATCCTTTACCATAACCATGTCTAGATCTTTTTGACATAACAGAGCTTCTACTTGCATCTTCCACCAACTGAAATCCGTTCCATTGAACTTCTCAATCTGAACCTTCTCGTCTTCAGCCATAGCAAACGAGAGATAGACAATTCCACAGTTGATAATCACAGTCAAAATAATAGACAAATACAATCAAAACCCGATTCTCCCGCCAACAAATACACAACCGCAACAACAAATCAAACCCGAAGAACCCGAATAATAACCGAAACTTGAACACCCAAACCCAAAGAACAACCCAATCAAAACTCTAATCAGAGAACAGAAACGAGTAAACCTGTCTCTCCTGATCGTGGTTGAGAAAAATAGTTGTTGATAGCGTTCCCAATCGGCTTCAATCACTCGTACAACTTGATCTTGATTTAAAAACAAAAAAAAATAAACTAATTATTTTTTTTTCTTCACTTGTTGCGATCTTGACAACAAAGAAGAAACCCTTTCTTTCGTTTTGTCGGTAGTGGAATACTTCTGAGTTGTATTGTTAACTCAAAATAAAGAAACAATATTCTTTACTTTTCACGTGGGTAGAGATCACAACCCCAAATAATATTATGTGGGTAAACTTCTTTTGGTCAACAATTTCGACGGCGGCTATGTGAAATAAAACAAAAAAAACAAAACAGAAGAGACTCTTCCAACCCTAATCAACCGACCAGCCTTCAACGAAGAACCTACTTTCGTCTCGGTGTAACCGTATGTGATAGAACCTCGGCTCTAGATACCACTTGTTAGGGATCGACACGAGCGAGACGCAGCGGAACACACTATCACACACGCACACGAAAACAATAATAATCGAACACGAGAGATTTAACGTGGTTTGGTCAGTGTGACCTACATCCACGGGCTGCAACTAGGTATTTTCTTATTAGCTCAAATAGTACAAGAGATTACAATACAATGAGAGGGTATAAATAAAGAGAATTAGGGCAACACTAGGAACCATAACGGGCCCCTAATAAATAAAACCAGCCCAAAGGCCTTCACACCCAACAAATTCATGGGAGGGTTTTCCATATATATAAACTAGTGGTTTAGAATGATTCTCAAAAGTTCTCAAAACCAATTGGTTTTCAAATGAGCATCTCCTTATATGGGTTAGGATCCTGCGAAAACACTTTCTTTTGTGAAAACTGCGAAAACACATATTAAAACCCACATAACTTTTTCAAACGTTAACGATTTTTCATAAAATTTGTGCCTAAAGTCTTAGAATTACGTTATCTTTAATTCTGAAGCAAAATATTAAAAAAAATTAACGTTTTTTTTTCATGTGATGAACATGTGCAGCATTATCATTAGTACTGCACAAAAACGAATTATCATGCGAAAAACACCCTTTATGTTAAAAACATATTAAAAACACTAAAATAATGATACTGATACATGGTGCACATGTGCATCATATAATTAAAAAAGTTATAAAATGTTATTTTTTTTCTTTAAATCTAAAGATAACACAACTATAAGATTTAGGGTGCAATTTCTTTTTAAACCTATTAATGTATACCACATGTATGGGGTTTTTTATTTTAGTGTGATGCACATGTGCATAATTCAATAAAAACGCAAAAATTTATGGAAATATATGACATATGATGCGACTTAGAAAAAAATATTACCTCATACTAAAAGTACGAGCTTTTTTTTGTGATGCACATGTGCACCACACAAAAAAAGAAAAAAAAACTTTAATTTTTTTTAGGTTCTATAGGATTAAAGATAACATAATATTTAGACTTTTGGTGCAATTTTTTTAAAAAAATATTAACGCATGAAAAAGTTATGTAGGTTTTAAGATTTGTTTATGCAGTTCTCACAAAAAGGGGTGTTTTCGCAGGATCCTTCCCCTATATATATATATATATATATATATATATATATATATATATATTCATTAGATATTTTCCCATTCATGCTTTACATATATGATATATGAGAGAAAATCATGAAAGTAGCTATTTTTCTGAGTTTGTTAGACTTGTATAGCCAAGAGTCTTGTATCTACTTTTGCTGGTGCATCGGGTTTTCCCCATCAATATTGACTTTAACTAATGTGATACGCGACACCATATTGCGTATAGACTCTCGCATGCATTGTTATTTGTGCATTTTTATAGAACAACAATATTTAGGGTTTAGGTGAGTAAAAATAGATAACATGGCTATATGCGTGAAATTATTCTGAGGTGACAAGAAAAGGTATATCAAACAATCAGAAAAATATCTACTTTTGTGAATTTCTCAACATATATTCCTCTCTTAAGTACGTATCATATTTTAAATTAATGATCGTTTGCTATTTTTCTTTAGTTTGTGCTAATGTATCGACATCGTATACTGTGCAGGTACGTTTAAGCTCCTTAGTAAATGCATTGATGGTAAAGGCTTCTCTGGGACCAAGCGTTATTTAGGTGATTTAGGGAAAACTGTAAGTGCTTTGTCTGATCTATTTTGATGCGTAAAAAATAAAATATTGTCAAGTGTCATGAATTCTGTAGCTGTTTTGATGTTGCAGCTAAAAACAGCTGGATCGAATATACTTTTTGCTGCTGTGACTGAGGTTTCAGATGCAGTGCTGAGGGGAGCAGAAACCAATGGGTTCAATGGAATGGTGAACTTCTTTTTCATATAAATAATGTATATATATATTTTTTGTGGTTAAAATACTACCATCATGATTTTCATTTTCCATTTCATGGTGTTATTTCTTTTGTCAGTTTAATGGTTTTCAACAAGGAATACTGAAATTGGCAATGGAGCCATCTGTACTGGGGAGTGCTTTCACTGAAGGTGGACCAGATAGAAAAATTAAACTTGATCGTAATCCGGGTATCGATGAGGTAATTTATATATACTTATTCCGTGTGATTTCTGTAAATATTCTTTTTTCTTACCTCAATATTATATTCTTGACATTTCACAGTTATACATAGAAGGATATTTGCAAGCTATGTTGGATACAATGTATAAACATGAATATCTCAAAGTCAGAGTGATTGATGACCAGGTACATTCGTACCAATGCCACTTGGCACCTGTTACTGTGCATTGTAATTAACAATATAGGTGTTTGTAGTCTGGTTCAGCTGGTTTTGACAGAAATTCTAGGCCAGACTGCTAACTATGGTTTCAGAAAACAACAAACCGAACCAGCCGGGTTGGTTTTAAACCGGTTGCTTTTTTGTTTTTCTAAATATCAGTGTATTAAATTTTTTTGAAATGATAAAGACGGTTCATGAACACTAAACATATATACATAACTGCCTATTCCAAAAATGTAAAGAAAAGAAAATGAATAAATAGAAAATGCTAAATGGCTTGTTTGGTTTACACAACCGGTTCCAAGTTCCAAACCGTTGCCTGACTGGTAAACTGTCAAACTGCCAAAACTGAACGTGTAAATCTCAAAACTGCCATACCCGCCGACTTGCTTCAGTTTGAGCTGTCCAGTCTTACTGAATTTAATAACCTTTGTAGGTTGTACTGAAGAATCTGCCACCAAACAGTGTACTTATAGATGAAATTATGGACCATGTGAAGGGCTTCCTTGTAAGCAAAGGATTGTTGACCGGAGAGAGTTCATCCTATTCATTACGCCATCTTGGAGGAGACAATGCAAGTCTTCATAAACTCAATTTTTTATTTTTTATAATTAATTTGACATCCCATTTTCAAGTTCTTATGGTTGGTTTACGGCTCATCTGTTGTAGGAATGGAGAATTGGTCCGACGATATTGACTTTGTGTGAGCACCTGTTTGTAAACTTTGCAATCAGGTGGTTGAGAAAGCAGGCTGGTGGTGTGACTTCCAAAATCAAATGGGATAATAAGCTTATGTTCGGTGCTAAAAAAGCCATGGTCCCGGGATCCGTTACAAAACAAGAGAGTAAGGTATCTGTTTGGAAATGGGGTGTTGGACGGTTTCTGTTTGCAGGTATAGTTGCATACATCGACGGTAGGTTATGCCGTTCTATTCCTAATCCTGTTGCTAGGCGCATCGTTAGTGGATTTGTTTTGAGTTTTCTTGACAAAAACGACGATAGCTGAGCATAATCGGTTTCGTTTTGTATATCTCTGTATAAAGTGGTTTGGACCAAGAACGAACTGTTAATAGACGTTTTTGAATAGTTATGTGGGAGAAAATATTTTCTCCTGGTCAAGATACTATTCAGCTAATCCAAAAGACTTGCATGTTTTTGGTATTGTTAAATGAATGACTAGAGGTGGGTCAATTGCATATTAAAGTCCTTTGTGGGTGGGTAAAGTGGTGTAATATAAGATTACATTTCGAGTTTTTTGTTAAATAAAATTGGAATGTTTACATGTCAATACTAATGTTCGAAAATTTAAATTATTGTTCAGAATTCAAGTTTGGTAATCAAGAGACACAAAACTAAAACCGGAATAACTCTCCAATTTTATTAGGTATAGGAAAATCTCTCAAAACATCACCTTACAATTATGTTTGATATAAAGAATAGCCCTAATCTTGCTATCATATTTATAGACTAAACTTTACTTGATAAACAAGCATCCTTATTAGACCATAACACCTCTTCTAATTATCTTATATATCAAAAAGGATAGCCGAGCTGTACACTATAAATAAACTATTCCCTCCACGTGGCAATTTTGTGTAATGCCATGTGGCATTTAATTGTCTTTTTTTTAATAAACCAGATGCTTTGCAATGTTTTTTATTAAATGTTCCAACAATTATTCAATCTTGGAAGTTGTCTGGATGATAAGGTGATTGTATTTTATTTGGGGGTCTCAAGATCGAATCATGTTGTATCTTTTTACTTTTTCCTTTCTGTAGTTATGTAATTTCTTTTTTAAATAATTCAAATCACTTATCATTAGCACAATTGTATCTTTCTCATTTGTTAGCGTGGGCGGCTGTTGCTTACAACATGAAATTAAAGAACGCGTGTCCCACCACTCCACCACATGTTCAAAGCTGCAGCTTTCACTTCTTTCTTCTCTAGGGTTTCACACTTCTTAATCAAACGAGCTTTTATTCTCTCTCTCTCTCTCAAAAAGTTCGATTTCAGTTGCATACGAGAGCTCATTTTGTCTTTCAAAATCCCCGATTTGGTTGGCCAGCTTGGAGCGATGATGCGGCCCCGGTTGCTCCGCTTCAAGGTGGCTCCGGATCTACTCGATTTTCACGCTGGCAATGTCTCCAAATTGCGTTTGTTTCCTTTTTGGTTTACTGATCGTTCTCTGTGAGTGTAATTTTGTTTCTGGCCGGTAGTCGATTTACTCCAATTTATGCTTGCATGTTGCTAGGTTTTTCGATTTGCTTGGATGAGAGGGACGGTTGTTTTGGAAGAGTGGTGATTATTACGATCATAAAACAGTATCGTGCCAATTCTAAAGGAGTAATTTAATCAACATAAAATTTGATCTGATGTTGTTGTGGATGTTCTTTTCGTTTAATGCACAGGGAGCCACAATTGGCAATCTACCGGTTTCAGTAAGCCGTGTTGAGAATTACCAGCTGACTGCAGGGGCTCCTCCTCTAAAACCGGTACTTCCTTGGCTTTTTCACTGATATATTTATTATTTTTAAGGTATATAATAATTTTATTGACCTGTGAATCAGAGAGGGGCACAGGGTTCAAATCCAGATGCACTACAAAAGGCTGAGGAAGTGGTGAGCACCATGCTTGCAAAGCGTTCTATTCTTGGAAAAGATGCACTACAAACAGCTAAGTCGTTCTTTATTTTCTTTTATATCTGGTATCGCATTGATTGTTTCGATCATTGTGTGTTTTTGATTTTGGGTTTAGTTCGCATTTATTGGTTTGTGAAAAACATCATATGGAGTTGCTAACCAACCATGAAATTAACAGTAAGACCTATCTCACAAAAGAAACAAAAATGGCGTCGTTGATTTTTGTGTTTGAGCTGCGTTTCTTAACTTTTAAAAGGATTCTGAGTTATTTTATGTATTTTAAATTTACATGCATTTCTATTATTATTTTTATAGTGTCTTTTGATATTTTCATATAAACTTAATAGGTGTTAGTATTGTGATAAAAATTTAAATGAAAATATAACTTTATGTTTCTCAGTTATATTTAGTTATTTACTGAAGATGCATCATCTTTCTGTTTCTCATTTGTTGTTTATTTGTGCATATTAATGTTTGATGAAATGCCTATATTGATGTTTCATATATTTGGAGCCATTCCTTATGATAATGTTTGATTTTCTATTAGTTTTAATTTTAACCTTGAGGGCACTGGTCAAATTTTGTATAGCAACTACAAAATGACGTATTTTATTCTATTTCTATGGTTCATGCGCATAACCTTGAACCGCTTGACATAAATCGTGAATGATAAACTGTAATTCATATGTGAGTTTTTTTTGTCATTTTTGTTCAAATCTGATCATAGTTGAACTCATAGGTAATTGTATACTTGGACTATCTTCAACTGTTTTGTGCTTTTCATTTGACTTCATACCAATATTTATACATGAATGCACTTAAACATATGCGTAATAACATGTATTTTTTGTACATCTTGAAGCTCTCACTGTTCATGTGGTTGTGGCAATAATGTCTTCCATAATAAGGTAAGTTGTAGAGTAAAAATTCCTATATATGTTGATGAACTGGGAAAGCACATTGTGATTGAAGTATAATATTAGAATTATAATATATTATAGGTAATAAAATTGGCTTCTAGGTTTGGTCTACTTTTGAGGCAATGTGTATGGTGTTTGTTTAAATGTTGTGGCTGTTTTTAAAAAATAAGATGGAATATTCTCCATCAGCTTTTTAAAGCTAGATAAGTTTTTCAACTAAGATGAGCTATCATAGACATGCATACTTTTGGGGTATTCATACTTATGGTCACGTTTCTCTTTGAGTGAGCATGCTTTAAGGTGTTATATTCCACCAGTTTGAATCTACATGTATTGTAGTGAGTATGCTCTTAGGTTTTTAGTTGTGGACTGATTTCTTATAGTTTCTTTTTAATTGGGCAGCAAATCCTTTGAGATCAACCTCCTTATCCCATATGATAGAGGTAAGGCTTTCCTCATCTCACCTCAAGCCCTATTGTTCGAGTGAGATTTTCCTGCACATGTTTGTTTGTTATGTAACCATTAATGATTACACATATATTGTGTCGCAACAGTGGCAGAGAACACTAGCTGTTAAGTTAAACTACTAAACAGCTAAATCAGAATCTCATCAATAACATGTGCTGCAAAAGGCTTTCTAACATCTGGATATAAGATTCAATTGCCTACCCCATTGAGTTAAACGTTTGATATCATAGAGAGGGTACAAGTAGTATGACTAGGTATGTGTAGTATGACTTTTACCTATGATATCACATTGAGGGATTTTTCATTTAATATCATACAGAGGGTACAAGTAGTATGACTAGGTATTTTTCGTTTGAAACTGATGTTGTGTTGCAGGTGTCTTAGCTACTCAACAAATGGAAGAAGCAGGATTACCTCTTTCTTCACAGGCTCTTCCTTTTTAGACAATGTCAACTCAATGTGGCAGGGAGATGACATATAGGCTGTAAGAAAAAATTCCAACCAGTTAAAATTCATTTTTATTATGAATATATATATTATGTTGTCCTTCCGCAAATAAAATAAAAAATACTTACGGTTGATTCTCCCATGAGCTCGGTATGTTCTGCGTCTTTGTTTCTGAGCTTGGTTTACTTGAATGTGAGAAATGAAAAGTGCATCAACATATAAGCCTTTAACCTTCATTCAAACCACAATTCTTTATAATGAGAAAATTTTGATTCATTAACTCACAAGTTTGTCAATACAGGTTATGCTCTATCCCAAATGAATCACATGAGTAACATCAAATTATTATGTTTTGGGAATTAATGGGAAAATTTTGTACCAATAACTTTTATTAATAAAACAACACTTTATACTTCAAAACTAATGTGTGATAAATGATTTTGCAGATGAAGTGCAACCTTATACAAAGAAGCTAAAGAAATAGCAAAGCCTTGCAGGTTGCCAGGAACAAGGCCTCTAATGGTACATATCAATATAATCACAATACTCGCCCCCTAAGACAAAATTAAGTATACAAAAACTAAACTTTTCTATTGCAGGTACCTATTTTTGCTAGATATACATATATTCTAAAGGCACTGGATCTAAGGATACATGAAGTGGGAACACATGTATTTTGAATATCATTTGTATCTAAGTATGTATGAAGACTAACAACTACTATTCTGTGTAAATTTTGTAATTATCATATGCAGTATGTGACGAACATGATAACACCCATAAAAACATAACGAACATGATAGCCCATTGCTACGTGGGCAGGAAAAATATATATCACTATGATCATTTTGGTACTACATGAATGTATGTTGATAAAAAGTTTCAACCCGCTGCAACGCGCGGGTCTTTTTCTCGTAATTATTAAACATAATAGAATAAATTACTATTTGCAACTCTGAGGTTTGGTCACTTTTGCCACCTGCATCTGATTTTTAAATTATTAACAAATCTCATATGAGGTTTGTATTTTGTTGCAATCTGAGTCACTCAGACTAACAGGATTAAACGTTTATGTTAAGTGGAAAGGGTATTTTTGTCATTCCACAAATAAGGCACTAGTTTGGTAAATTGATAAGTTTAAGTAATAGGAGAGGTTGTTTGTAAACTAAAAAAAAAGGAGGGCTTGTTTGTAAATTGAGAAGTGTAAAACCCATCTTCATCTACCCAGCCCCCTAGAAAGTAGAAACCCTTCTTCGTCTACCCATCCCCCTTTTACAGATTCACCTATCACCACCACTCATCCACCATCACCATCCATTCGTTTCAACAGATTCATATCACGACACCACCACCTTCGTTTTACCTCCGTTAACTCCACATCCGTTTTAGCAGACTACACCTATGCCCTGATTTCCACCGTCTCCGCAGCTAGTGGTTTTTGGACGAGTCCCTCACGTTATTAGCCATCTGTTCATAATTTTCCGGTCAGTTTTTGGAAATTTGAGCAATTTATAGGTCGGTGGTCGGTGGCAGTGATTTTGATTCCAGATTTACGATATTGATGGAGATGGGTGGTTGATTGATGGGGCGGGGGTTGCAGGTCTTACCAATGAAGCCGGCAACACCACCGGCGGAGACTGGAAGTATTTATTGTGCGGCAATTAACTGTATGATGAATCAAGAAGACATAAATCAATTCAATCTTTACTTGTCTACTGATTTTCTATGCCAAGTAACTGTGATTATTTGAGTTTTTTATTTGGATCTCTTTCTTGATAAAACCATCCCCCTACACCTTCTCGGCGGTAATTTCGTTCTCGCTCAACGACGCCGACGCCTGAAGCATCTTCTCGGAGGACATTAGGTTGGCGGGTGAACGGTGGTGAAGAAGCGGGAGGAGGGAGGTCACTAGTGAGAAGGTCGCGAGGGTTGTAGGTCGTCGGAGGACATTAGGTTGCCGGCAAAGAGACGAGAGGAGGGATTGGGTCGCTGACGAAGAAGGAAGGTGGGAGGAGGAGAGAACCACTGTGAGGTTCGGGGTTGCGACCAGATGAGGTGCCAGATGATCGGAATCGGTCACCGGCGATGCCGCGATGATGGTGACGAGAGTGGTCGCCGGTGATGCCGCTGGGCTTTTTATTTATATTGTTTTTTTTAATTTTAGTAGTTTGGATAGTTACATATATAATCCTTATACTTTTAAATAACATATAAATTTACATAACTAGCCCCTTAGGTGTAAAATAACTAAAATGCCCCCTGAGTTAACAGAAAATTTTAACCCCGTTAGTCCGAGGGATTCAGATGGCAACAAAATACAAACCTCAAGTGAGAGGATGCAGGTGGCAGAAATGACCAAATCTCAGGGATGTAAATAGTAATTTACTCAACATAATAACTTATATGTGATAGGTTTACGGAGAAAACCTACAAACTCCCAAATGATATACCCGTAGAGTGAGTTAGGCTCCAAGAACAATTAGAGAGAAAAGACAACTTTAATCCAATTTCATTATGCTTCTTCATGAATAAAAGATTACATAATTTAAGGGAAAAGAAATAACTAACTTATAATACGTGGATGATCATGCAAACTTAAATTGTAAACATGCAATATAGGAAATCTAAATATGGAGCAAGTGGGAAATGAATTCGTGGGTTTGGAAGACTAAGTCAAGTGGACGTGGCTTGATATTTTGGGTCAATTCCGTATCAATACTCCCTCCCTAAAAACGTCCTTGTCCTCAAGGACGGAAAACATGTCCACGGTGGTCGCCATTCAACTCTCCCAAGAGCATTTGGTGCAGTCACAACAAGCCGTGAAGGTGATTGCCACGGTGGTCGCCATTTCTGCCTTAAAGTGGTAAGCCGTTCAATCTGAAAATCAGAAGACTCCCAAGCATTGCTGAAAGTATGTTTGCTTGAGTCATTGGGTTCATGGAAAGGCAAGGCAAAGTTCCAGTGATGGTCATGCAAGCTTCGAGAGACCAACAAAAATGGTTCCCAAGGATCAGTTGTCAAAGATGACTTCAATACATGTGTTTGTCCCAAAATAGTTTTGGACCGCAATTGGTCGGGGGTAGAATAAGGTAGCGGTGTGGGTTTTGGTGGCGGTGACGAAATTGGTGGTGGTAAGGGAGTCGGCGATGGTAGAGGTGACGGTAGTGGCTCATGCCATGATGGATGTGTTGGAGGTGGTAGTCGGCATGGCGGTGGGGCAAGTGGCGATGGTGGTGTGAGGGTTGCTGTTGGTGGCAGCGACGATGGCGGTATTTGAGTTGTGAGTTTTGGTGTTGGTGAAGGAGTCGGTGTTGGTACCGGTTTTAGAGGTAGTGGAAGTGTTGGCTTTGGTGGTGGAGGCGGCTTGTTCGGTACACCGAACTTCAAATGAAGCTTTTCGGTTGCGGCGATAAGGGCGGCGGTGGCTTCACGGAGGGCATCGAGTTGGTTGGCGGTTTGGAAGGCGGCATCAGCACCTTGAGTAGCGGCAGCGGTGGTAGCTGCGATAAGCTGGTCAAGCTTATCGGTAACTGATGGATAGGTGTCGTCCATAGAAGAATCCCGACATGGAGGCCCCGACATGGAGGCATGGAGATCGTCAATGAAAGCACCAATTGATAGGTTTACGGAGAAAACCTACAAACTCCCAAATGATATACCCGTAGAGTGGGTTAGGCTCCAAGAACAATTAGAGAGAAAAGACAACTTTAATCCAATCTCATTATGCTTCTTCATGAATAAAAGATTACATAATTTAAAGGAAAAGAAATAACTAACTTAGAATACGTGGATGATCATGCAAACTTAAACCGTAAACATGCAATATAGGAAATCTAAATATGGAGCAAGTGGGAAATGAATTCGTGGGTTTGGAAGACTAAGTCAAGTGGACGTGGCTTGATATTTCGGGTCAATTCCGTATCAATATGCCTAATTAAATAACCTTAATTCGGCTTGTTTTTGGGCTACCCGACCCACCGACTTGTGGAATCAGGAATCAGTTCTCGTGGGCTAGCATCAAGCCTGACAAATCAGTTGGGTCGGGTGATGATATGTGCCAATCGGGTCGGGCTAGCGGCCGTCGGGTCAAGCATGCGACACGTGCCGGAGCTTGTTAGACCGGACGGTGACATACGTCACCCGATCTGGTTTTTTCTGGCGACGACGCATGTTGGCCTGGTATGGTCGAAAGGCGGCGTATGCTGGTCAGACTCGGCTGTTGACTGGAGGTTTGGGTGACGACAAGTTGGTCCGGTCGATTAGCAACATCAAGTCGAGTCCGGTGGCGATGCACGTCGGCAAGTCCTATCGGGTCTAGTTGGTCAGTGGCACGCATCGATCTGGTTGGGTCGGGCAGGTCATGCGGTGTCTGTAGATGGTGATGTGGCGTGGTGATAAGGTCATGGTGGCCATGTGTGAGTGGTCCAGTTAATTTCTAATTATTTTACTAAATTATTTTACAATTTTGAAAGGAATATAAATGAAGGAAATTGATTGAATGAAATCAAAATAATTTCAATCTCCTTTCTAACCAAATAGTTTATAAATGATCAAAATTCCAATTAACTACAACCAATTTCACAAACCGAACATAATGACATTCAGATCCTAGTTTTTTTCTTCTAGCAATGAATTCAGCCGTTGTTATCCTTTATGATCTGGTGCTAAGAAAATATTGTTGATATTTATCGGGTTCGAACCCTGGATCGAACCGGCTGGTTTCTTTTCTTAAGTTTTGGCGGGAAAGTTAGTTAGGTGCTTGTTAAGCTTTGCTTTGTATATAATTCTGTTTTGGTTGTAACATTATTCAGTTAGTAATTCAAGCATTCTGAATTCTCTCATCTTCTTTCCATTTTCAATATGGTATCAGAGCAACTTGCTCCGATCATCGCTTCCGGCTGATTTCCGGTTACTTTCCGATCATCTTTCCCGTTTCTGCTTCCTGTTACTTTTCTGTATCGTTCTTTCTTCTTCCTTTCTTTTCGTGCTTCCATTATCATTCTTCTATTCCTGTTTCCTTATTTGATTCCTCAATTTTTGTTTCTGAATTCTTCCGATTTCTGTTTCATTTTCCTCAAAATGACAACTAATTCTTCTGATTCAACCGATCTGATGTATTTGCATGCGTCGGATCATCCTGGACTCCTCCTTGTTTCAAAATCGTTCGATGGGACTAGCTTTGGTGCCTGGAAACGTGCTATGACTATTGCACTCTCAGCAAAGAATAAGCTCGGATTTATCGATGGTACCATTACTCAACCCACTGTTGAAGCACAACTTGCACAGTGGAAAAGATGCAATAATATGGTAATCTCCTGGATCCTTAATACCTTGTCACTAGAGATTAGTAGGAGTGTGATGTATAATGAGACAGCTAGTTCACTTTGGACTGATCTTTCTGAACGATTTGGTGTTTCTAATGGTCCTAGTTTGTATCAAATTCAGAAAAATATATCTGAATTATCCCAGGGATCTGATTCTATTGCTGCTTATTTTACAAAAATGAAAATGTTATGGGATGAATTGTCATCTCTAGACAATCCTGTGACATGCACTTGTGCTGCTAATGCTAGTTTGGTCAAGAAAGTAGAAACTCAAAAACTAATGCAGTTTTTTATGGGATTAAATCCTACATATGATGGAATTAGAGGCAATATTTTGATGACTAGGCCCCTGCCAACTATCTCAGAAGCCTATTCCATCTTGACACAAGATGAAACACAGAGAGAAATTCACTCTTCTAGTTCATTTGTCACTGAATCTGCTGCAATGAATGTTGTTAATCATACCAAATATGATAACAAGAAGTCTATTGTTTGCTCTCACTGCAAGAAGAATGGTCATCATGTTAGCAAGTGTTACAAAATAATTGGTTTCCCCAAAGATTTTAAATTCACTAAACCAAGGAGGTTTGCTGCTTCAGTATCTCAAGATGACAACATGTAGAGTGATGCTAATGAAACTCAGCCTTCAATTTCTAATACTCAATATACTGAATTGCTTAATCTGTTGCAGAAAATGAATATGCAGCCTCCTATTTCCACTTCTAATAGTGTTCAAAATCTCAGCCAGGCTAACTTTGCAGGTATACTTGCCTGTAATTCTTCTATCAAGTCTTTTGGTCACTTTTGCCACCTGCATCCGATTTTTAAATTATTAACAAATCTCATATGAGGTTTTTATTTTGTTGCAATCTGAGTCCCTCAGACTAACAGGGTTAAACTTTTATGTTAAGTGGAAAGGGTATTTTTGTCATTCCACAAATAAGGCACTAGTTTGGTAAAATGATAAGTTTAAGTAATAGGAGAGGTTGTTTGTAAACTAAAAAAAAAAATAGGAGGGGTTGTTTGTAAATTGAGAAGTGTAAAATTCATCTTCATCTACCCAGCCCCCTAGAAAGTAGAAACCCTTCTTCGTCTACCCATCCCCCTTTTACAGATTCACCTATCACCACCACTCATCCACCATCACCATCCATTCGTTTCAACAGATTCATATCACGACACCACAACCTTCGTTTTACCTCCATTAACTCCACATCCGTTTCAGCAGAATACACCTATGCCCTGATTTCCACCGTCTCCGCAGCTAGTGGTTATTGGACGAGTCCCTCACGTTATTAGCCATCTGTTCATAATTTTCCGGTCAGTTTTTGGAAATTTGAGCAATTTATTGGTCGGTGGTCGGTGGAAGTGATTTTGATTCCAGATTTACGATATTGATGGAGATGGGTGGTTGATTGATGGGGCGGGGGTTGTAGGTCTTACCAATGAAGCCGGCAACACCACCGGCGGAGACTGGAAGTATATATTGTGCGGCAATTAACTGTATGATGAATCAAGAAGACATAAATCGATTCAATCTTTACTTGTCTACTGATTTTCTATGCCAAGTAACTATGATTATTTAGAGTTTTTTATTTGGATCTCTTTCTTGATTAAACCATCCCCCTACACCTTCTCGGTGGTAATTTCGTTCTCGTTCAACGACGCCGGCGCCTGAAGCATCTTCTCGGAGGACATTAAGGATGTAAATAGTAATTTACTCATCGGATGCAAGTGGCAAAAATGACCAAACCTCAAGGATGTAAATAGTAATTTACTCAACATAATAACTTATATGTGATAGGTTTACGGAGAAAACCTACAAACTCCCAAATGATATACCCGTAGAGTGAGTTAGGCTCCAAGAACAATTAGAGAGAAAAGACAACTTTAATCCAATTTCATTATGCTTCTTCATGAATAAAAGATTACATAATTTAAGGGAAAAGAAAGAACTAACTTAGAATACGTGGATGATCATGCAAACTTAAATTGTAAACATGCAATATAGGAAATCTAAATATGGAGCAAGTGGGAAATGAATTCGTGGGTTTGGAAGACTAAGTCAAGTGGACGTGGCTTGATATTTTGGGTCAATTCCGTATCAATACTCCCGCCCTAAAAACGTCCTTGTCCTTAAGGACGGAAAACATGTCCACGGTGGTCGCCATTCAACTCTCCCAAGAGCATTTGGTGCAGTCACAACAAGCCGTGAAGGTGATTGCCACGGTGGTCACCATTTCCGCCTTAAAGTGGTAAGCCGTTCAATCTGAAAATCAGAAAACTCCCAAGCATTGCTGAAAGTATGTTTGCTTGAGTCATTGGGTTCATGGAAAGGCAAGGCAAAGTTCCAGTGATGGTCATGCAAGCTTCGAGAGACCAACAAAAATGGTTCCCAAGGATCAGTTGTCAAAGATGACTTCAATACATGTGTTTGTCCCAAAATAGTTTTGGACCGCAATTGGTCAGGGGTAGAATAAGGTAGCGGTGTGGGTTTTGGTGGCGGTGACGAAATTGGTGGTGGTAAGGGAGTCGGCGATGGTAGAGGTGAAGGTAGTGGCTCATGCCATGATGGATGTGTTGGAGGTGGTAGTCGGCATGGCGGTGGGGCAAGTGGCGATGGTGGTGTGAGGGTTGCTGTTGGTGGCGGCGGCGATGGCGGTATTTGAGTTGTGAGTTTTGGTGTTGGTGAAGGAGTCGGTGTTGGTACCGGTTTTAGAGGTAGTGGAAGTGTTGGCTTTGGTGGTGGAGGCGGCTTGTTCGGTACACCGAACTTCAAATGAAGCTTTTCGGTTGCGGCGATAAGGGCGGCGGTGGCTTCACGGAGGGCATCGAGTTGGTTGGCGGTTTGGAAGGCGGCATCAGCACCTTGAGTAGCGGCAGCGGTGGTAGCTGCGATAAGCTGGTCAAGCTTATCGGTAACTGATGGATAGGTGTCGTCCATAGAAGAATCCCGACATGGAGGCCCCGACATGGAGGCATGGAGATCGTCAATGAAAGCACCAATTGATAGGTTTACGGAGAAAACCTAACAAACTCCCAAATGATATACCCGTAGAGTGGGTTAGGCTCCAAGAACAATTAGAGAGAAAAGACAACTTTAATCCAATCTCATTATGCTTCTTCATGAATAAAAGATTACATAATTTAAAGGAAAAGAAATAACTAACTTAGAATACGTGGATGATCATGCAAACTTAAACCGTAAACATGCAATATAGGAAATCTAAATATGGAGCAAGTGGGAAATGAATTCGTGGGTTTGGAAGACTAAGTCAAGTGGACGTGGCTTGATATTTCTGGGTCAATTCCGTATCAATATGCCTAATTAAATAACCTTAATTCGGCTTGTTTTTGGGCTACCCGACCCACCGACTTGTGGAATCAGGAATCAGTTCTCGTGGGCTAGCATCAAGCCTGACAAATCAGTTGGGTCGGGTGATGATATGTGCCAATCGGGTCGGGCTAGCGGCCGTCGGGTCAAGCATGCGACACGTGCCGGAGCTTGTTAGACCGGACGGTGACATACGTCACCCGATCTGGTTGTTTCTGGCGACGACACATGTTGGCCCGGTATGGTCGAAAGGCGGCGTATGCTGGTCAGACTCGGCTGTTGACTGGAGGTTTGGGTGACGACAAGTTGGTCCGGTCGATTAGCAACATCAAGTCGAGTCCGGTGGCGATGCACGTCGGTAAGTCCTATCGGGTCTAGTTGGTCAGTGGCACACATCGATCTGGTTGGGTCGGGTAGGTCATGCGGTGTCTGTAGATGGTGATGTGGCGTGGTGATAAGGTCATGGTGGCCATGTGTGAGTGGTCCAGTTAAAATCGTTCATTTTCCTCAAAATGACATCTAATTCTTCTGATTCAACCGATCTGATGTATTTGCATGCGTCGGATCATCCTGGACTCCTCCTTGTTTCAAAATCGTTCAATGGAACTAGCTTTGGTGCCTGGAAACGTGCTATGACTATCGCACTCTCAGCAAAGAATAAGCTCGGATTTATCGATGGTACCATTACTCAACCCACTGTTGAAGCACAACTTGCACAGTGGAAAAGATGCAATAATATGGTAATCTCCTGGATCCTTAATACCTTGTCACCAGAGATTAGTAGGAGTGTGATGTATAATGAGACAGCTAGTTCACTTTGGACTAATCTTTCTGAACGATTTGGTGTTTCTAATGGTCCTAGTTTGTATCAAATTCAGAAAAATACATCTGAATTATCTCAGGGATCTGATTCTATTGCTACTTATTTTACAAAATTGAAAATGTTATGGGATGAATTGTCATCTCTAGACAATCCTGTGACATGCACTTGTGCTGCTAATGCTAGTTTGGTCAAGAAAGTAGAAACTCAAAAACTAATGCGGTTTTTTATGGGATTAAATCCTACATATGATGGAATTAGAGGCAATATTTTGATGACTAGGCCCCTGCCAACTATCTCAGAAGCCTATTCCATCTTGACACAAGATGAAACACAGAGAGAAATTCACTCTTCTAGTTCATTTATCACTGAATCTGCTGCAATGAATGTTGTTAATCATACCAAATATGATAACAAGAAGTCTATTGTTTGCTCTCACTGCAAGAAGAATGGTCATCATGTTAGCAAGTGTTACAGAATAATTGGTTTCCCCAAAGATTTTAAATTCACTAAACCAAGGAGGTTTGCTGCTTCAGTATCTCAAGATGACAACATGCAGAGTGATGCTAATGAAACTCAGCCTTCAATTTCTAATACTCAATATACTGAATTGCTTAATCTGTTGAAGAAAATGAATATGCAGCCTCCTGTCTCCACTTCTAATAGTGTTCAAAATCTCAGCCAGGCTAAATTTGCAGGTATACTTACCTGTAATTCTTCTATCATTCATTCCAAATGGATCATTGATATTGGTGCTTCTGATCATATGTGTAATGACATTCAACTTTTCAATAACATTCAAACTCTTTCTAAACCCATTTTGATTGGTCTACCTAATGGCCAAATCATTTCTGTCACTCAAATTGGTACTGTCAAGCTCAATTCTGATCTATCTTTGTTTCTTATCCTTCATGTTCCTCAATTCAGTCATAATTTGTTATCTGTTCCCAAATTATGCACATGTTACAATGGAGTTTTATTCTTTTCTCATTCTTGTTGTATCTTTCAGGCCCCTTCAATGAAGAGGCCACTGGTTCTTGGTGATATGATTCACGGACTATATCTCCTCAAACCATCACTGCAGTTTACTTCTCCTATTATTGTTGCTACCAAGTCATTCTGTAATATTGTTGTTAATAATGAAACATGGCACAATAGACTTGGTCATTTACCTGTTTACAAACTCAAACAATTGAATTTTCTCTCTAATCCTGTATTTGATTCTATTGTTTCATGTGATGTTTGTCCAAAAGCAAGGCAACATAAACTGTCTTTTCCTCACAGTCATATTACTACTTCTCATGCTTTTGATTTGATTCATATTGATACCTGGGGTCCTTATTCTTCTGCTACTCACAATGGTTATAAGTATTTCTTAACCATTATTGATGACTTTACTAGAACCACTTGGACCCATTTGTTATCTACTAAATCTAATGCCTTTACTGTCCTTCAACAATTCATAGAAATGATTTTTACTCAATATGGAAAGACAATTAAATGCATAAGGTCAGATAATGCTTTTGAACTTGGTTCTGGTTCCATTCAATCTGCTTATTTTTTGAGCAAAGGCATATTACATCAGACCAGTTGTGTTGGTGTCCCTCAACAAAATGGAGTTGTTGAGAGGAAACATAAGCATTTGCTTGAAGCAGCAAGGGCATTGTTATTCCAGTCAAAATTGCCTATTCAATATTGGGGGGAATGTGTTCTTACTGCTACACACTTGATTAATAGATTTCCTTCCAAGCTTCTACAAAATTAATCTCCCTTAGAATTGCTTACTGGTTCTGCTCCTGATTATACTCATTTGAGATCTTTTGGATGTCTTTGCTATGCTTCCACTCTCAAAGCAGGCAGAGACAAATTCAAACCCAGGGCTAGGCCTTATTTGTTTGTTGGTTATCCTGTTGGAAAGAAGGCCTATAAGCTTCTTGATTTGCATTCTAAACAGATATTTGTATCCAGAGATGTGCTTTTCTTTGAAAATATTTTCCCTCTATTTCTGATACTTCTACTCGATCTATCTTTCCTATTGTTGATCATTCAATCATAGATGATTTTCCTGTTCCTGTTCCTTTATCTACTCCTCATTCTTCCTCTTTATCTGATTCTTTAGATTCATCTCCTTCTATTCCTTCTCCTTCCTCTTCTCCTCATTCTGTTCCTTCTTCCGTTGATCCACCTTTGCCACCTCCTTCTTCAAGACATTTCACTAGAGTTCCTAAACCTCCTTCTTATCTGCAAGATTATGTTTGTCATAATGTTGCTTCTGTTCCCAATTCTTGTCACCATACAATTACCAACTTCTGTTTTTCTTCCACTGCTATTCCCTTTTCTGATATTCCTTTATCTAGTCAGTCTTTAGTACATTCCATTGATTCATTCACTGAACCTCAGTCTTATCAAGAGGCTGCTAACATCCTCAGTGGATTGAGGCAATGCAAAAAGAATTTGCTACTCTGAAAGCCAATAAAACCTGGCTTGTGGTTGATCATCCTAAGCACAAGAAACCCATTAGTTGTAAATGGGTTTATAAAGTCAAGTATAAAGCAAATGATAGTTTAGAAAGGTGCAAAGCCAGATTGGTTGTTAGAGGTGATACTAAAAAATATGGGCTTGATTATCTAGAAACTTTCTCACCAGTGGTTAAAATGACCACTGTGAGAACTCTTATAGCAGTAGCAATTAAGATGAGTTGGAACATCTCTCAACTTGATGTCAACAATGCTTTCCTGCATGGTGACTTAGATGAGGACATTTACATGAAACCTCCTCATGGAATGCAATTGCCTGCTAATCAATGTTTGAAACTACAGAAATCTCTTTATGGCCTTAAACAGGCTTCAAGACAATGGTATGGCAAGTTGTCTTCTGCCTTGCATTCCATGGGTTATAAACGATATCCTAATGATCATTCCTTATTTTCTAAACTCATGGTTGGGTCTGTGGTGTATCTTGCTGTTTATGTAGATGATATCATACTTACAGGCAGTAACCAAGCTGAGATTACTGCTGTCAAAATTTTTCTTGATTCCACCTTCAAAATCAAAGACTTGGGCTCTATCAATTATTTCTTGGGTATTAAAGTTCTCAAACATCCTAATGGTCTTATTCTTACTCAAATAAAATTTGCAAAAGATTTAGTTTCTGAGTTCTTTGTTGATTCTCCAACTGTTGTTTCCTGTCCTCTTCCTTCTCATTCAAATTTTAAGCTCAATGAAGGAGAGCTTCTTTCTGACCCATTACAATACAGAAGGCTTGTGGGTAAACTCAATTACCTTACTAACACAAGACCTGATCTTTCTTTTGCTGTACAACATTTGAGCCAATTTATGCATGATCTAAGGTTGCCTCATTGGACTGCTGCTTTGCATACTCTAGCCTATGTTCATGGTACTCTTTCACAAGGCTTATTCTTCAATAATTCTTCTGATTTTAGTCTTTTAGCCAACTGTGATTCTGATTGGGCTTCCTGTCCCAACTCAAGAAAATCTGTTAGTGGTTATATCATTTCCTTAGGTGGTTCTCCTATTTCCTGGAAATCTAAAAAGCAGCATATTGTTTCTCTCAGCTCAGCAGAAGCTGAGTACAGGTCCTTAAGGAGAGTTACTGCAGAATTATCCTGGCTTACTAGGCTTCTACATGATTTCCAAGTTCCCAATGTAACTCCAATTGATGTTAAATGTGATAGTCAAGCTGCTATTCACATTGCTAAGAATCCAGTCTTCCATGAAAGGACCAAACATATAGAGTTAGACTGTCACTTTGTAAGAGAAAAATTGCAAGAGGGGCTTATACATTTGCTTCATACTCCTACACAAGATCAACTTGCAGATTTATTGACAAAGAATCTTCCCAGGCCTCAGCATGAGCACTTATTATCCAAGTTTGGGGTCTTACAACCACAAACTTAGGGGGGGGGGGGGGTGTTATCCTTTATGATTTGGTGCTAAGAATATATTGTTGATATTTATCGGGTTCGAACCCTGGATCGAACCGGCTGGTTTCTTTTCTTAAGTTTTGGCGGGAAAGTTAGTTAGGTGTTTGTTGAGCTTTGCTTTGTATATAATTCTGTTTTGGTTGTAACATTATTCAGTTAGTAATTCAAGCATTCTGAATTCTCTCATCTTTTTTCCATTTTCAATAGCCGTTACTTTGCCACCAGTTTATCATACTTTCAAGAATGGAGAATTGGTCCTACGTACAACTAACTTTGGTGAGGTTATATTATTTACTGCTTAATTATCTTTTTTGAAACTTGACTACTTTTATATTATACATGTTTTCGTTTTGGCTTTTGGTCCACGTTTAAAAAAAAGTGGCTGGGAGTATGTATGGACGGTGGAGGATGCACTCGTGTGTTTTTTGTTTATATAAAATTGTGGACAACCGAAATTAATTTGGTGGAAAGCTGCATCAACAACTCCCAACTCGTGCGTGTAATGACAATGCCAAAACGTTATGCTTTTCGGTTCATTACACATGCACGCAGCTTTATCATAATTCAATAATCATTATGTTTGAAAATTATTGAATCAGGAAAGAAAGCATATGCTTTGTAAAACTATATGATTTGTAAGAGTATCTTTAATGAACGTCCGTATGGGTATCTTGGCATTGGTGAATTCAAGAATCTTTTTTAGGGAGTAGGAAATTTTGAAGTTCGATTATATGTTACTAGGACCTGTTTGTTTTTTAAAAAAAACCTCTTAATCCCTCTTATATCTGAATCGGTCAGAGGTTTTAAAAAAATGAGTGTTTGTTTTTTACATCCTATTAAGAGGAACAACATCTTAATTACCTCTAATTCAATAAGATAAGAAACCTCCTCTAATTTAAAAAAAAAACTCAGTCAGACGACCTCCTCTCCCAAAAACATTACGTCGGTCGTCTCTCCCATTCCAAACCCTAAAAGCTAAAAGCGCCGCTCTCCATATCCAGCAGCCTGCTCCACGTCGGTCTCCATCTCCCAACTGCTGCTCTCTCTCGTCACCTTCCATCTCCTCCAGGCTACTCTCTCTCTGCTTCGTAACCCCCCAGGCTCCATCTTCCCCGCATGCTGATCTCTAGGGTCGCTTTCTTCTCTTTCAGGTACGTCTATCCCAACAGCCTGCTCACCACGTCGACCTCTGATGTTGTGTTTGTATATATTTCTGCAAATGTGTATGTGTATGCGTTTGTATATATATATATATATATATATATATATATTTCTGCAAACCTGCAAATCTATATGTGTTTATGTGTTTGTATATATTTCTGCAAATCTGTTTGTGTTTATGTGAAATTGCAATTAAACATGAATTTTACCTCAAAGCTACTAATTTTTCTATCTATGATTGTGTGTATGTGAGTGTGTATGTGGGTATCGATTTTGTATATGTGTATGTGTGTGAAATTGCTATTTTTTATATCATTTTTGTATATGTGTGCATTAGTTATATACAAATTTTTACTCATAAAGTGGTGGTAAATTATTAGGCATGGCTGACAAGAGACTAAAACTTACGAATGAGCAAGAAAAACAATTTTTAGAAACATGTATAGAAGAAACTGTTAAGATGGGTTACATGGGCGTAAGCTTACAGAGGGAGTCTTGGGCTGTCGTGGGGAAAAAACTCTCTGAAGCATATGGCATAGTGGCTAATAAAAAACAATTGAAAAACAAGTATGGCTACATCAGAGGAAAGTATGTGGCTTGGTCTTATTTGAAACGAAGAACGAGAAACATTTATAACCCTCATACAAATATGTTCACCCTAACAGATGAAGAATGGGAAGATGTTTGCAAGGTTTGCCTATAACTACTGTTCTCATGTATTATCTATTCTAATTGAAAACTCCTCCATTAGCTAACCATGAAACAAATCCAAATTAAATGTAGGTTCATCCTAAGGCTGCAACTCTAAAATCTACTCCATTAGCTAATCATGAACTTTGTGCAACTTTATTCGATAAGAATTCAGTAACCGGTTCCATTCGCCGTTTCATTGCTTCCCGAAGGGCTACATCATCTCAAAATTCTATTATTCCAACACTTCATATTGATAATGGTCAATTTGAGAGTCAAGCTGATGAAAACACATATGATGAAACTGGTTTTAAAGGTGATTCCTCAATTCCTGAACACCCAAGTGTTCCTGACACACAAGTGGTCTTGAACATACTAGTGTTACTAAACAAACAAGTGTACCTGCTGTTGATCGAGGTAGGGCCAAGAAGAAGGCTAGAAACACCGTTGAATTGAGTGATTTAGAGATAGATATGAGAAAGGTGATTGCTAATCTATTTGGAAACATTGGGCCTACGATGAGTGATTGTCATGATAAGTTGAAGGTGCTTGGGTTGGAAGGCACACATCCACTTTACATAGCAGCATTTTGTATCTTCAGCCAACCTTCAAGCAGCTTTAGAGAGGCATGGATGACACTACCATCGGATCCGGAGATCTTAAAAACCTGGATTGCAACGATGGCGAAGACTTTGGGCATTATGAAGTAGTCTTGTTTCGTATTTTGTTGCTTTTTATGAAGTAGTTGGTACTTATTTTGTGAACTATGTGGTACCTACTTTTGTGAACTATGTGGTATGTTGGTACTTATTTTGTGAACTATGTGGTACCTTTTTTATGGACTATGTGGTATTTTGTTATGAACTATTTGGAATATATGTTATGAACTATTTGGTATGTATGTTGTGCAATATTTGGTATTTATGTTGTAAACCATTTTGTATGAACTATGTGGTATTTTGTTTTAACAGGTTAATGGATAATACTCAAAAACTTGCTTTCATCATTTTGGTTTACTTCTATCTTAAGTATTTCCGGCCTAGGAATATGTAACGAAATAGGGATAATACATCCATAATGTCTGGCCATAAGTTTACCATGGAGCTTTTGGAAGAAAATGATACACAATGCATCGAGTTGTTGCGTATGTCTCGTGATTCGTTTGTTCGCTTATGTGCCCATTTTAAAGCTAAAGATTGGTTAAAAGATAGCAAACATGTATCAGTTAAGGAGAAAATGGATATATTCTTGATGGTAATTGGTCACAGTCAAAGTCTTGTATGGATGAAGCGTAGGTTTCAACACTATAAAGAAACGATCCATAAGTATTTTCATGAAATATTGGATAAAATAATGATATTTGCCGAAGAAGTTATACGACCAACTTCATTCAATCCTAACCCAAATATTCCTTGAAATAATAGGAGGGGGCGACGAATATTCAAGGTAATTATTATATTAAATGCCAATATAATATTTTGTATTAAGTGTATTTTAATAAATGTTTTTTATTCAGGGAGCGGTTGGTGCCCTTGATGGAACTTTGATACACGCTATTGTCCCTCGTGATCAACAACATTTGTATAGGGCAAGAGGTAGGGGTGAATGTTATCAAAATGTTTTGGCAATTTGTGACTTCAACATGATCTTTACTTTCGTCATGGCCGGATGGGAAGGTACAACACATGATGCTAGAATATTGAATGAAGCATTAGTTGATCCTGATTTTGAGTTCCCCCTTCCTCCCCCAGGTATAACTACAATTTCAAAATTTTGTATTTCAGCATATAAACACTAATGGTTTCTATTTTCTTTCAAGATAAATATTATCTTTGTGATGCTGCATATAAACACACTCGGGGATTTATGGCACCATATCGCAATGTTAGGTACAAGTGGCAAATTGGCGCGCGTTGCGCGCGGGGGCTGATTTTGTGTAAACCCTGAGAGGCAAAGAAGGTTTTTACTAATTATAAACGTTAGTGACCATCAATGGAAAAACATAATACGGTGGTGAAAGATGTTGACCTTTGTTCTCGTGAGGCGACAATGCTATTTGGCTGCCACGCTTGCTGTTATGTATTGAACTGATCTACAAAAACATTCCATCTAACACATCCAAAAATATAATTTAGTCACTGATGGAAGGCAAACCAAAATAATAAAGTTGGTCCCTTTACTATATAAATTGATTCATAAAAGTATACAAAAATAATACTGCTGATGCTAAAGACATAAAAGCACACAAAGATTTTAGCATTATGTTTTCAAACACTGCTAATTCATACCTAGCTTAAGAGACGTGTACTCACCAATAAACTTCTCCGTTGCGCGAGAGTTCCCGTTTACGTCACTCGTAAATTAATGATGTTTGACGTACATATCTATGTGGCCACCTGATTTCCTATCATGTTTAATCATACATAACACGTAAAGATCACCAAAAACAAAAACATATATGAAACTTGTTCATATATTTTTATTTAATGATAGAATAATCTTATATTGCATTTATTTTATTTTCTTATATTTTATAACTTTTTTATTTTGATCAATCACCGGAAATGATGAAATTCATTATGAAACATCTTTATATTTTTTTATTAAATTTTGCAACATCTTATTTATCTCTCATATCTTCTACCACAGTATTTTATAGGTTGTCACCTTACTATAACATGAACCCTATGTATTGCAAATCTATAATCCTACAATTTACCTTTTACCTATTTAAAAATTGTTAGTTTTCTTAAAGCATTAAACCATTGTTAGTTACTGATTTGATATTTAAAATATTGAATTTATAATATGATGATATATGTTTTTAATTTATAAATAATACAAACTATTTATTCTTTTGAGTATGGAATTGAGATTTATAATATATATATATATATATATATATATATATATATATATATATATATTGTTTACTTACTAAGACCGTAGTTTCTTTTAGATGTGGTCACTTTCATCATTTTATTTTCTTTTACAAAAAGGATATAACATTCATATATGACTCCAAACACATTTATATTGATGTCTTATGATTTTTAAAAGACTTTTCTTTTTCAAATTTACAAACCTCAAAACTCTTTTATTTTTCAAATTTAAAAACCTTTCAAAACCCTTAAACTCCAGGGTGAGAACATTTAGATCATCATAACCTTAATATAACCAAAACTCATATTTTAGACCTCAATCTACCCAAATTACTAATCTATTCTCAACTACAAAAATAAAACCCGTAGGCCTACTTGAAAGAGAATCCAAAAAAACCCAATCAATATACAACTCTATTCAAGATAACCTTTTGTATACATATAGATCTAAAAAAACCCAATCAATACACAACTCTATTCAAGAGGATCCCAAAAAACCCAATCAACTCAATCGAACACATTAACAAAACCAAAAAAAAAAAACTGGGTAAAAAACGATAAGTACCCCCAATCTGACCTATAGATGAGGAGATGAGTCATGCCAACCATTTAAACAGAAAACCAAATACCCAAAAACCAAATAACCATAATTACCAATAAGCATCTTCAACCATAAAAAAAATTTGAGACTGTAAATTGCCATTGCCATTGCCTCAAACACTAAACCAAGACGAAAATCATTTCGGGGGCTCTGAACATCGTCATCATTGACAGTTGTGAAAGAAGATAACGGATCGGGATTGCCAATAAACATCTTCAACCATAAGCATATATTGTGTACCAAAATATAATTTTGACTCATGAGTTATACCAACTAATTTGTAACAGAAGGTAGGCTCAGATTAGGGTTTTATATAAACCCTAATGTAAATCGTCATCGTCATTGTCTCGAATACTAAACCGCGTCGAAAATCATCTGGGGTGGGGGCTCAGACCAACGTCATCATTGCCAATCATGAAAGAAGATAGCAACAGATTAGGATTATAGAAACCCTAATATAAACAACCAGTTTGTAAGCAACAGATATAGAAATTAAAAACGAAAACCTGGACCTCAGTTTGTAAGCAACGACGAGTCAAATCGGAGACAAAGCAACACCAAATCGGCGTCGCAAAAGGAGAGACATGTCAAACCCTAGCCTCCATCAGTCACCGACACCCGGCACAGGAGCCCAGTTCTAAACCCTAGCCGCGACACCGGTGCCACCAAGCCACTGTTAACAATAGTGGTGGCTACATAGACCGGCGGAGATATAGTACATATGTAGCATGTAGAGCCACCACATAACTTGGTCAGATCTACACGGTGGCGTAACCATACAGAACCATCGCGACCACACTAACAACGACACACCGGCAACGCCACATCGTGGCCAGAACACCGTAACCACATTAGAAATCCTCGCCTCTACCAGACACCGGCATTGGAAAAACCGTCAAGGGCTAAACCCTAGCCGCGGCACCGGTGCCCCTAAGCCGCAGATAATAACTACGGCGGCGACATAGACCGGTGGCGACACAGACCGGTGATTGGATTTTCACCGAGAACGATGGGTTCTTGGTAGAGAGAGAGATGCAATTAGAGAGAGAAGTTGATAGACAGTGACAACTGAAATGGCCTACACCACTTTTAAAAGTTGGAGCATGTGTGGTTGGTGTACCTGTAACAACAGCAACTTCCCAAGTTAACTCCGTTAACTTTTTCCGTTAGTTCCGTTAGCAACCCGTGGCCCGTTATTCGGATAATTGTATGTGGTTCATATTTATTTGCTATTTAATTTTAATGACTTGATTCGTGAAATCATTTCGTGACTTTATATATTACTTGCAAAATTTACGTTTTCGGGTGAAACCGGACTTCGTATGTAAATTGAAATTTTTGTGTGTAAATGATATTTATACTTGTGCCGACTAAACATTGCACGTTAAATGAGTTAAAAACATTTAGAAAACATTTCTAGTGCTTTACTTTACAAGTTTTGGGTTAAAACCCCACTTTTTAGTTGTTTTGGGTCATTTGTGTATAAAGGGGACTAGAGGGGCCAAATGTGTAATTTGGCAAACTTAGAAATCTGCCCTAACCCCCCCCCCCCCTCCTCCCTCATTCACGACATTTCTCTTTCTCCTCTTATTCCTTACGGTTCAACATACACACTCACACACACTTGAAGATTTTCGAATTCCACCATCAATCAAGCAAGATATCGGGTTTGTGAGCTCAAGTAAACTTCAAGGAAGCTAGTAGAAGCTCCATCTCTGTCACACCCTGTAAAATTTTGTGTCGGGATGTGAACCAGCGTTATCACAGTCAAGGTCAAGAACGTACTCTGGATGGTTCAACAACTAGAGCCGTTTGGAAGTTGATAATTGTTTGGAGTAAATTTGGAGTTTTCAAATCATTACGCAGCGGAATTTAAGTAATGAGTTACACAAATTGTTTTAAGTTTCACAAAACAATAGTTTTCAAAAGATTTTTGAGACATGACATCGTCAGATGTTATGCCAAGAAAATCTCCAACGGCTACAATCCTACTCCAGAATTTATTGAAAGATCCTAAATGCAACAGTCATCATGCAGGTCCAGATTGGTAACAGCAGTAAACGTTAAGCACCTGAGAATTCATATAAGAAAACGGTCAACAAATAATTTTGTTGGTGAGTCACACAGGTTTAAAATTGCTAGCCTTGAAAAGTATACAAAAGTTGTTATGAAAATTTGTTTATGCTATTCTTTGACAAAATCAGATAAGACTTGTTGAAATGTTACCATATACCCTGAATTCCGAAACTGACTGATTACCCACTCTTGGCATCTTTGTCCAGCGGATACCGCAAAAGCAAGATATAACAATTTGTACCCTTTGACTAATAAAACGGAGTCATGATTGGAGCGACCAAATCAGAGCAGGGGCGTTAACCCAATAGATCTATTCAAACGTTACCGTTTCACATGATAATTAATCGGATTCAGTTAATAGTGGGATTTGATTATAACATGAATGAACATGAAATAAAGATGTGGACGGCCGAAAGGCACATGTAACAGATAGGTTAACAAGGTCTAATTGTCTAGCATAGTAAAAGTAATATGAATTCTCCCCCAAGTAATTGAAAATAGTTAAAGAGAAAAGGGGCCGTGAAAACTCACATGATTCAGAAACAGTAGTCGGAATGTGTTCAACGGAAATGCAAGCCTAGATAATTATGAGACATGCAATAAAATAAGTAATTGGGTTGACACTAATGTCACTCCAATTAGGTAGGTCAAGTCTTGACGTCATGGTAGCCTTAGGGTCAATTGATTTGAGGTGTTAAGGTGAAAATGTCCGTTTATGCATTTATTTGGAAAAATGTCAATTATATATATATTTTAATTAAATAAAATATACAAAAATTCCCAAATAATATCTAAACATGGTAAATATTTATAGAAATAAATATTAAGTCAAAATGAGGGTTTTCATATGAAAATTTGGTTATTTTGACAAATTTGTTGAAAACCGGGTGGTTTCACGGTAACCACCGATTACCCGATATTTATCCGTTTAAGTTAGAAATCAACCAAGTAAAATAAAATATGATTATTTTCTGTCCAAAAAGTGTATATAAATATTTCAAGTGTCGGTTTGTACAAGTTTGTCGGTTTTGTGTAATTGGTGTCGGTTTTGCCGTTTTGGTTCCGTTTGCCCGTTAAATGACATAGTTAGGTTCCTAAATTCACCATAAGCATTTGTAAACATGTTTTCATCATTAAAAGGTCCCTATAAGTTCATTTGGGCCAGATTTGAGTTTCCTTATAAAAACGGTGTTTCCGGGCCCGTCGGGTGTCGGTTTTAGTCCCGGTTTGTGCCCAAATTTAAGTAATTTGAAAAGGGATCTTTTGGCCATGTCCTAAAGTCACTTAAAGCATCATAACCTACTGTTTAAAAGCTTAAACTTTCTGGTCAAAACTGATTTGTATTTATATGGATTTTTCTAGAGTTTTCAAGTGTACTTTTTGGTTCATAAAGGTCCTTATGGTGATTTTAAGCATAGGTAACCTTCCTAATGTTCAAAGTAACCTACTTTGACTATGTTAAAAGTTTAAAAACGTGTCATGGGCAGCCATGGGTCCAAAATTGCAAGATCAACACATAAAGCATAACATATACAAAGTTTATGTTCAAAAATGCAAACCAAACAAATACTTGTGTAAATCTCCTACAAATCAAAGTTTGTACATAATATGGCACAAGGTTTACTATCAAGAGTTCATAGTAAGTAAATACACGGAGGAACATGGTGATAGTTACTAACTAGTAGCATTTTAAGAGTCAAAATCATGTTTAGACAACAATGTGAGTCAAGACTTGCTAATGGAGTGTTCTAGTTAAACATGGGAACTAAGAATACTTGTTAGGACAAGATTTAACTAGAAGAAATGAAGATGAAACCTTGTTGGAGGATGATGGTGGCCGAAAATGATGATGATGATGGTTACTCTTGAGTGTTCTTGCTTCCTAGCACCATGGAACATCAAGAACATAAGTGTTTGATCAAGAAATCTAGAGAGAGAGTAGAGAGAGAGAGGGACTTACGGTTTGGTGGATAGAGAGAGATGAGAGAAATGTTCTTGAGTTGTGTTTATGTCAAATGGGGCTAGGTTAAGATAAGATGAATATATATGAGAGTGTTAAATGAAAAGGAAGTGTTTGGTTAGTGTTTGGGGAGGTTACGGTTCATATAGAACCGAGAGAGAGGAGAGAGAGACGGTTTGAGTGAGAGAGGGAAAGAAATGGGTGTGTTTGGGTCTTGAGTTGTAGGTAAATATCTAGTAAGCAATGGTTAAAAACAAAGCATTAAGTGTTAGGGTGTGTGTGTGTCGTGTAGGGACCGAAGGAAGGAGAAGAGGGTCTCGGGTTCGAGCCCTTGTGGTTCGACCGGTTTATGCACTCCCAAGGGAGGCTCATGAGGGTTGAATACTTGTGTTATATGGGTTTGAATGTGAGGAAACATGGCTGGAAATTAGAGTGAAAAGGGAGACCAAATGGGAGGGAAACTAAGGACCAAAGGGTAATATATTTGGTGGGACTTGAGACAAGGTCAACCTATGTTTGTTAAAGTGATTGTAGGCATGTTGGAGGTTGTCTCATGGTGATGTGATAAGCATCTCTTGGTCAACTATAAGGTACATCCAAGTAACTAACAAATTGAATGGGAAAGGTGGTGGTTTGGTGTTGGTTACTTGAACCGGTCGAGAAAAAGGCAAGGGGGGGGGGGTCGCGAGTTCGATCTCGGGTGGAGGCCGGGTCACGAGGAGGGGAAACGAGGGAGAGGAGAAAGTGTGACGGGTTGTTTAAACGTGAAGGAACGAGAGAACTAAATAAATCAAAACGAGTCTCGAAGATTCTATAAAAATAATTATTCACGACGTCACAAAATAAATAAACAATGATTTGGTTTGGAATAAAAATACTCGAGGTTTAATAACATTGAAAAACTACGTTGCATGTGTATATATATATCATGCATGAAAAGTGTATCCGTCGTGAACGTTTATGAAGTTAAATAAAATGATTCGGACGTAAAATAAATAAATATTTACGTGAGGATTGGATCACAAGTCTTAATAACATGATTGGTGTCTAAACGTGTATTTATATATTATGTCATGTTTGATAATAATGAGATTCGATTCGTACATAAATACGTTGGAATTTTATTGTGAGAAAATAGTTTTATGTATGAAATGCAAACGTTGAATATTCGAATGATCAATTAAAACCATTTGCATGAATATTAACATAATAACGTGAAATCCCAAGATGATGGGATCATGAGTTATTATTTTATGGTAAAGATGACATGAAATAGTTAATGTGTTTGGTTGGTCGTCTTTTATTATTAAAATTCCAACGACCATTCCGTGTAAAGGGTTATCATGTCTAAAGGTCGTTCGTGTACATGATTAAGGCTACGTCAAGACTACGACTATATTGCATGTAAAAGGGTAAAGCACAATATTTTCATATTGCAAATAAATAGTTACGTAATACAGTTAGCACATAGGTATACATTATCGTTTAGGTTGACGGAAACTTACGAGATGTCACATACTCCCCCAGTTGAGAGAATTTCGTCCCGAAATTCCGCTGGACACTAGGGTTGGGCAACGGCGGCAGGGAAAAGGTGCGGGTACTTGGCGCGAAACTGATCTTCGCGTTCCCAAGTGAATTCAGAACCACGTCGAGAGTTCCAACGAACTTTGACAAGGGGTATTCGACTACGCTTTAATTTCTTAACGGTGCGGTCTACTATCTCGGCAGGTTCTTCAACGAATTGTAGCGTCTCATCGAGGTGAATTTCATCGAGTGGCATAACGAGTGATTCATCGGCAAGGCACTTCTTCAGATTGCAAACATGGAAGACGTTGTGAACGTTGCTAAGCTCGGGTGGCAATAGTAATCTGTACGCGACAGGTCCAATTGTTTCGATGATTTCGAATGGTCCTATGTACCGGGGATTTAACTTACCACGCTTACCAAAACGAATCACGCCTTTCCAAGGGGATACTTTTAGCATAACCTTGTCACCTTTCTCGAACGATAGAGGTTTCCGACGGTTATCAGCATAGCTCTTCTGACGATCACGGGCGGCCTTCAGGCGGTTTCGGACCTGAGAGATTCGTTCGGTTGTTTCGATTACAACTTCGGGGCCTGTCAGTTGGCTGTCACCAACTTCAAACCAACAGATTGGCGAACGACACTTTCTCCCATAAAGTGCCTCAAACGGTGCGCACTGGATACTGGTGTGGTAGCTGTTGTTGTATGAAAATTCACACAGAGGCAAATGTTCATCCCAGTTGCTACCAAAGTCGATCACGCACGCACGGAGCATGTCTTCGAGGGTTTGGATCGTACGCTCGCTTTGACCATCAGTTTGCGGGTGATAGGCCGTGCTCATGTCAAGACGAGTGCCCATGGCTTTGTTCAAAGTCCTCCAGAAGTGAGAGGTGAAACGACCATCTCTGTCAGAGATAATGGAGATTGGGGCTCCGTGTCGCGAGAATATTTCCTTCATGTAGATTTTCGTCAGTCGATCCATGGAATCTTTCTCTTTGATAGGAAGGAAATGTGCGGATTTTGTCAGACGGTCAATGATAACCCAGATGGAATCGTTGCCATTGCGGCTCTTGGGTAATTTAGTGATAAAATCCATAGCGATACATTCCCATTTCCATTCCGGAATGATTGGTTGAACGAGTAGGCCGGAGGGTTTCTGATATTCGGCCTTAACCTTGGCACAGGTTAAACATTTACCGACATACTTGGCTATCTCGGCTTTCATGTTGGGCCACCAATACAACATACGCAAGTCGTGGTACATTTTATCGGCTCCGGGGTGGATGGAATATCGGGTCTTATGGGCTTCGTCGAGTACTAAGCCTCTAAGTTCTCCATACACTGGTATCCACAGTCGGTTCATGAAACGTCGCAATCCGTCGTCCTTAGCTTCCAGTTGTTGCTCCATGCCACGGAGGCCTTCGTTCTGAATGTTTTCGTCACGGAGAGCTTCAGTTTGGGCGGCCAGGACATGAGTGGTAAGGTTGGTATGAACGGTCAGGGCAAGAGATCGCACACGAAGGGGTTTAACACGCTCCTTCCTGCTCAGGGCATCCGCCACAACGTTTGCCTTTCCAGGATGGTACAGGATCTCACAGTCATAATCACTGAGTAGTTCGACCCAACGACGTTGTCGCATGTTCAACTCCTTCTGGTTTAAGATATGTTGAAGACTCTTGTGATCGGTATAGATCTTGCATTCAGTGCCGTATAGGTAGTGTCTCCAAATCTTAAGGGCAAAGATAACAGCTCCAAGTTCCAGGTCGTGAGTAGTGTAATTCTTCTCATGAACTTTTAACTGTCGGGACGCATAAGCGATGACCTTGTCACGTTGCATGAGTACGCAACCGAGACCTTGGTGAGAGGCGTCGCAGAAAACACAGAAATCGTTACTTCCTTCCGGTAAGGCCAGTATGGGTGCGTTACACAGTTTCTGTTTTAGCGTCTGGAAAGCTTGATCGGCTTTAGTATCCCAAATAAATTTCTTATTTTTCTGGGTCAAGGTGGTCAACGGCTGAGCTATTTTGGAGAAGTTTTCGATAAATCGTCGATAATAGCCGGCGAGGCCGAGAAATTGTCGAATCTCCGAGGGGTTTGAAGGCGGACTCCAATTCCTGATGGCTTCAATTTTTGTGGGATCCACGTGGATTCCGGCGGCGTTGATGACGTGTCCTAAGAAATGCACTTCTCGTAACCAGAAATCGCATTTGGAAAATTTAGCGTATAACTTCTCGTTCTTTAGTAGCTCGAGGATAAGCTTTAGATGTTCCTCGTGCTCATCCTTACTACGCGAGTAGATTAGGATGTCATCGATGAACACGATCACGAATTTGTCAAGATAGGGTTTACAAACACGATTCATAAGGTCCATGAAAACAGCGGGCGCGTTAGTCAAACCGAACGGCATAACGAGGAATTCGTAATGTCCATATCGTGTTCTGAAAGCAGTTTTGGCTACGTCCTCCTCACGAACCCTAAGTTGGTGATATCCGGAACGAAGATCTATCTTCGAATAGTAGCTTGATCCTTGCAACTGGTCGAATAGGTCGTCAATCCGGGGAAGTGGGTATCGGTTCTTTACCGTAAGTTTATTCAGCTCGCGGTAATCGATACACATGCGAAAGGATCCATCCTTCTTCTTGACGAATAGAACGGGAGCGCCCCAAGGGGAGAAGCTTGGTCGAATAAACCCTTTGTCAAGTAATTCTTGCAACTGATTTGACAGTTCCTTCATCTCGGATGGGGCTAAGCGGTATGGAGCCTTGGCGACAGGTGCAGCTCCGGGCACGAGATCGATATGGAATTCCACTTGCCTTGCGGGAGGCAAGCCTGGAAGATCGTCGGGGAAAACTTCAGGATAGTCTCGTGCGACAGGCACATCGGCTAGCTTCTTTTCCTCGGGTTCATTAGCGGTTATGTGAGCCAGGAGGGCAGGGTAGCCCTTGCGCATGAACTTCTGAGCTTTCATACAGGAAATGATGTTCAACTTAGTTCCACTACGGTCTCCTTGGATTGTCAGAACTTCACCGTTTGGAAGGGGTATTTTGACCTCTTTCTCGTGGCAAATGATTTCCGCACGGTTTTTAGTTAACCAGTCCATTCCAATAACCACGTCGAAGCTTCCTAACTGAACAGGCAATAGGTCGATAGGGAAGTGATGACCGGATAGGTCCAACGAACAATTTGGGAAGAGTTCATCGGTTCCAATTTGTTTACCGTTGGCTAACTCAACTATATACTTAGTGTCCAATTTAGTTGGGGTGACATTAAGAAAGTCTCTAAACTCACTAGCCACAAAGCTTTTGTCGGCACCGGTATCAAATAGTACAGAAGCATAATGATCATTGAGTAAGAACGTACCCGTTACCGTATGTGGGTCCTGACGAGCTTCAGCAGCGTTGAGGACAAAGGCTCGTCCTCGAGCAGGTTCACCTCCAGGTTTCTTGAGTTTTGGGCATTCATTCCTGAAATGACCAGTACTACCACATTCGAAACAGGTACCCACGGGGTGCGTTTTGCTCGAGCGGTTGGGACAGTCACGGTAAATATGGCCTTTCGCCTTGCAGTTTCTGCAGTAAATGTTGCTACAGTCCAGAGTGTGGTGCAAATTACATTTCCCACACAGGGGTAGACTCCCTGTGTAACCGGACTTCTTCGCATCAGGGGCCGGTGCGGTTGCAGCATAAACCTTCGCAACTTCAGATGATTTTCCAGCAGAATCAGATGATCTCCTCCCCTTTCCATCATGACCACGTCGGCGTTTGCGGTCGGATCTCTGATGACCAGTGGGGGCAGGGGATGAGGGTACAGCCTTGGGTTCAGCGGCCTTTCGAGCAAAAGACAAACCCTGACGATTTGCTTGGTACGTCAGATTGTGGGCCAAGCGGACAGCATCTTGAAGTGTCACGGGGTTGGATGCCATGACGCTTCCCTGGATGGCAGGTGAAAGACCCCAAATGTATCTTTCGATTTTCTTGTGAAGTGGGGTCACCATGGAGGGACATAGATGGGCCAACTCATGGAATCGTCGTGTATAGGCGGCGATGTCAGAACCAGTCATAACTAAGTTCCAGAACTCAACTTCTAGTCTTTGCAGTTCTTCACGTGGGCAGTACTCATCTCGCATGAGCACTTTCAGTTCATCCCATGACATTCCATAAGCCAGTTCTGGTCCAAGAGATTCGGCGTGGGAATTCCACCAAGTGAGGACGCCTTCTCCGAAGACGCTGGTAGCGTACTTGACTTTGTAGTATTCCGGACAGTTGCACATACGGAACACAGATTCCGTTTTCTCGAACCAGCGGATCAAACCAACTGCCCCTTCAGTGCCCTTGAAGTGCAGTGGCTTGCAGTTCATGAAGTCTTTGTACGAGCACTCTCGAATACCTGAAAATCATGCCAAAGCCTTGAAAGCAATTCTTCGTAACTGCCATCATACTCATTCGTTAGATGAGGAAAGTCTTAGTCTTACCACTAGGGGATCCAGCTCGTCTCCCATTGGAGGCGGATGCACGGTCAGCTTCAGCGGCTGCAAGAGCGTCAGCTACGCGTTGATTGACTAGTGCTTCGATCGCGGCAGCATCCATGGTCGGAGGGTCGGAAGTGTTGCGGTTGGTCCTAACTCGTGGCGCACGTCTCGGCATACTACTTACATTTACAAGGTAAAATAAAAGTAAGACAATACGCATAACAAATATAAGTCAACACAGACGACATATATATGTAATCACATCATACCATAACACATTCTAACATAACATAACATAACATTACATCACGTCTAACAGTAGAGTCATAAGTAGCATACACACCTACAACATACGATACTTGTCCTACAATAGTTCATACACGATTACAAACATTGTCGGGGTGATATTACAGTTTTCACCAAATACAAGTTACAATACATCATAAACATATAAATAGGGCTATAGTTCCCCAACTACTACAACTCCACTAGAATGGTCCTCGCTCGATCAGGTCAAGGATGTCACGAATCTGGATGATGGTGTCGAGCAGCAATCGGATGATCTGTGCGAAATCCTCTGCAGTAGGGGCACCAGCAGCAAGAGTCTGGACGGCCTGGCGTGCCGCAGTCGCAATGCCAACTGCATCTGACAAATGTGCGTGCAGGGTATCAAGGGCATGGTCCTGGGACATGACGCGACTCTCAAGAACGGTCAGGCGAGTCTCCAAGGCAGTGATGGCAGCAGGTGGTGCAAGACGGTGAACAGTGTCGTGGAGGCGACGAATCTCCTCGTCACGACGTGCAATACAGGCAAACAGTGATAAGACCAGGGACTCAACAGGGACACCAGCCAAGATAGGTGAAGGTGTACTGACTCGAACAGGCGGGGGTGAAAGCGGTGGTGTGTCAGACGCGACTGAACTAGCAGGGGTGCGAGGGGTAACCGGTATCTCAAAGGTGTCAGTAACGGTGGACGACTCACCGATCTCGAAGGTGCTATCGGAAAACTTCACCCGTTTCTTGGGTGGAAGAGGCTCAGACTCAACTGGTGTGTCACAAGGCTCGGGCGATCGGGACCGTTTGTGGGACGGTTCCGAGTCACATACAGGGTCTACGGTACGCTGGCGGCTGCGGAGGATCGACTTACGCGGAGTGAGCATACGAAGAGGGCCGGTCGGGGTGGAACGATAGGGACGAAAGGATGGTATGCGCTCAGGCGAGGGAAGGTCAGATGCAGCAAGCGTCACGACTAACGAATCTCCGTTCCCGTCGGGGCCTGTCTCAGCGATATCGACTGCGTAGGGCGCATTTTCTTCCTCGGGGTCCTCCTCTGGCTCTGTGTCCTCCTCATCGGGGCCTTTGAGTACACTGGTGGGCGATCGCGGGGAAGTCGGGGCTTCAGTGGTACCAGGTGAGGCAAGCGATTCGAGATCGATGCTGAACTCCATCTCCGAGTCAGACGATAAGTCGATGGGTCCGTTGGTTGCCATGCTGCGACAAAGTTTCCAAGTCACGGTGATAATATATATATATAAGGTGCTATGTATAATACTCTAATGGTTGGGGGAATGCAAGTGGTAATGTATGCAAGTAAGTTTGACAGAGCTTAGGTTATAGTCTAGACTCTAAACATGCAATCTAGTTCTATAACCTTGGCTCTGATACCACTCTGTCACACCCTGTAAAATTTTGTGTCGGGATGTGAACCAGCGTTATCACAGTCAAGGTCAAGAACGTACTCTGGATGGTTCAACAACTAGAGCCGTTTGGAAGTTGATAATTGTTTGGAGTAAATTTGGAGTTTTCAAATCATTACGCAGCGGAATTTAAGTAATGAGTTACACAAATTGTTTTAAGTTTCACAAAACAATAGTTTTCAAAAGATTTTTGAGACATGACATCGTCAGATGTTATGCCAAGAAAATCTCCAACGGCTACAATCCTACTCCAGAATTTATTGAAAGATCCTAAATGCAACAGTCATCATGCAGGTCCAGATTGGTAACAGCAGTAAACGTTAAGCACCTGAGAATTCATATAAGAAAACGGTCAACAAATAATTTTGTTGGTGAGTCACACAGGTTTAAAATTGCTAGCCTTGAAAAGTATACAAAAGTTGTTATGAAAATTTGTTTATGCTATTCTTTGACAAAATCAGATAAGACTTGTTGAAATGTTACCATATACCCTGAATTCCGAAACTGACTGATTACCCACTCTTGGCATCTTTGTCCAGCGGATACCGCAAAAGCAAGATATAACAATTTGTACCCTTTGACTAATAAAACGGAGTCATGATTGGAGCGACCAAATCAGAGCAGGGGCGTTAACCCAATAGATCTATTCAAACGTTACCGTTTCACATGATAATTAATCGGATTCAGTTAATAGTGGGATTTGATTATAACATGAATGAACATGAAATAAAGATGTGGACGGCCGAAAGGCACATGTAACAGATAGGTTAACAAGGTCTAATTGTCTAGCATAGTAAAAGTAATATGAATTCTCCCCCAAGTAATTGAAAATAGTTAAAGAGAAAAGGGGCCGTGAAAACTCACATGATTCAGAAACAGTAGTCGGAATGTGTTCAACGGAAATGCAAGCCTAGATAATTATGAGACATGCAATAAAATAAGTAATTGGGTTGACACTAATGTCACTCCAATTAGGTAGGTCAAGTCTTGACGTCATGGTAGCCTTAGGGTCAATTGATTTGAGGTGTTAAGGTGAAAATGTCCGTTTATGCATTTATTTGGAAAAATGTCAATTATATATATATTTTAATTAAATAAAATATACAAAAATTCCCAAATAATATCTAAACATGGTAAATATTTATAGAAATAAATATTAAGTCAAAATGAGGGTTTTCATATGAAAATTTGGTTATTTTGACAAATTTGTTGAAAACCGGGTGGTTTCACGGTAACCACCGATTACCCGATATTTATCCGTTTAAGTTAGAAATCAACCAAGTAAAATAAAATATGATTATTTTCTGTCCAAAAAGTGTATATAAATATTTCAAGTGTCGGTTTGTACAAGTTTGTCGGTTTTGTGTAATTGGTGTCGGTTTTGCCGTTTTGGTTCCGTTTGCCCGTTAAATGACATAGTTAGGTTCCTAAATTCACCATAAGCATTTGTAAACATGTTTTCATCATTAAAAGGTCCCTATAAGTTCATTTGGGCCAGATTTGAGTTTCCTTATAAAAACGGTGTTTCCGGGCCCGTCGGGTGTCGGTTTTAGTCCCGGTTTGTGCCCAAATTTAAGTAATTTGAAAAGGGATCTTTTGGCCATGTCCTAAAGTCACTTAAAGCATCATAACCTACTGTTTAAAAGCTTAAACTTTCTGGTCAAAACTGATTTGTATTTATATGGATTTTTCTAGAGTTTTCAAGTGTACTTTTTGGTTCATAAAGGTCCTTATGGTGATTTTAAGCATAGGTAACCTTCCTAATGTTCAAAGTAACCTACTTTGACTATGTTAAAAGTTTAAAAACGTGTCATGGGCAGCCATGGGTCCAAAATTGCAAGATCAACACATAAAGCATAACATATACAAAGTTTATGTTCAAAAATGCAAACCAAACAAATACTTGTGTAAATCTCCTACAAATCAAAGTTTGTACATAATATGGCACAAGGTTTACTATCAAGAGTTCATAGTAAGTAAATACACGGAGGAACATGGTGATAGTTACTAACTAGTAGCATTTTAAGAGTCAAAATCATGTTTAGACAACAATGTGAGTCAAGACTTGCTAATGGAGTGTTCTAAGTATAAACATGGGAACTAAGAATACTTGTTAGGACAAGATTTAACTAGAAGAAATGAAGATGAAACCTTGTTGGAGGATGATGGTGGCCGAAAATGATGATGATGATGGTTACTCTTGAGTGTTCTTGCTTCCTAGCACCATGGAATCATCAAGAACATAAGTGTTTGAGTCAAGAAATCTAGAGAGAGAGTAGAGAGAGAGAGGGACTTACGGTTTGGTGGATAGAGAGAGATGAGAGAAATGTTCTTGAGTTGTGTTTATGTCAAATGGGGCTAGGTTAAGATAAGATGAATATATATGAGAGTGTTAAATGAAAAGGAAGTGTTTGGTTAGTGTTTGGGGAGGTTACGGTTCATATAGAACCGAGAGAGAGAGAGAGAGAGAGACGGTTTGAGTGAGAGAGGGAAAGAAATGGGTGTGTTTGGGTCTTGAGTTGTAGGTAAATATCTAGTAAGCGAAGTGGTTAAAAACAAAGCATTAAGTGTTAGGGTGTGTGTGTTGTCGTGTAGGGACCGAAGGAAGGAGAAGAGGGTCTCGGGTTCGAGCCCTTGTGGTTCGACCGGTTTATGCACTCCCAAGGGAGGCTCATGAGGGTTGAATACTTGTGTTATATGGGTTTGAATGTGAGGAAACATGGCTGGAAATTAGAGTGAAAAGGGAGACCAAATGGGAGGGAAACTAAGGACCAAAGGGTAATATATTTGGTGGGACTTGAGACAAGGTCAACCTATGTTTGTTAAAGTGATTGTAGGCATGTTGGAGGTTGTCTCATGGTGATGTGATAAGCATCTCTTGGTCAACTATAAGGTACATCCAAGTAACTAACAAATTGAATGGGAAAGGTGGTGGTTTGGTGTTGGTTACTTGAACCGGTCGAGAAAAAGGCAAGGGGGGGGGGTCGCGAGTTCGATCTCGGGTGGAGGCCGGGTCACGAGGAGGGGAAACGAGGGAGAGGAGAAAGTGTGACGGGTTGTTTAAACGTGAAGGAACGAGAGAACTAAATAAATCAAAACGAGTCTCGAAGATTCTATAAAAATAATTATTCACGACGTCACAAAATAAATAAACAATGATTTGGTTTGGAATAAAAATACTCGAGGTTTAATAACATTGAAAAACTACGTTGCATGTGTATATATATATCATGCATGAAAAGTGTATCCGTCGTGAACGTTTATGAAGTTAAATAAAATGATTCGGACGTAAAATAAATAAATATTTACGTGAGGATTGGATCACAAGTCTTAATAACATGATTGGTGTCTAAACGTGTATTTATATATTATGTCATGTTTGATAATAATGAGATTCGATTCGTACATAAATACGTTGGAATTTTATTGTGAGAAAATAGTTTTATGTATGAAATGCAAACGTTGAATATTCGAATGATCAATTAAAACCATTTGCATGAATATTAACATAATAACGTGAAATCCCAAGATGATGGGATCATGAGTTATTATTTTATGGTAAAGATGACATGAAATAGTTAATGTGTTTGGTTGGTCGTCTTTTATTATTAAAATTCCAACGACCATTCCGTGTAAAGGGTTATCATGTCTAAAGGTCGTTCGTGTACATGATTAAGGCTACGTCAAGACTACGACTATATTGCATGTAAAAGGGTAAAGCACAATATTTTCATATTGCAAATAAATAGTTACGTAATACAGTTAGCACATAGGTATACATTATCGTTTAGGTTGACGGAAACTTACGAGATGTCACAATCTCCATCTCATCTTCTCCAATCCGCCATTTTCTTCTCAACTTGTAAGCCCTAGAGATCTCTAACTTGAAATTGATTGAATGCAAGTGTTAATCTTGTGTTTGTGTGTAATTTGGTGTGTATGTATGCTCATGAAACGTGTTTTAGGTTAGGATATGATAATTTATGACTTGGGGTTGCTTTTATGTTGGTTTAAGGGCTGGAAATATGAAGCAAAAATCTGCCATGGAATGTTCTTGTTAAAGCTTGAGTTGTTGAACATGAATTTTAGGTGAAAGTTGCTATGTGCAAATGCTATGCTCAATTCTTGCTATGATATTGATGAGATTATGTTTAGAACTGAAAATGCATGTTAAATGGTTGTTTATGATGTTACAAATCTGTACAAGGAGAGTGATGATCAAATTATTACTCAAAACTTTCAAACCAACATTTTTGCAAAATCCCGTTTTTGGACAGATTATGTCCAGTTTTTGGGTCATCTTGCGCAGGTCATAACTTGCTCAATTTTTATCAAAATCAGTTGATTCTTTTTTCGTAGTAAAGTTCCATGTCTTAGCGTTAACTGGACTACTCGCACACGTTCTAAAACCTCTGTTTGGTCATCCAAAACACTGCTGCAAGTTAGGTGCGCAGAGCTGTATTTTTCTGCGAAAAGTAGACTTTGCTTTTTGGTTGAGCATGATAACCTTGTTTTAATGAGGGGTTTGTTAAATGAAAATGAGTTTTATATATTAAAAGTAAGATCTGGAAGGTTTCATGTTCAAACTCTAAGTTTTGAATGAGCTATGAAAATTTTAAACCTACTTTGACTATTTTGCAAAAAGCTAAAATTTCCAACTTCTGACGCGCATAACTTTCTCAATACTTATCCGATTGAGTTGATTCTTTTTGAAACATTCCCTAAATGTTGAGTAATTAGTGCAACATTACCTAAATATTGAGTAGAAGTTAACTCCAAGAAATGAGCAATTTAACTATGTCACCAAATGGTGTGTTAATGTTTGACAAAGGTGATTTTTAGCCAACTTCGTACGCGCATAACTTCCCAAATTCTTAACCTTTTTAGTTGATTCTTTTTGCAAAAAGTCCTAAATGATATGTAGTATATGTCTGTAAAATTTAAGGAGTTAATTCCAAGTATTGTGGATTTTAGCTATGTCACTAGTTAGGTGCTTAAAGTTTGACTTTCTGGGTCAACTTTGACTTAAGTTGCAATTCCTTGTTTTTCTCCCAAATTGGGACTTGTATGTGCATTTTGTGGCTTGTATGATTGTATGAAACATGTTTAGGTGTTTATGTGTTATTTTCGTCCTAGCGACACCTACTAAATTGATTAGGCCATATTCTACCCGAATAGGTTAATTTTGACCAACCAGTGGAACCAAGTGCTGAGTGCCAGTGCACCCTCAGGTGAGTTCACTCTCTATATTGTTATGTCCAGTTAGGGACGATAACGCGCAGGTGGTTGCATCCGGTAAGGATGGTAACCCAAACGGTAAGGTATTTCTTACTGAGTAAATTTCCGACATAAATATCATATGCTACACTAAATTGAACTTATTTATTAAAAAGTCCTTACATTCGAGCCGTTAATATACAGTAGCGAGGTAATATTGAGTAGTACTACTGGGGATTGACACCCCCGCTCAGCGGTGCACGGGATGCACCCTCCCGACTGGCGGTGGGACTGAGATCAATGTTAGCCTACCCACCGTGATCCGTCAAGACACGGGAAGGCAAATTCATAGGTACCCCCTATCAAAACATGTCAGCTTCGGTTACGAACAATTCAGGTGTACATAACTATAGGCTAGCTACCTACGATATGGAATTTACTGGTCTTATGATATTGATTGTGTTTTACCTGTCTTTATTCATAAACATTAGGTCTACTTATGACGGGTAGACCGCTTTAGTGAACTCACCAGCCTTGGCTGACACTTGATTGTTGAATGCTTTTCAGGTTGCTTGGAGGATCATGGATGGCACGGGTGTTGGCAATACTTACCTTTTTTAAAACCCTTTTAGAAATTGTATTTAAGATACTTTAGTAATCACTTTTACTAAACAACAACCTTGTAAACTTTTAATGCTTCCGCTGATTTTGTGAAATGTAAACTCCGATTTTTTAAATGTAATACTTGACTGGTTTACCCTTTAACTATGGCTTGGTTGTAACTAAAGACTTGGATCCTAGTCTGGATCACACCCCACACGGTTGTACTCCGTTAGTGGAAATTGGGGGTGTAACAGATTGGTATCAGAGCCCTTGGTTACAGCGAACCAGAACATTTTAAAAGTAAAATTTCTGAACTGTAACTGTTTTTGAAAATGATGATGATGATGATGATGATGTTGATGATGATGATGATGATGATGTTGATGATGATGATGATGATGATGATGATGATGATGACGACGATGATGATGATGATGACGATGACGACGACGACGACGACGAGGGCGACGAGGGCAACGAGGGCGACGAGGGAGGTGACGACGAGGGCGACGAGGGCGACGAGGAGGGTGACGAGGAGGGCGAGGAGGGCGACGAGGAGGGTGACGAGGGCGAGGAGGAGGGTGAGGAGGGCGACAAGGGCGACGAGGGCGACGAGGGCGACGATGGCGACGATGGCGACGAGGGCGATGAGGGCAACGAGGACGACGAGGATGACGATGACGACGAGGACGACGATGATGACGATGATGACGACGACGATGGCCATGGTTCCAACAACGACGAGCATGGTGATGACGGCGACAACAATGGGGATGACGACGAGGATGAGGCGTATGATGATGTTCAAGATGATGATTATTTTTTTTTGTTCGTTTTCTAGTTTGTAGAATTTTAAAAATATGTAAGTTTTCTATTTTAATAAAATTTGTTGTTTAGTTTTTTAATATATTTAATATTAAATTATATAAAAAATGATTAAATAAATAATTAGGAATGATTGCTTGGGGGGGTTATAAAATATTACCACTACACCACTTTTTCCATGGAGCTCCTTTTGCTGACATGGACGCTACATGGCGCATAACGCCCACAAGGAGCTCTATCCACTACGGATAGCATTATAAAGAACTTATAAATAAATCTTTATATACAATTAAGAACGTATTAATTCTACACTATACTAGATGATTCAAACATAAATTTATATATTATTCTTTATTAATTTTTTTTTTTGCGAAAACACTTTCTTTAGAATCGTATAAAACAAGCAAATACATTCTTTTGAAATGTAAAAAGGGCATTAGGAAGTGTATATTGGAGAGACGTCTTTGATAAGGAGATCCTATAGGACATCTTTTATTTATTATTGTCATGAAAGTGCTTCATCAAACTATTTCTGATACTACCGAGGCGGGTTATTTTTGGGAGGTGAAGATTGGTAACGTTTCTCTTTTCCATCTTTTTATGCAGATGATGTTATCATTCTGGAAGACTGAAGCGCCATGAATATGATGAATTGAATATGATTAATGCTCTTCAGTTCTTTTACCTTGTACCAGGTCCAAATAAATATTCAGAAATCTTCTATCATCAGAACTAGAGTGGAGAACACGAAAATTAATAGAATCGGGAATTCATGGATTGCAAAATGGAAAAATTATCGTTTTCGTATTTGGGTATTCCCGTTGGTGCTAAAATGTGGCATTGTTCGTGATGGGATACTTTGGTTAATTAATAGGTTTAAATCCTAGCTTTCTAATTGGAATTGTAACCTGATCTCTTTGGGTTGTCGATCGACCCTGGTTTCTTCCTTCTTGGGATCGTTGGGCTCTTATCTGTATTCCGAATTCCTGTGAAAATGATGAAGTCGTTGGAATCCACTAGATCGATCAAAATTCTTTTGGGGTCGGGGATGCAAACCAGAAAAAATGGTTTAGTCAACTGGAATTTTGTCCTTTCTGACAAAAAGCATGGTGGGTTGGGGATTGGTAGTCTTGATGCGATGAACTTGGCTCTCACTGGAGATTCGCTAATAATCCTGATGCCACTTGGGTAAAAGTGATCAAAGAAATCCATGGTCATAATTTTGATTAGGATAGGGTAAGTAAAGGAGGAGGAGTTTGGCAACATATATCTCAGTTGATTGCTCTTATTCATGAAAATGAAATTATCCCTGTGCCCTCTATTTGTAGGAAGTTGAGGGACGACACATTATGTTGGTTTTGGTTGGATAATAATATTCTTGTTGTTAGGTTCAAACGATTATTCAATCTAAAACATGATAAGTATTGCTTGATGGTGGAGAGAAGAGCTGAGGTCAGGCAAGCTTGGAAGTGGCGGCGACCTCCTAGAGGCGGTATTGAGGAATATCAGTTTAACAACCTTAAATCAATGCTTGAAGATGTTTCTTCTTTGGCTAACAGTGATTCATGGGTTTGGAACTTTAAAGGCGATTATGAGTTTGCGGTTAGATCGATTAGAAAAGCAATTGATGGGGCCTCCCTTCCAGTGCTTCCGTCTGCTACGAGATGGAATATATTCGTCCAAAAAAAAGTCAACATTCTTGCTTGGAGAATACTTCTTGATAAAATTCCTACCCATTTTAACTTGAGTCTCAAAATGCATGGATATCACTCACATTCAGTGTCCAATGTGTGGGGCTTTGGCTGAAAGTTCTTCCCATGTTTTTGGTTTGTGTTCCATTGTCGAGAAGACTTGGAGGTGGAATGTGTGTTGTCTTGTTCCCCGAATAGGCAAATACGATGATGAACCTGCTAAATATTCGTGTCTCCCCGTGAAGAAAAAGGTATTGATCAAGGCTATTTGTTAACGACCTGGTGATTGTGTGGACCTTCCAGATAAGTCCATATTTTATCCTGGTTAAATCAGGAACAACGAGATTTTTTATTCTATTATCCATTATTCTTGTCTTTGGTTTGTAAATAGGAATCGTAAGTGTAAAAGTAGGTTGGTTGAGTGACTTAAAAGTCCTCTGCTTTTGATGAAATTTTTTGGTTGGCTATCGTAGCCAATTTTTAGTAGTATCTCCGCAGTTCCAAAAAAAAAAAAAACTCAATCTACATTCGTCTTTATGTGCGTGAGGTTTGGAGATCGGTGTTGGGACACTTGATCCTATTATAAGCATTATTACAGTAGTATTTTTTACAAAAATATATTACCACAAATCGAAACAGTCATCTCAAAGTCGATATGACAACAACAATAATGTTGGCCGCTACTAATGTCCGAAAAGTAAACAACCAAAAAGCACAAAAAATTAAGACGTTAAAAGGACAAAATCGTATTTACTCATTGTGTTATTAATGATAAAAAAAAAGTAATTGAATAAGCAATTAATAGCTAAACTAATTTACACATGCAACTATGTAATAATGTGTAACTAAATTTTAAAAATATTTTATTTTATTTAAATATAAACACTCATTAAACATTTAAATCTAGATGATATTTCAACCAATTCATTATTGAAACGTTTTATCAATATGTATTATTGTGTTATTACTGTGTTGTTCTACGTCTTATCTACGGACACCCTAGTAGTATATAAAATAAGTAGAAACCATTTCTTGCGGCAGCTTTTTACCTACAATTTCTAAGAATTAATTATATTATCTTTACAAAATAGGTAAACTATATTGTTGGTTATATCAGTTGGACTTCAAATAATTATTGATAACTAGTTATCAACTTACGTTGCGTTTCTAGGAGTACACGTATTTTACTTGACAAATCTATCAGCGACCACCTTCATTCATGGGTATATATATTTTTTTATTTTGGTTATGGGGTATATATATTTTTTATTTGGTTATGGTGTTGCAAACACGCATAGGAGAGGAAAAAACAGAATAGATTACGCGAAGTTTGTATTTAAAGTAAAATTTAGTATTTAGTAACCATTAGGGACGGTGCACGTATATCGTATGTCACATACGACAAGTAAAAATGCCCCCCAATTAATTTCCTTAGTGGGACATTGCAATTTTGCTACAACTCTCTCATCTAAAAAGTTATGAGCGGATCCAGAATCTATCGAAATTTGAGGAGGCTTAATACCAATAGTGCCAATTATCTTCATAGTGGAGGAAGAAGGGACTCCAAGTTGAGTGAAATTTTGGGATCTTAAACTAAATGATACCGACATTATTCTTGTTCTTCCCCCTCTATCTCTTCTATTACATCAATAAAAATAATTATTTGGTTATAATATATCCCCTAAAAATTTCTCAATGCTTCCAAAACATTCACCCTTATGTGTCTTTTATTTTTAACTTTTTTAGAGGTAATCTTCTAATGTTTAATGGTTTTCTTTGAATAGTGGTGAAGGTAATAAGGATATGTTAGTTGTAGTAGTAGTTGAAATGAATATCTATGGCCTAAATTCTCTAAACTTAGATTGAGTCACAATTAGACTAGACTTGTATGAGTTAGACCACTAATAAGGTTGTACAACTATGAGGGCTTCTTCTTGAATTCATGCCAACATGTAAGCCTTAGGAAAATTCTCAGGTCTTAACAACCTCAAAGGGTAACCTATTTCATAACTCTCATAAACAAACTAACAACATATTCATCACATATTGATACTTTTGTTAATGTCATATCAAATTCTTAACACAATTTGTGCAATGAACCTGTTTGACTTAATGCAGCTAATGCACCCACATAATCTTGACCAAAAACCATAACAAACCTAGTTGAAGTGAAATTCTTGTACTCTAACCATATCATACCCTTGATTTCACAAATGACTAGCGTTGTAATAATGTGATATCTTCCAAATGATCAATAACATACATGATTTGAGTTGTTTAGGCGTTTCATCGATGTTAGAGAAATGTTCTACTAGACACAACCATCCTTCTACCTTTTTCCGTTGAACTTAGGAAAATCCATTCTCGTTAGACGATTGTTGTTCCGATTGTAAGAATTAGTACCCGAATCAGCTCCTTTCGTTCCACCTCCCGAATTAGTGACCGGATTTTGCTGCTTGCTACTTAACCGATTCCATATCATTTGAATTATTTTTCTTGCTACTTTGATTGTTTCTAATTCTTTCAAATCTATGTAGGTTTCTGCTTCTAGAAGAAGCATGGACGTTTCGTTATCTTGAACCATCTGTTCTAATGTCTAATTTCAAGTCATGATGTTTGATTGTTTTGTCCTCGTTTCTACTGAATGTTGTGCCAGAGCGAATCATCGATCATGAGTGTTTGGAGGACTGAACAACTCTGATACCACTTGATGAACACAAACAGAATCTTAAAGTTAAAAGGAAATTCACATCAATCAAGTTAATTCTCATTAACGACTTTAACCTATTTAACTAACTAACGAGAGTTAATTAGATCATTTATGAAACTATAAACTTTTAGTCCTTCCCTTATCAGAATGTACATAAATGGCCCAAACTACAAATTAATGATACATGCCAAAAATATTTAAACTGAGTTGATGATTACTATAGGGGTTGGATCCACTAAAAACACATTTTACCTAAAAAGAATAGGAAGATAACTCATCCATTCATTTTATAAATTAATGGTTGAGAGTCAAGTACAATAAAATATGAGGAAAATAAGAGGTGGAAGGGAATTTTTGGTATAGCCTATTTTATTGATTTTTTTTTAAAATTTCTCAACTTTTTCATACGACATTAGTTTTTTATAAAAATTACACAATAAAATTGAACATTTGTTTTTTTATTTATTTTAGTATAGTATTAATATACAAAAAAAACTAAAATATTTTTTCTTTTAAAAAAGTATATTGTTTTGTAATTATATGTGTAATGTTTTGTAATTATGTGTATTGTTTTGTAACTATATGTACTGTATGTTAAAACAATATGATTTGTACGATTTTGCATTGTACGTTTTTTTGTGTGTTTAAAAACGATTTCTATGTTGTTTTGTATTAAAACAACACATTCTGTGTTTTTAGAAGTAAAATAACACAGAACATTGTGTTAGTTTGCATTAAAAATGTACTGATTTTATAATGCAAACATCATTTGTACTGTTTTGTAACTATATGTTCTGTTTTTGTTAAGATAACATTATTTTTACTGTTTTGTTTTACGACTAAAATGCTCTTTATTCTTATTTCCTTAATTGTGTAACATGTCAAAGTTCTAGTTAGTGGCGGAGGCAGGATTTATTTCCTATGGGGTCGTTTTTTTGTGTGATCAAATTTTTAACGAGATGATACCAAAATATTGGGGTCGGGTCGGTTTTTTATTGTTAAAATTTCCACAATAAAAAGCTAAAAGCGTTACGCAAATATTCTTGTGCATAGGAATAATGATACTAATTGACACTTACCTAGTTACCTATAAACAAATTGTTGAACTATATACAGAAATTGGAATGCAAATGCTCCTTATTATTGAAATCAAACGATTACACTATGATCGTACATACAAGAATGAGAAATTTGAACAAGAAATCAAGAAGTAATCAACAGAAATGAAAACGCCTAACTATATAAAGCTTCAGCTCGAATTCTCCGTCTAACAACCTGAAAACAGAAAAGATACACTCCACCCCTTAAAATTTTAGTTAACTGGCACAATTAACCCAAACTTTACTAACAGAGTAAGAAACTGAAACAGACAGATGTTTACTAGCTCTCAGTAAGCAACCGGTTCGATCACAAGTTCGATTCTCAGGAGTAGCATTCTCACTTTATTTATAACAATCTCCACCTTGAGACTGTTGTGACTTAGCTACTACCCATCCCACAATCATAACACCTTAACCAACAATGAGCAATAGCAGTCCAATGGACTTGAATACCCAAGAGTGATCAAAGTATCATAACTATGAGCCAAGAACAACAAAAATTTGAAAACAATTATCACCCAACTCCAATGCCATTTATACACTTCTTAAACACATAACATGGCACTGGCCTTGGTCAAAACATCAGCATGATTATCTTCAGTATCCACATGCTCAACCATAACATCTTTGGCACTAATCACATCTCTAACAAAATGCAAATTGACATTAATATGTTTAGTCCTCTCATGAAACATTTGATTATTTGAGAGAGCTAAAGCACCTTGATTGTCACATTTCACAATTGCACTACAGCCTTGCACACCTAGTTCCTGTGCAAATCCTTTGAGCCATAAAGCTTCTTTAATAGCCTCTGTCAATGCTATATACTCAGATTCAGTTGAACACAATGCCACTATGTTCTGTAGTGTTGACTTCCAACTAACAGTATTGTTTAGCAGTTCAAAAATATATCCAGTGATAGATCTTCCTCTATCCATATCCTTGGGAAAATCTGCATCAACATGCCCCACAATAGTATTTGTCACTGTTTGACAACTAATAAAAACTAGGCCACACTCTCTTGTACCATTTAAGTATCTGAGTATCCACTTAACCACTTCCCAATGTTGTCTGCCAGGATTTGACAAATACCTGCTAACAATCCCTACAGCATAAGAAATATCAGGCCTAGTGCACACCATCATATACATTAGACTACCCACTGCACTAGAGTATGGTATCTTATTCATCTTCATTTTTTCTTCTTCTGTTTTGGGACAATCTTGCATTGAAACTTTAAAGTGTTGAGCTATAGGTGTTACAACAGGTTTTGAAAGATGCATATTGTACACCTTTACGTACCTTCTGCAAATAATCCTTTTGAGTCAAGAACAACTTTCCTTGTTCTTTGTTTCTGGTTATTTCCATGCCTAGAATCTTTTTAGCACATCCAAGTTCCTTCATTTCAAAGGCTTCCTTTAGAATTCTCTTCGTAGCATTTATTTGATCCTGGCTATCACAAGAGATTAGTATATCATCAACATATAACAACAAATATATATACTTGTCCTCTTGATAATTCTGATAGTAATTAAACAAATGGATCATAAGCACTTCTGTTGTAACCATTATTCAACATATGCTCATCAGATCTCTTATACCACTGTCTAGGAGACTATTTCAGCCTATAAAGTGATTTCTTCAATAAGCACACTTTATGCTCTTGACCCTGTACCTCAAAGCCCCTTGGCTGTCTCATGTATATCTTTTCTTCCAAATTACAATGTAGAAAAGCAGTTTTTACATCCATCTGCTCCAATTCATAGTTATACATTGCAGTCAATGATAATATAATTCTAATTGAGGTATGTCTCACAACAGGTGAGTAAATCTCTGTGTAGTCTATACCAGCTCTTTGGGTACGTAAACCCCTTTACAACTACTCTTGCCTTGTATCTAGGTCCTTTGAACTTTTGGTATACCTTCCTTGAATTTGTATAGCCACTTACACTCAACCAATTTTTGATCTCTAGGCTTATCCACCAATTCCCACGTTTTATTCTTGTGCAAAGAATGCATTTCATCATTCATTGCTTCCATCCATTTATCACTTTCCTCATGATTAATGTCTTATTCATAGGATAAAGGTTCATAAGAGTCTTCTGTTTCAGCCACATTGAACACAAATGTTGAAACATCAGCATGTTGTTCTTCCATGTATCTCACTGGTTTCCTGATGCTTCTTTTCTGCCTATCTCTGGTGAGCTGATAATACGGATCGATGTTATCATCAGTGTCATATACTAAATCAGGTTAACTACACTCACCTTGTTCATTGGAAGGTAGCTCCACCTCAATCTCAACTATCTTTCCTTTTTCTTGAGGTTTATCCTTTTGTAGTGTATCCGTGTACATTACATTTTCTTGGAAAGTTACATCTCTGCTTATCACTATCTTTGGACTCACATCATCACATCTCCATAGCCTATAACCCTTTACACCCTCAGGATACCCAACCATAATACATACACTTCTGTGCTCTAGGCTCTAATTTTCCCTGATTCACATGAGCAAACACCACAGATCCAAACACCCTTAGATCATCATAATTTGATGTTTCTCCTGACCACATTTCAAATGGTGTTTTCATATCTATGGCTGGTGATAGAGACAAGTTCACAAGATAGGCAGCAGTTGACACTACTTCACCCCAAAAAGTCTTAGGGTAAGCCTGAGCTTGACAAAAGGCCTCTCACCTTGTTCAACAAGGTTCTATTCATTCTCTCAGCAAGCCCATTCTGTTGGGGTGTACCTGGAATAGTTAGATGTCTAGCTATTCCACTTGACTTGCACATTTGATCAAGTTCATGATTACAAAACTCCAACCCATTATCTGATCTAATCTTCTTTACCTTTTTCACTATCTGATTTTCAACTAAAATTTTCCAATCCTTAAACTGAGTGAGAGAATCAGACTTATGTTTGAGTAATACTAACCAAACCTTTCTTGAAAAATTATCTACAATTGACATGAAATACTTAGACCCTCCTAAAGAGTTAACTCTTGCAGGCCCCCATAAATCTGTATGTATGTAATCAAGAATCCCCATTGACTTGTGTATACCTTTCCCAAACCTTATCCTGTGTGCCTTCCCATATACACAATGCTCACAGAAACCAGGTTTGACTTCTTTCAGACCCTTGAAACTGTTTCTTTTATTTGGTTCAACTAATCCTTGACCACTAATATGTCCCATCCTATTATGCCACAGGATAGTAGGATCAATTTGATTTGATGCAACAGTATTCAAAGAATTAGTGATCATTCCACCATCAAAAACATAAATGTTATTGCATTTTCTAGTCCCTGATAACACTATCATTTCCCCATTCACTATATTTGCTTTACCATGTTAAAGACTAACATGTAAACCATCATCCTCTAGTGTACCCAAAGAAACAAGATTCCTAGTTAGTTGTGGAATGTACCTCACATTGAGTAATTTAAACTCTTGACCATTCTTAGATTGAGAATTACTAAACCAGTTCCTTTGATCTTGCATGCTCTATTATCTCCCAAGTGCACCACTCCAAGTTCTTCCGTCTATCGTTGATGGAACATTGACTTATTTAGGCTCATGTGATAGGAACACCCGGAATCTAATATCCACTCATCCTTCACCATATTATTGGTAACTGCAAGAACATCAGCACTATCATACCCGTCCTCAGACCCTTCAGGAGATGAGAAATTGTTTCCATTCCCTTTGTAACCACCACTAGTTTCTAATTTCTTCTTTTTCCTTTCTCGATAATCTTTCTTGATGTGTTTCTCACAACCACATACAAAAAATTTTCTCTTAAATTTTGAATTTGACTTGGACCTTGAACCATTCTTAGGCTTGAACTGCCTTTGATCACTTCTGCCCCTTACATACAATCCACTTCCACCATCATCAATTTCATCATTCTTTTTCTTTAGTTCCCTGGATTTGAAAGCAGCTAGTTTACTTCATCCATAGACAGAATATCCCTACCATACAATAGTGTATCTACAAAATTCTCATAGGTTTGAGGCAATGAAGACAGGAACAAAATAGCTTGATCTTCATCGGCTATTTCAACCTCTATATTTTCCAAATCAAGTATGACCTTATTAAATTCATCTGATAAGTCAGTGATTGACTTACCAGCAGTCATCTGAAATGTATAGAGTCACTTTTTGAGATTTAGCCGATTTGAAAGGCTCCTGGTCATGTAAAGAGACTCTAATTTGAGCCAAATTGCCAAAGCACTCGTCTCTTTAGAAACCTCTCGCAAGACCCTATCACCAAGGCTCAGCACTATGGCGCTATGTGCTTAAGCCAACATGATCTTGTTGGATATTGGATGTCCAGACCCGACAATTCCAAGAACCCGACCCGGTTTGACCCGTAAAGAGTTACACTGAGGGCAACGAGATTAAAATCCGCTTAAATTGTTTAACCGGTAATTCACAGAATTGTGTAATTATTTATTTAATTACAAATAATTGTCCATGAGATAATAAACGGAGAAAAACATTTCGATTTATCGATTAGTGTTTTGCGGTGAAACAAATAAATAGTTATTTGTGTTTCTCATAGTTTACGGCATGTGTGTTTATTAATAAAAGTTGTTTTATTAATAAATCGTAAACTTTGGGAGTTGGTTGCAATTAAAGAAAATCAAGGAGGGGGCTAGATGCAATTATGTTGCCTATATAAGGAGAGCTAGGGATTAGGATTTTAGTTGCTCATTCCATCCCTCTCCCTCTCTCTGTGCCACCTTTAGTGCCGCCACCCTCCTTCTCCTTCACGCAACCAACCTCTTCATCATAGGAGCTTTTCGGTTGGAGATCGTTTATCGTTTCTTACAAACGATCATCGGCGGATCATCACCATCATCATCCGAGATCGCCGCCACCTCCTTGAAAGCCGCCACCGCCGCCGCCGTGAGGACCACCGCCGCCGCCACCTTTTGGCCGCCAGCATCGTCGCCCCACCTCTCTTGGGCCGTTGTCATCCAAACCCTAGATCGTCGTCGCGATCTAGCGTTTCTCCGTTTCGCCACCACGAGCTTTCACCACTCACTGTTATTGTCGTCGTTACGATTTGGTGAGTGCGAGCCCTTGTCATTGTAATCGTAGTAATCGCTCCGGCTAAAACCCTACCGTTGCTATTCTCAACGAATCCGTTTGAGACGGTATTTGCGATTTACAAACGATATAATCCGCCGGTTCGGATTAGTTTTCGTGAAACCCTAGCGTCATCTTGTTGACCCTCGGTGTCTCTAACGTTTGTTAGAATACCGCGAAGGTATACCTAAACTCTGTTTTAGTTTAGATGTTTAATTTCGATTAATGTAATCGTTAGAGTTTTCGCGTTAACCGGTTTAACGCGAAATGGTGTTTGCGTGATCATTTTGGTGATCGTGATCCTGTTGGCACGATTTCGACACCAACGGTTTCCGCGTCTAAAAATTAGTAAATTTATTAATTTCGCTGCGTAAACGGATTACCGGTTTAATCCGTTTTAACTCTTAATTTACTAAACCCGGTCGGTAATGTTTTAATTAACAGTCAAGTCTTTTTTTTAAAAAAACGTCACCAGGCACCCGTATACCACTGTCGAAACCCAACAGTGGTATCAGAGCCTAGATCACCACACGCAAACCCTAACCGGTCAGTTTTAAACCGGTGGATTTCACGAACTGGGGTTAAAACCCAAAAGTCGCGAAAGTTAAATGAATTGCTTTTTTCACATGTTTGGTCGATTTAATTCCACCAAACATTTTCAATTCGTTAATTGATTGTTTAAACGCGCGTATTCGGCTAGACCCATATTTTGGTTATGATTGCTTGTCGTGTCTTGGTTTGGCCCATTTTTTGGCCCACTAGTATTTTGGTTTTGGATTTGCCCACTTGTTTATGGGTTTTTATTCTATTTTTCTCATAAATGCTCACCTTTGCCCTAGACGAACGTGACGAGCATTGATGCAACTATCCCGTCAGGGCAAGTAGTGTTTTTGTCTAAAGACACTTCCCAGTATGGCGTGTATCCACAACAGGAAGACGACGAAATCCAATCCATCAAGGAGAGCTTATGAAGCCAGTGGGAGCGTTAGGATCAACCGGATGACCTTTTTCATACTCATCCTTATGGTTGATTTATAGAAATGTGATATATATCAAACTACAATTAGATGGAGGTACGTGCTGCTCAGAATGGGAGTGTGTTACTTCATAGAAATAGAAATGTGATATCAAACTGCAATTGAAAAGCATGAATACTTTACCTGCTGCTCAGAATGGGAGAATGGGAGTATGTTAAAATCATACCACAATGGAATGCAAAATTTAATTTAAACATGGTAGGTGTTACAATAAATAAACATGGTAGGGAACTGTTATAACAAATTTCCTAAGTTCAAATGCTAGTAAGCAATCTGAGGTGAGTACGGAAATAAACTCAAATTCTAGTAGAACGTATGGAAAAATTAATTATTGGGGTCAATGAAGGTTCCGCTTATAAACGTTCCATTACGGTTTCATACATCGTTGGGGACTTGGGGTCACTTGACCCCAACAGTCAAAGGGTAGTGGTTCCTAGTATTTTTAGAAAAAAAAATCGTCAATTTTCTATTTGATCCAACCCCGATTAATATACATCACGATTCTCATTGAGATGGGATCAATTATTTATGTTTCATGTTTGTGCTCTTATATTTTATGTTGGAGATGGAACTTGTGTGAATCAGGAACATGCATATATGGTTATTTTCAACGTAGAAAAATCTAGCAATATGTGGCCCATTGATCTTGTCTTGTCAGGAAATACTTGGTAATAAAAAGACCGACTTTTAGGTCATTAGGTGGAATTTGAACGTTCACAAGCATTGAAAAAACTGACAATATTGATAAAGATACGTGAAGACAATTTTCTTTTGGTTAGACTATTTTTGTTTTTGTTCTAAGAACTTACAATTGCTTGGTATCTTTTGATAAAATAATAAAATATATTTTTATTAACTATAAAAAAATTAATTACAATAAAGTAGCAAGTAAACGAACAACAAGCTGCATACGCTGCAATCCATTTTTAAATAGCAAAAGCAATCTTGTTTATCAAGAATGAAAATTTATTTTATATATTTTATAGGTGAATGTTGTTGATTGGTTTATAACATTAGACCATTCAACCCGATTGCGTATCACAATATCATATGTGATCTGTTGTTGTGCTCTGAAGATACGTGAAATACTAGTATGTTGTCTAGATCTGATTCACAGTTGTGACTTTACGATGTGAAGAATCTCACTAAGATCACCGCCCCCTCCAACGCACATAAGCCGTTATAATGGTTAGTTTTAAATAAATTAAAAATGTAAAAAGATATCATTTTCTATTTATTTGAACTTCAATCTCAACCATCTTTTTTACTCGTTTTCAAACTCTATAACAGTAGTATAACACATTAAACTTCAAACACACCTTCAACAATTAAACGCTACTTCTATTTTAAAAAAAAAAATAGTTGTAAAATTCATGCTCTCAAATAAACATCTTATCTACACATTCTTCAGTATCAGTGGCGGACCTAGCTAGCATAGGAGTGTCCGCTACTTCTAAACTTTCACCGCGTAGTGGAAAAACTTGATTTCACCTAGTGGGAAAAAAATTTATATATTTCGTTACCCCTGAAATGATTTTCCCGCTAAATGTTACCCTTGAAATAAAATCATGAGTCCGCCACTGTTTAGTATACAAGACACATTGTCATAAAAATAATGATTGTGTGTTTAAAAAAAGTTATATTGATTACTTAAAATGACTATATATCTTTGTAAAGATTATAAGCATGTCTTTTATAGGGGGTTCAAATGACAAGTTTGTTTTGAGTAAGAATGATAAGAAGGAAATCTAGCTATTGGATCTTGATCTAATAAAAAGGAATGAAGGGTATTTTAGTCTTAGCCACTTTTGTTGATTTTTTATCTACTTCCCCCATTTTATTAAACATTCATAACTTTCACATACGACATTATTTTTTTAAAAAAATTACACCATAAAAACGAGTGTTTTTTTATCTTTAAAACGTGTATAGTGTTGTTATATAAAAATTTTAAAAAAATCACCCTTTCGATTTTTGACACAATGTTCAGATTATTATGTTATTGTGTCAAAATAAAATGTTCAGATTATTGTGTCATTGTGTCAAAAGTATATATATATATATATATATATATATATATGTATATATATATATATATATATATATTGTGTGTTGCTATATATAAAATTTAAAAAACTACTTTTTCGGTTTTTGACACCATATGACACAATGATCTGAACATTTTGACACAACATGACACAATTATCTGAACATTTTGACACAACGACACAATGACACAATGATCTGAACATTTTGATACAATCGAAAGAGTAAATTTTTTTTAAAATTTTTATATAGCAACACTATACGTGTTTTAAAGATAAAAAACGCTCGTTTTATGGTGTAATTTTTTTTAAAAAATAGTATCGTATCTAAGAGTTATGATGGTTTAAAAAATGGGGGGAATTTGATAAAAAATCAAAAATACCGTTCCCTCTTTTATTTTCTTTACTTTTTCTCTCTAATTTATCCAGGAATATTTTAAGCCATAGATCTTTATTTAATTAAAGATTTAATGGTTATAAGTCATTCTTATCCTTCTTATAGAAACTAAACTTCTCACAATAACCTCACCCGTCTTTTATAAACTAAATCAAAGTTTTTAAAATAATCCAAGGTCTATAAAAAGATTGGTTTGATGAAGAAATGACTTTAAACACAAAGCTGAAACTATTACTGAAACAAGTTTTACGAATCAAAAGAGTTTTATAATAATAAATAACTTCTATAAAATAAACTAAATACTTAATTAAACTTCCTAGTCTCCTACACTTTATAAAAAATAATATGTTTTTCAAAATGGAAGTTTAAAACATAAATGATTGGAAGAATTTCTACAGAAGAAGTCCTCTAACGTATTTTCGAATATTAAAAAACTACAATACATGCCCTACAAAGATGTAACCATTTGTTATTTGGCACAAGTTTTTGTTTGCAAAATGTTTGATAACCCTCGGAAAGAAGTGGTCCATTTCAATGATTTCTAAGATGTCAATTATAAGTACAATGATTTGAGAAAATAATTGAAATAATAGAAAAAGAATAACCATTTTTTTTAACGCCAGCATTATATAAAATCCGACTAGCAAGACACTAGACGGACAAAAACATTACAAGTACAATATGGTTTTTTTTGCCACTCTGTTTCTTTCCACTTAATATTACATTTACGGTTTCTACTAATATAGCACATAAAAGAGAAGTGCACTACTTCGTCGAAACTGTAACATTATTATATCACTTCTTCAAGAATACCACATCGTTTCTTAGCTTCCAAATACACCACCAAGCTACAAAAGTAATTGCACTCACTATTTATTTATTTGTTGATGAGAAATTAGACATTTAGCCAATCGATGAGATCATTCATGAACAGGGGCGGGGCGGATCAAGAATTTTTTTCCTATGGGTTCACTTTTTATCAGGTGGTTAGAATTCTAATAATCAAATGTTAAAATTTTCGGTTCGATCCGGTCGGATTAAATACTCCTATTTCATTGAACTGGACATAAAAATTTACGGGTTGGTAATCACGAATCTAATTGCAAGAAACAGGACCGTTAGCCGAATAACAATCATTTCCCATATCCTTCTCGCGCCAAATTGCATTCACCAATACCTTTCATATCTAAGTTCACACAAGTAGGTAACCAGTTACCCAAAATCCTCCAAGCACAAATAATAATCTTTTGTGAGAAAAATTTAAACTCCCGACCACCCTTCACCATGAAGCCTTCTAACCCATCAACGACCCAAATCCATTGGCCTCTCTCTTGGTTTACATGAAATTAACTGACCAATAAGATCCGACAATTCTAGAAAAGTAGAAAGTGGAGTCAAAAGACGGTTTTACAACAACAATTATAGAGGATCTTGTCACTTTTCTAAAATTGACTTCACTCCATTAAGCAAATGTTATATCGATATTTTGTTAGAGATTTTGTTTTGTTTTTAAGTTTGGGTAGGTTTTGAATAAAGTTGTAAACTACAAGGGTCTTGGTGTAACTTTGTGGTTTATTACCGTTAATGAGCTGTTAGGTTGTTATTAGGAGATTAGCAGCTTATATATGTCGATCGCGTGTGTAATCCCAATCTCAATTCATTCAGTTTCAATACAAATTCATATCTTGTTATCTCGATTTTTCGTTTCAATTGGTATCAGAGCAACCAGGAGGGTTGCTCCGCCGTGAGAGACAGTCGGAGGTGTTTGATTCTCGCCGGAAAGGGAATCGAAGCCTAATTTCAGACGATCATTCATCCAAATTGATCGGGAATTATGGCCGACGGTGGTGGCAATCCTGGGAACAATCCTAGGCAGGTAATTCGAGATAATTACACGACGATCCCGCTACAGTGCCCTACGCTAACCCCGATGAACTACACAATTTGGTCCGTCAAATTGAAGGCGATCTTCAATGTTCATGGGCTATGGGAGACTGTATGCCCTCCGGAAGGGGCTGAAATTGATTCTAAGAAGGATAGCGCAGCCATAGCCTATCTTTATCAAGCCCTACCGGAAGACATGATTCTTCAGGTGGCAAGACTTGAACATGCCAGCGAGATATGGGCAGCGATCAAGTCAAGGTTCATAGGGGTTGATAGGTTGAAGAAGGCGCGCCTGCAAACAATTAAAAGTGAATATGAAGCCTTGCGGATGAGAGACTCAGAATCAATTGATGAGTTTGTGGCAAGACTGGGGGCAATTTCGTCAAAAGTTTCAGAATTAGGAGAACAAGTAGAAGAATCTGTACTTGTGAGGAAATTGCTTGATAGTGTTCCTAACAGGTTCATTCAAATTGTTGCTTCAATAGAACAGTTTGTGGACCTTGACACTATGAAGTTTCAAGATCTGGTTGGGAGGCTCAAAGCCTTTGAAGAAAGAACTGGAATGATCAAGAAGAAGGAAGCCGGCCAAGAACAAGAACTATTGCTAACATACTCTGAGTGGCAAGCCAGGAATAAGCATTCAAAGGATACTGGTAAGAAGGAGAAAGGTAAATTTCCTAAATCTTATGGCAGTACTAGTGGTAGTAGTTCTAGTATTAATGACAGAGATGATAAAAGTCACAAGAATTCTAAAAACAGTCAATCTAGTAGACCTAAGAAGGATAAGTCTAAGATAAGATGTTTTAAGTGTGACACTCTAGGCCATTATGCTAGTGAATGTCTTAAGGTTAAGGCTAGAAATCAAGAGAGTAATTTGACTCAATCTGATGGGTTAGAGGATGAGCCAACTTTATTGATGATTAGTAGCCAGAATGAACATAGGGAGTTTGTGTTTTTGAATGAATCCAATGTTCTACCAGACAGGTATCACTCAGAAAATAGTGATAGGGAGGTTTGGTATCTTGATAATGGTGCTTCTAACCATATGACTGGTAAGGAGTCCCAGTTTTCTTATCTTGACAAAAATGTTGTAGGAAATGTTAAGTTTGGTGATGGCACTAGTGTAGGAATAAAAGGCAGGGGGTCTATTATTCTAGAGGGTAACAAGAATGAGCAGAGGTTAGTACAAGATGTGTATTTTATACCTAGCTTAAGAAGTAATATACTCAGTCTAGGCCAAGCAACTGAGAATGGTTGCACTGTTAAGATGAAGGATGATGACTTGTGGTTGACTGATAGGAAAGGTAGCTTAATATTGAGGGTTAAAAGGGCTCCAAATAGGCTATATAAAGCTAATCTTAGGACTGGTTCCCCAAAGTGTTTCTTGGCTGGGATTGCTAGTGATGAATGGTTATGGCATGGCAGGCTTGGCCATGTCAACTTTCAGTCTCTAGAAAATATGTGCAAGAAAGAGATAGTCCTAGGATTACCATTAATTGGTCAGGTGACTCAGGTATGTGACTCTTGTATGGCTGGTAAGCAAATAAGAGAGAAATTTCCAAAGGAATCCCATTATGTGTCTAAGCAGTTGTTAGAACTTGTGTCTATAGATCTATGTGGTCCTATTGAACCTGCCACATCAGCAGGGAATAGGTACTATATGCTTATTCTAGATGACTATTCTAAGTATATGTGGGGATATCTACTGCAGAGTAAGGATCAGGCTTTTGAGATGTTTAGAAATTTCAAGTGTGAGATAGAAGGTAAATTAGGCCTTAAAATAAAAGCATTAAGATCTGATAGGGGGGGTGAGTTCACCTCATTGGAATTTAATGACTTTTGCAAATCTAGTGGCATAGAAAGGCTTCTAACTGCTCCCTATTCTCCACAGCAAAATGGAGCTGTAGAAAGGAGGAATAGGTCTATTATGAATATGGTAAGAAGTATGCTTAAGGCAATGTCAATGCCTAATAGGTTTTGGGCTGAGGCTGTAAGACATTCTATCTACATCTTGAATAGGATTTCAACTAAGTCCCTATTAGATAAAACTCCTTATGAAGTGTTGAAAGGTAAGAAGCCTAATATAAGTCATTTAAGGATTCTTGGATGTATAGGACATGTGAAAGTTGTAAAGCCAGGGAGTAAGAAACTTGAGGACAGAAGTAACCCCATGGTTTACTTAGGAGTTCAAGAGGGTTCTAAAGCTAGTAGGATGTTTGATGTTCAGAATGACAAAATTGTCATCAGCAGGGACATTAGATATGAGGAACATAGAAAATGGGATTGGGGAAAGGGTAAAGCTGAGCATATAGAAGTGAGTTCCAGTGTTGAAAATACAGAGTTTGCAAATGAGCTTCTGAGTGAACCTCTAGGTAATGCCAATAATGATGGTGGAACTAGTGAGAGTGAGGCACATGATGATGAGTTTGAGCATCATGATCTAAATGAAAATGATGAGGATCATTACCAACATGATCATCATGAGGTTCAATCGAATCATCAACCAGAACCAGGAGATGACTCTGTGCAGGGTCAATGTAGTCATAGTAATGTATCAGGTGAAGGTGGTCATTTGAGAAAGTCTGGTAGGCAAACAAAGGTTCCAGGGCACTTAAAAGACTTTGTTTTAGATAAAAGGCTTAAACAAAAAGAGAACAGACTTGAGGAACAGGATCAAGTTGAGTTACTTTTAGTGCAGGAAGATGAGCCAGTTTTGTTTAGGGATGCCATTGTTAGTTCTAAGTGGAAGCAAGCAATGAAGGAAGAAATTGATGCTATAGAAAGAAATAATACATGGCATCTAACTGACTTACCTGTAGGATATAAGCCAATAGGACTTAAGTGGCTCTTTAAAATTAAGAAGGATGCTGAGGGTAGAGTGACTAAGTATAAGGCTAGATTAGTTGCAAAAGGGTATGTACAACAGTTTGGAATAGACTATGAGGAGGTATTTGCTCCTGTAGCTAGGATTGAGACCATAAGGGTATTATTGGCATATGCTGCAAAATTAAATTGGAAAGTTTACCATTTAGATGTAAAAGCTGTTTTTCTTCATGGGGATTTGAGGGAAACTGTTTATGTGTGCCAACCTGAGGGTTATGTGAAAAAGGGTCAAGAGAAGAAAGTCTACAAACTTGAAAAGGCTTTGTATGGTCTGAAACAGGCTCCTAGAGCCTGGAATCAGAAGTTAGACCAGGTATTAAAAGACTTAGGATTTCACAGGTGTCAACATGAGCAGGCAGTGTATACTAGGAGAAAAGGTAAATCCATTTTGATCATAGGGGTGTATGTAGATGATTTACTGGTCACAGGTAGTGAGGTGGCAGAAGTTAACAACTTTAAGGAGGAAATGAAAGACAAGTTTCAGATGACTGATCTAGGATTATTGTGCTATTATTTAGGAATTGAGGTTGAACAGAAAGTTGATGGCATAGTAATTAAGCAGGAGTCTTATGCTAAGAAGTTAATAAAACTTGCTGGGTTAGATGAGTGCAATGAGACTAGAATTCCTATGGAGTTTGGCCTAAGACTTAGAAAAGAAGAGGGTGGTGAGGATGTGGAGGCCACAAATTATAGGAGATTGGTTGGGTCATTGAGATACTTAACTCACACTAGGCCTGACTTGTCATACTCAGTTGGTTATGTTAGTAGGTTCATGGAGAAGCCTAAAGTTGCTCATCTCAAAGCTGTGAAGCAAATTATCAGGTATATCAAAGGCACAGCAGGATTTGGAATCAAATATGGAAGGTCTAATGGGCAGGGGCTTATAGGATATTCTGACAGCAATCATTTGGTGGATAGTGATGATGGAAAGAGTACTTCAGGGAATATTTTTTTCTTCAATGGGTCTGCTGTTAGTTGGTATTCTCAAAAACAGAAGATTGTTACTCTAAGCAGTTGTGAAGCTGAGTTTGTTGCAGCAAATGCAGCTGCTTGTCAAGCATTGTGGCTGAATGGTTTGTTAAAGGAAATAACTAAGGAAGATTCAGGTCCTGTGCAGTTAAGAGTTGACAATAAATCTGCTATATCACTCATGAAAAATCCAGTTTTTCATGGGAGGTCAAAACATATTAATCTAAGATATCATTTTATCAGAGAATGTATTGAACAAGATCAAATTCTAGTTGATTTTGTACCAAGCAATGAGCAGAAGGCAGACTTGCTTACAAAGTCTTTGGCTAGAGTAAAATTTGAGGAAATGAGGAGCTTAATTGGAGTAGCAGAATTCAAGAAATGAAGTTGCTATATGCAGTTTTCAGTGTTTGGATTTCTTCAAGATGGGAGCTTCACACACTAGTACATGTAAATCCATGGGATCACTGATGTGCAGTGCTAATGTGGAGTTGTTGTTAAGAAGATGTCCCAGCTGAAATGTTTTGAAGTATGCTACATAATGAGATTGGTCTTAGGGGGGTGAATGTTAGAGATTTTGTTTTGTTTTTAAGTTTGGGTAGGTTTTGAATAAAGTTGTAAACTACAAGGGTCTTGGTGTAACTTTGTGGTTTATTACCGTTAATGAGCTGTTAGGTTGTTATTAGGAGATTAGCAGCTTATATATGTCGATCGCGTGTGTAATCCCAATCTCAATTCATTCAGTTTCAATACAAATTCATATCTTGTTATCTCGATTTTTCGTTTCATATTTGACCCATCATCCTATATATGTTTTAACAAATAATTCACTTGGTCGAGACAGAAGCTATAGTGACAAGTACTAAAACTTTAGAATTCTAAGCCATTCCTTAACTGATCTCCAAATCTTCAAAGTTTTACATATTAAGAAAAATCATAGATTAACAAGAGGCATGTGTTTATGAAGCTTACTGTAAAATCTATATTCAAACAGTTATATCTTAATTATTTGTTAGACTATTCGTAGTGAACCACGTCTTTATAGAGGTATCATATCAGCGACAACATCAGACTTTACCCCACTTCACTTTACTCAACCATTGTAATGAAATACTCTATCATGGGTCAAAAGGAAAAATATTTAATTAAACATAAAACTTAATGTTTTAAACGAGATGTTTACCACCCCGCGCGTTGCTGCGGGGTTGAATTTGTATACTGAACGAAAGTGAAAAAGTTAAGTGGTATAAAACGTAAAAGTTTAAAAGACTCATGGTGAAAGTATAAAATTGTAGAAATATACTAAAAGCGAAAATAGAAAAGTTAAAAGTTTCGTGGTAAAAGTAGAAGAAAAAAAATTAAAACAAAAAATAAAAACTTTAAAAGTTAGAGGGTTAAAAAGTTAAGTAGAATAATACGTAAAAGTCTAAAAATCTCGTGGTGAAAGTATGTTAGTATAAAAATATACTAAGTTAAGGGGTATAAAACGTAAAACTCTAAAAGTCTCATGGTGAAAAAATAAAACTATAAAAGTATATTAAAAACAAAAGTAGAAAAGTTAAAAGTTTCGTGGCCAAAGTAGAAGACAACAAAACTTAAAACAAAAAAATACTTTAAAAGTTAGAGGGTTAAAAAGTTAGGGGGTATAAAACGTAAAAGTCTAAAAGTCTTGTAGTGAAAGTATAAAACTATAAAAATATACTAAAAACGAAAGTAGAAAAGTTAAAAGTTTCGTGGCCAAAGTAGAAGACAACAAAACTTAAAACAAAAAAAAAACTTTAAAAGTTAAAGGTACAAAACGTAAAAATATGAAACATATGTGACTAAACTATGAAAACCAAAAGTTTACTATTTCGTTAAAAAAAAAAACGTGTTTAAAAGTTTAAGGGGTAGAACCTGTCAAACCCAAAGTTTTGTGGCTAAACTATGAGAAATGAAAAGTAGCCTACCAAAAAGATAAAAAAATATAAAAAGTGGTGGCCAAAGTATAAGATACTAAAAGTATACTATTCACCATACAAATTTCATTTTGATTCGTCTGCGCTTCGCGGCGGGCCACCCGTTCACCTGTCAGTTTAAGTAAGAAAAGTTTTAATGTGTTCAAAGTATAAAACTATAAAAAGGTCGTGGCCAAAGTTAAAAACTATAAAAGTATAATAATAAAAGAAATTAGAAAAGTTAAAGGGTATAAAACGTAAAAGTCTTTAAAAAAACAAAACAAAAGTGGAAAACTTAAGGGGTATAAAACGTAAAACTATAAAATTTCATGGTCAATGTATAAAAAAATAAAAACAATAAAAAACAAAAGTTTTAAATTTAAAGGGTATAAAACATAAAATTTTAAAAGTTTCGTGATCAACGTAGAAGACGACAAACTTAAAACAAAAACAAAACAAAATTGGAGGGTAGAAAATGTAAAAGTATCAAACTTTTGTGGCCAAAGTTTGAAAACCAAAAAGTTCCCTAACGCAAAATTAAAAAAAGTATCGTGACTAAAGTAGAAAACGACAAAACTTTAAAAAAAAGTATAAAACTTAGAGGGTACAAAATGTAAAAGTAGCAAACATTTGTGGTCAAAGTATAAAAAGTCAAAACTTTCCTATTCATCATTAAATTTCATTGTATATAACGAGATGTTTACCCTCCCCGCGCGTTGCTGCGGGGTTGAATTTGTATACTAAACGAAAGTAAAAAAGTTAAATGGTATAAAACGTAAAAGTTGAAAAGTGTTGTGGTGAAAGTATAAAACTATAGAAGCATACTAAAAGCGAAAGTAGAATAGTTAAAAGTGTCGTGGCCAAATAAAATAAAGTAGAAAAATTAAGGAGTATAAAATGTTTCACGGTGGGACACCCATTTACCCGCCAGTTTAAGTAATAGACATTCTAATGTGGTCAAAGTATTAAACAACAAAAAAATAGTGGTCAAAGTCAAAATCTTTAAAAGTGTATTAAAAACAAAAGTAGAAAAGTTAAGAGGGATATAACGTAAAAGTCTAAAAGTTTCATTGTTAAAGTATAAAACTATAAGAAGTATACTAAAAACGAATGTAGAAAAGCTAAGAGACATAAAACGTAAAAGGCTAAAAGTTTTGTGGTTAAAGTATAAAACTATAGAAAAATATATTAAAAATGAAACTATAAAAGTTAAGGGGTATAAAAGGTAAAACTCTAAAAGTCACGTGGTCAAAGTATTAAATTAAAAAGTAATAGTGGTGAAAGTATATAAAAGAAAAAAAAAGACGTGGACCAAAACTGTAAAATTAAGAAAATATTGTGGTCCAAATGAAAGAAAGTAAAAGTTCACTATTCACCATCAATTCCTATTGTATATATACTAGCCGTGTGCCCGCGCGTTGCGGCGGCGACAGTGTATAGCGCATTATATGTCTTTTGTTCGCGTGTCGGCGGTGACGAAAATTTACAACGCAATATTCGTTTCTATTTGCGCAAAGCGACGTAGTGACAATTTATAATTCGGTACATACGCGTTCAACGATGGCGATTAGGAGTTGATATTGTAGAAACTATTAGTAGGAAAAAGTCATTTGATAGAATTACATGTATTTGAAAATTTAGATGTCGATAATTATTATTAATAGTATCAAGGATACTTATTTTTATTTTTTCAGTTAATGTTATGTTAATAATAGAAATACACTCAATGAACCGAAAATTTGTGGCATAAATTATCTCTCTACCTTTTCCAAAATATAGTCTTGCATTCTTAATAGCAGGTACTACACCAGCAATGACTTTTTTCTTTCTAAAACAGAAATGTAATTACTTTCATGAAAAAGTTAATGAAATTTAACAGTTGAAGATTACCATCTACAAAAACCATTTGGAAGAGCATAACTGCAGTTATTTAGAGCTAACACAAGGGCAACAATTGTAAATGTCCCACCATGATACATGCATATGATTAATTTCTCAAAGCACAAAATTTGAAGACTGCTAACAATTCTTGTGATGCCTTGGTAAAACTGCTAACAATTGTTGCTACCGAATAGCTTCTTTAAAAACATAATTTACAAATTAATTTATCATAAAATTGATCATGAACATCAAATCAACTTTCAATGTTTAGACATTTCAAAACGATCACTCCAATAAAAAATATATATTAGTCACTAATATTTTAAAAAATATTCATTTTAATACAACACTAAATCATTATTTTCGTTTCTACAAAATCATTAAAGATCAACACCATGCTCTGCCCAAAAAATTGTCAACATTAGTTCTCAACTTTATAAATAAATGTCATGAACGATGGTTATATTTTAGAAGACAATATTGTGGGATTCATAATCCTTAATCTCAAGCAACATTCACAAAAATGCACTTGATGTTCGTTAGAATGCATTATAGTTAGATGTGAAATATAACTAATGATGAGAAGAAAGTCACTTACACAACTTTTTTTCATATATTATTTTGTTTTTTCTTCTTAAAAACATACATAAAAAATGTCATTCACATAGGATTTACATCTATAACATATTTACATGATTTGAATTTACACTCCTCCAAACTGATTGCATAGCTAAAGGATTCTGTTATCAACATCCTTGGAAGTCACCATATTGACCTGCGGAATTTTAGGCATGTTCTACTAAGCATTTTTCCATTGGAGTGTATTGAAACATATTATTATCAAATTGAGACTGCAAAAGGACATCACCAAATGCTTTTTTTGTAGAAACCAGAAAGATTTTGAACGCCCCTAAGCTCATTTGTGACTGTATCTGTAGAAGTTATAGAGGTTTCTTCAAGTAGAAATGATGACTGACCATCATATCAAGGTGAGTCGGAGCGACCGAAGAATTCCTTGCATGAATTGTCATTAAAACTTGAATTGGTTCAAAGCATACACAATCCAAATAGTGTATACTAAACAAGGATTAAAAAACAAAACCCATAATAGATGCTTCTTCTCCTTACAGCAGCATGTTTATTTGCATTGCCTTTATGAGGCATCATAGAAATAAAGCAAAAGACTAACTCAAACTGAGTAAATAAATTTTCTACGGATCAAAGATGGATTACCTCAAACTGAGTAAATAAAAGATCCCCATGCCCCATGTCCTTGCGGGTACCTAGTAACTAAACAATTTTGATACAAAAACCTTAGGGGGAAATAAATATAATTAAAAACGTTGGAAAATAAAAACAAAACTCTAAGGAAAATAGAACTCACTAACCCGCTCTTACTGTTGTTCGAATGATATGACGCGAGGTGGAAGGATACCATGAAGCCCAAGTCGATCTTTTTCTGTCAAAGGAAATCCAGTATCATGCCCCTGAATATTCACAAACATTTATTAACTTTGAATCTTTTTTGAAATCCATACCTCATTAAAGCAATTTGAGGATTTATTTTCCCAGTAGCAATCTCGAATAAATCCTCCTCTGTGAATGAATATGTTACAACTGTCTACCCTAATATTTCAGTTAATCAGCACAACCAATATTTGGGTCAATAAAACAAACCTATAAACTATGTTTTGGTCTAAATTTTTAAAGCAACTATTTGATTTAGAGAGGTTCATGGTGGCCCAACGCTAATGTTTTTCTTTCACAGATGATGGAAATGGTTTAAAACTGATATTTATAAAAACTCAACATCAACCTCATTTCTTTTGTTTTATTGAAACAAATAAAAAGGCCCTGTGTTTACATCAAAAGATAATCTGGTTAAGCTATTCACAAGCATTAAAGATGGCAACACCCCTTCTATGATTTGTTGCCACCAAGTACACATTGTTTATGAAAACAAGCACACACGGTTTTCCTCAAGGCCCGTTTTGACCTATGATTTTGCCCGAACCAGAGCACTCGTTTAGCGAGGATTATTCGATTCAAACAACTACCAAATGATGTATTTTATGTAGGGTCAATTCCAACCACAACCGCTTCAACCTGGCATTAGAAATTAAAAAGTTAGTATTTAGCAAGGAAAAGAAACATAAGAAAATGTTTACATTAACTTGTTAAATTACACTTTTATCATGCTCAAATAGCGTATATATCAACCTTCTTCTCGGGAGGAAATTCATTGACCTTCAAGTATAATGCAGAAGAAATGGTGAAGAAAATGTCTCCTCCTGTAAGCACTTACAATTTATCAATTAGAAGAGCTATTTGAAAAGAAGTATTTTCCTTTACAAATTAAGTGGGTCGAATGGGTTGAATGAGTTAAAAGTAACAAAAAAATTGTGGGGGGCTAATTATTTCTAGGAAAAAAAAGAATATCCCCTATTCAATATCTATATAACATCAAACCCACCACTCTCGTGTATTAAACACATCACACCAAATTGTCAAAAACATCAAGATCATATATTTGGATCCCTGTTTTCTATATCTCTGGTTCATAAGTCCCTGGTTTTTTGCCTCTGCATGTAATTAGAATTTGTTAATTCATCTCTAGTGTTTACATGCAGTTTTTCAAAGTGTGCTCACTAAAGATAATGATCAGAGACAACCATCTCATTACTTTCATTTAAATATTAAGTTTTTTTTTCTTTTTTACCATTAACATATAGAAGATAACCAATCTAATTAGCAATCACATAAAGATATTCAACCATTTCATGATCTTATGTAAGATAAGCAACCTCATTAAGTGAACCAAAAAGTATAAACAGATTCTCAAAAAACTAATACCAAAAATTACATAATAACATAAGTACTTTTGAATAAACTAATACCATTCTGTATACTAATCCGATACAACCAACTCATCACTTTCATTTAAATTTTAAGTACTTTTTTACCATTAACTTATAGAAGATAACCAATCTCATTAACAATCACATAATAACATAAAAACCTCACTAACACAAACAAAAACCACCCCCAAACCTTCTCAAAAAGAGAAAAACAAAATGAAACAGAGGTAACATAAGAACATTACCTTAGATCACAGAGAAAAATAACCACATCTGTTTCAACACCTGCATCTCAAAATTAAGAAGTAATGAGCAAAAAGCAAAAAATGTAAAAGGCCCAAATCCCACACACATTTATACAAACACATAAACTACACAAATTAAACACACAAAATAGAGAAATTCTTGACAAACGAAAGTAACAGAAACCAATAACCATGATGATTAATATTTCAATAAATTGTTTGGAAAAAAAATTATGTATCTGAAGAGAAGAAGAGAAAATTCTTACCTAGGTCACAGATCTTGGTTAAGGATCCAAGTCAAGAAAAGTTAACTTAAAACTATTTCAAGTTCTTGTTTTTAGTTCCTGTTTCTGATCTGAATGTCAAGGAGGTTTGGATCAGTTTCATCTATTTTTTAGTCCCTTTTTTAATACCAAATATGTGAGTGTTATTCATAGCTTAATAACAGATGTCAAAAACAAATATCTGGATGTGCCACAAATCTGTTACAATTAATAACATAGCTTAATAACAAGCTTTGGATCAGTTTCATCCATTGATCAGTTTCATAGCTTATTAACAAATATCTGAGTGTTCCACAAAGCTTAATAACAGATGTCAAATAACATTAATAACTTGCAGGTGAACAAATCACAAATCTGCTCATGAATTACAAGTAAATGGAGCTTGAAAACTAAAATTGAGATTGAGATTGAATTTACCTTAGCCAACCGATTGCAGGTGGAGATGAAAAAACGAAATGGATTCCTTCAAAACCAAAATAGAACACAAATCATATTAAATCGAATGGAGCACGAATTGGATATAGAATCAGAAAATCAGATGGATGCTTTACCTCAAATCAGTTTTGAGATGGATATGATAAAACGGAATGGAGAGGAGATGCCAATTTATAGAGTCCTCAAGCTTGATTTGGACGTCAATTTGAATCCGACTATCATCAACATAGCGGCCCAATCGAGGGAGAAAGGAGACGATCATTACGACTGAAGAAGGAGAAGAGGTGTAGAGCTCCGTTTCCCAAATCGCGGCCCAATCAAAGGAGAGAGAGGCTGCGAGCATAGTAGTCGAAGGCGGCTAAGGATCTGTATGGGGATGGAGCGATGTGGGGGAACCGTATATGTTCAAATGGTTGCTTTTGATTTGTGTGTAATAACAAGTGGGTCGACCCGCGCGTTGCCGCGGAGCCGACCCGTTTAGCGAAGCCATAGTTGATTTAAAATGGCGATTAGGCTAGAGGAACGTTCAGCAACGAACCAAAAGCAAAGGCTACAAAGGCCTCCTGATTGTAATATACGATGAACGAATAAAGTAAGCTAGGTTTATATTACAAAAGTAGCTGTGCAAGCGGATTAAGTAGCCATAGTTACTTTACATATTTAATAGCAAATGGCAGTTACTTTGTAACCAAAACATATGAAGCCATGGTATTGTGTTTCACCCAAAAACTTATCCGCTTCAAGCCAACTGTTTACCTAACCTAACTTGATACTTTCTTGGCATTTGCTTAATGAAGCCTTGGGTCGTGGCTCCCCTGCGAGCTACTGACGTCCTGCGTCTCTGAATCTAAGTCAATACCGGGCTCCCACCTATCCTCCGAAGTGCCGATGTCATGGGTAACTACAAAGCAAGCATTTAAATTTTATTTACTATTACAAACAATAATAGAAATCATGTTTAATGAATAAAGCTAGGATAGCCTAAAAAATATGAACGTGTAGCAGATCTAGAAGTTGGAATCCATACAGAAACAAATTAACAACAATTAACTACATAATTCATCAAAGATATATATAATTAACATGACATATACTGTTGGTCTACACTAAACCGAAATCTAAGCTTTATTGAACCTTAACAAAATCAGCTAACTATGGTTGTTTTGGGTAGAACTGTTAAGCAGTAATCCACTCATGTATGGTGCTTCCAAAAATATTAAAGCCACCTACTGCTATATAACATGAATTCTGTTTTATAGCTTTTGTAAAATATATTACATACCTGGTTCGCCAGGCTTCACGACTGCAATCGGTATGGGTGAGACGCCTGTTCCTCGAAACTCCAGCATCGAATCTGTCATCCTGCGTCCTTGGTTGACTGTCAATAGCCACTTCGTATGAATCAGGTTCGCTATAGGAGTGGGCAGAATGTTGACATCAGTGAACCCGTCTATGGTGATCAAGTTGAAGCACCGCACACCAGTCATGGTAATCAAAGAGGCGTCTGACAAAAGTACGTTGATTTTTGCAGAGTCATCATCCATTGTACACCTCACTGTGTACCTGTTGACAATTATTATAAATGTTAACCGTGTTGTGTTATATTCGTATAAGCATATATATACTATACCTATAGAGCAGGTACCGATCGCCATGTGTTGGACACCCATGGGGCTGCCTTTGGGTGTTGACTACTGCATCGCAGGCTACACATGTAATTTTGTACCACTCTTGTGTCAGGGGCAATTTAATGACGCTGCAAGCAATCAGGTATGTTTGATCCTGATTTCAAAATAGAACTTAGCGTTTATGTTTAACACCTGCACATGAACTAAAGAAAGATAGTGGTATGTTAATGGATTTTACCAAGAGGGTGTCTTCTGTCTCGGTATAAAGAGTCGATATCTGGGTTACCGGTAAGCCTGGCACCGGGTATGTCTCTGATACATGACGAACGGCTAGCCTTCTTAGGCGGTGTTCTCCTCTTGCAAGCCTAAAGCTGCATTTAATGTAATAAGAATAGTTAGCAGATCCTGTAATATGGATTACTATATGTGTTGCTGTTTAAGATTGGCGAAACGTACTATCTAGCCATATCATTCCTAGCAACTGACCCGGGGTCAATAAACACTTGCGTACCACCTGTGCATTGCAGTCGAATAGCACCTGCAACAGAATATTATTTACAAAGCCACCTCACAAAACACATAAGCATAGCATTGGTTAGTTTAGTTACCTCCTCGTGTGACAACGCGTAATGCAGTGGCGACGACGATGACCTCTCTGTCGGTCTTAGTGAATCGTCGGATATCAAGTCCTTTATAAATGAGATCCCACAGTGACACTGTCACCGGAAGACACCTGCATATGGATGATGAGTACATCATACACTGTAATAAAACCAACACAGGTGATAAATCATACCCAGGTGCTTCCAACTGCATTCTTAAAACAGTCGTGTTGTCATCTATTTCTGCCACCTCCAGATCGGTAACCCTGCCCATGTAATCTGGTTTTGATCCAAATAATATGTCAATTAATTACAGTTTTAAATGAATGCAAATGTGTAAGTACTGATACCTATGAGTTTCCGATCCGTATATGGTTTGCTGTTTAGATGATACCTCGGAACTAAGTTAAAGCACCTGAGTGGAATATCCTCCCTTGACCCTAGAGAGTATGCAATTACATTCCCCTGAATTCTGAGTGCACATGGATGCGGAGAGGCCTTGTCAAATTTTGGAGGAAGCGTGATAGTGTATCTGCTTAGCAGGTATGCGGTGCCAACTTTCAGTTTTTTTCCCACCTCTGAATATTCAGTCTGTTTGAAGATAGCCTGAATAGTGTCATGCTGCGACAGAGAGCATATGTTATCTATATCAGCTATTGTTTTTAGCACTTAATAGATGTTACGCATTTATAAGGCTTACATATTTGTCTACCAAGAGGCAAGTCATTGTTGGGTCAGCACAAAAGGTTTTCCACATATTTAACACCCTAACCTCAAGCGGCCTAGGCGTGCTGTTTAGTGTTACGTCTGCAATCCTCATAGGTACACCCATCTGCTATAAAAATTAAAACAGTTTATAGTTAAGTTACCGGATCTGTAAGTGATAAACCAATTTGAAATATAACACAAACTGGTAGAGCAGTGAGACCTAGTAACGTAATAGAAATGTACCCATAAAAAGAAAAAGATCACATGATTTAAGAACAATTTAAAATAGTAATCTAATGAAGCTCTAAATTGAATTCGATGTAATGATCACACTGAACATGCTATTAAATCATATTTACAATTGATTCGGGTATGCAAAGAGAAGGATCTGTTGGAATATTTTCATTAGCATTCTATTATAGATACTCTCAATGTAAACCATAACATATTCAAATTGAGAAGATCAAAACACATATTTCTGTGAACACGCATAAAGAGTCTACTAAACCGATGAAGAAAAATAAAGCAACAACAAAACATGCCCAATCATGACATTTGACATATAGAATCAACAGATGAACAGCCTCTGGCTAAAATCGATGCCAATCTCAATGTAAACCATAACATATTCAAATTGAGATGATCAAAACACATATTTCTGTGAATAGGCATAAAGAGTCTACTAAACCGATGAAGAAAAATAAAGCAACAACAAAACATGCATGGCCAATCCATGATATTTGACATACAGGATCAACCGATGAACAGTCTCCGGCTAAAATCGATGCCGGAGGCGCAACAAATTATGCTAGCAGGGGGTAAAGTTGAGCACATTGTAGGCAAATGAAGAACTGTAGCTAGAAGTAAACATCCATTATTAACATATACAAATCGCAAAGAATCAAAGAGGAAGAAAGGTAACGCATGCAAACTGAAAGATGGTGTCGGATCACCTGTAGCGGAACAGGCTCGGTAGCCGGCGGCATTTCATTAGCCATTGACAGGTGTAGAAGCAAATGTCTCTGTAGAGGGTTGCTGAAGAAGAATGAGCCTGTTGATGTTATCAGGTATGGGGGTAGCGTGTTTATTGAAGATGGAACTGTGTAGAGTTATGGCTGATCAACCACCTGCCCCTCCGTCTTCTGAGTAAGCATGGAAATAGTACGGAGAGTTTGACTTTTTGAATTTGGACGTAAGTCTTATAATCTTCTGGGCCAGGAGTTGGGTTAGCATTTGGGCTTTTCCTCCGGATCTAAAATGAAATAATGGCCAAATCCAAACATGAAGCTAAATTGCAATTACATAAAAGAAAATGGTTGTAAAGGCTGGCCATCAGTGAAAATTTTGAAAGCGATTAAATAAAAGGAAAATTTTTTAAACTGTAATGCAATTTTATAAAGCATTATAAACCATAACTTGTAAGATCCCATACATATAGTACTTCTACATATATTTGTAGAATACATTTGGGAATCTATTTAATAGGCAACAAATAAGGTTATTAGGAAGGAACTCCATTTAAAACGACGTCCAAGATAATGGGATTTAGTTATAAGAATATGAAATTTAAACTATCAATAATAAAAGCAACATAGCATAAAAGGCAATAACCGCCAATACATAGTTGTTGTTACATATTGCCATAGATGATTACCAAAAGCTATTGTTTTTAGATGGCGTTTCCTATACCATCACAAAGTACAACAAAACATATATATACATATCTTAATTATAATTTCCTACACACTAAGCAGCGACGCAGCATAGCTAATAGTCTGCTTACAAAAGATCATCCAAAACGTCTTCTTCTACACATGTAACCATCGATTATTCTGAATCACCGCCCTTGCCTTTCTTTTCTGCAACATCCGCATTATCTGTTGAAATTTGCAAATTAGTATGATTTGTCATGTTAGGCAAACCTTGTGAAAGAACACCTAAAAATATTACCAAGTTCTGCTTGCAGTTTCCTCTTTGCATGAGAGCTGCCTGTTTTGTCCCCATCTGGATTAGCTGCAATACCAGAAGAAGAGCTAGTGCCATCACTAATATTAAACACCCTGTTAGCAACAAACTGAAGTTTATCTTTGAATGCCTTTTCTGATTTCTTTAGCTGAAATATCTTCTTCATTCCTTTGATAGCTTTAATTTCATCAGGTAGCTCCATCTGATTTGTGTGTCCTTGTGTAAGAACCATATCAGCACAGCTTACACCAACGATTGCAGCCATAGCTTGCTCAAACAATGTGACATCTGCTAGGCCGTCTGTGTCTTCTATTATGCAGTTCACACAATACCTGTTTGTCACACCTTAAATTAGGCGCAGGCAACTACATAAAATGTATGAGATAGTAAGTTTGGCATACATGTATTTGAGGTATTCTTTGCCATGTTCAGAGCATGCAAACCCGTCTTGTTGCTTTTGTAAAGTAATGTTGCATTGAGTGCAGGACACAAAGAACCAGTTGCGGTTCTTTGTGATTTGTCTAATTGTTGCCTCAGCTGTGAACTTTTCTTTCTGAAAAATACCAATAAGCAAAAATTAGGTGTCACCTCTGTCGCTGGAAAGATTGTTAAGGGTAAGAAGCAATTTTGTTGTTCAATACTTATAGGGTTCATGATCACTTACAGCAAGCATTGCCACATCCTGCTTACACAGAGCAGACAGGGTGACCCTGTTCTGATCTGCTAGTTTTGGTGTGAAACGGACCCTATCCGGTGTTGGGGTCCCCCTAAAGCTGCAAATTTAAAAAATAATCAGCAACAGGTTATATTTCTGTAATTGTTGGATGGTTTGGATTCTTACTGGACAGCCATTTCTTTGGCAACATCTATATCTGGATTAAGGAACACTCTTGTGGCTGAGCAAGATTGCAGCTGAACTCCCTCTGTCATAACATCAGTTTGTTATTTTAAACTTTCTTTTATATTCCAATAACTCTCACATTTATATATACATGACACCCTAAAATTATAATAAAGGTGCAAACTTTGGTGGTTATATTACCTTTGTAAGGCACGACCTTTAGGCCTGCAATTGCAGCTATGACTGGTTCCTTGGTTCTGGCCAGATTTTGAATATCAACAGTGCAGGCTATCTCTTTCCAAAGCGCAACGGTTACAGGATCACCACTGTATATTAAAGTTTTTTAAATATCTAGTGAAAATAGCATAAGAGGGTTGTGTGTCTTATATGTTGGTCGTACCTCATGCCTTTCAGCTTCAGGCGTACCAGGTTGTTGTCAGCACTAATCTCCACATGCTCTAAATCTTCAATTTTACCTATAACGTCTGTATAAAGATAAGGAAAGTTAAAGCAGGCCAACATTCAATTTAAATAATATATACAGCTAGACAATAAAGCAAAATCGTTTGTTTCTGTAGCTATCATTTATATTACTATCCTCTATCAAACACCGCCATCTAAGATTATTATGGAAGCATATTTCATAAAAATAAATGTATTATACATGAACTGTAGACACACCTGTTAATATTTTGTGATAATCCTTCCGCAGGTAGAGCTGGTCAAATGGGTAGAAATTGAAGTAATAATTTGGTATGCTACCATCATCTTCGACGTCAGCAATAGAAATGTTTTTGCCAACCTTAATTGAAGCCGGGTGTGGGGTAACCTTCAGCACTGTGAGAGCATACTTACATGTATACTTGTCTAAAACATAGCATTTTGAAACAGCAATGAGCCTATCCATGTCTTCCTCTTCATCCAAATCAAAGGTGGCTTGGATTCCATTACCCTTTAATTTAATATTATAAATAATTTAGGTATATATATACATGAATGTTACTTTAAATACTAATAATATATTTATTTATCAGACTCACAGATTTGTCTACTAATAGATAGCTGTAGATGTCCCCATCCTTATATGGTTTCCACTTATGTAGCACCCTGACCTGAATGGGAAATGGTGCATCACCAGCAGTTATCTTACCTACACTCATGCTATTCTCCATTTGTTTCCTGTACAATTCATTATATTAGTAATCATCCAAGTACCACAAAGGTAAGACGAAAAGGTCTATTTATATTATTACTAATTTATGTTTTTATATTTTATATAAATAAGTAATAATTTATCTTAAGTTATGGCCAAAACCTGGTTATCTTCTATCTCTTCTAAAAAATCAGAGTAAACAATGTTCCTTGTTGTATTATTTGGCAATCCTTGCTGGGGTACTATGAGGACTTTCAAAGATGACGGTGACGTAGCCCGTGAAAACGCAACATAAAGTTGGCCATGCCCAAATACAGGTTGAGGTAGGTAAACACCTATTTTAGAAAGAGATTGGCCTTGGCTTTTATTAATTGTCATTGCGTAACAAAGCCTTAAAGGATATTGCCTCCTTCTAAAGATAAAAGGTAGTTCTTTATCATCATATAGAAAGGTTATCCTTGGTATATACACTCTATTTCCTATGGAATTTCCTGTTATAATTGTTGCCTCTATGACCCTTGGCAGTAGTTGTGTGACAATCAATCGAGTACCGTTACACATACCGCATGTCTGATTTATGTTGCGTAGAAGAATGACTGGGGTGTTAACCTTTAGCTCAAGGCAGTGTGAAGGCAATCCCGAGAACGATAGAGTATTTAGGTATTCCTCGGGGTACAAAATTTCACTATTACCACCATCATTTGCTCTAGGAGTTATCGAATCCGTGCTTAAATAAGTTGAGATGGCACCTGGAGAGATGTGCAATACCTTTTTATTAATCTCATTGGCTGTGATATTTTTGGGACAGACTATTGCTTTATCAGATAGGTTAATAGCTGTTGGAGCAGCTAAGGTGGCATCATCATATATAAATCTTATTAACTGTAGGAGTGGATCATCGCCACCATCTATCAAATGCTCCCGTGGTATTACAACATCTCTGCATTCTATACTCGATGTTGCCATCCTTGTCCCTAGCCTGCCATCACCTACATCCACCAGCCACTGTGAAAACCGCCCTATTGACTCCCTCTCTTCAGCTGGTACTCCATGCCTTAGCAGCCTCATGTTTTGTGTCAACTTGATAAGTCTAAAATGGGGCCAGAGGTATGATTTTGGTAAAGAGGATGCAATGACCTTTGCCTTTCCAGCACGCTTCTTGATTGGGAGCGTCTGCCTGAAATCACCACCAAGGAGAACAGACTTGCCACCAAAAGGTATGCCCTTTTTCTCAAGTATGTCCTGAAGTGTCCTATCTAAACACTCAAAACACCGTCGGTCTGTCATAGGGGCTTCATCCCATATGATTAAAGATGCCTCACGAAGGAGGCCTGCCAGAGGACTACCCTTTGTCATATTGCACACACTCTCATCAGTTATATCAATTGGTATTTGAAATCTTGAGTGTGCAGTGCGCCCTGAGGGTAATAGAAGCGATGCAATCCCTGATCCAGCCACTGCCAAGACAATGTCACCGGCTGATCTGATAGCACTAATAATGGTGCTCCACAAAAAGGTTTTTCCTGTGCCCCCATGCCCATAAATAAAAAGCAGCACCTGTTTTTTGCTGTGGTATGACTGCATAACCAAGTCATATATCTGTAGTTGCTTTGGATGCATTGAGGCTCTACATCTCTCATGTTCTAATCCAAGAGACTCTCTATCATAACACCTTTCTTCCATGAGCAACCGATTGTTAATTAGCTTCAAAAGATCTCCCTCAGGCATAGGAAGACCATAATTTGAAAGCGTTGAATAACATGAGCTGGTGTTAAGTAATTTTTCAAGCTCATATAAGATCTGCTGCTGAACATCACCAGTTGGTATAGACTTGGGGTCAACATTTGTTTCATTAGTAATACGCTGGATAATGTCATCACTCATTGAATCCCAATGTTGAGTCCAAAGTACCAAAGGATTTGAAATCTCACAAAATAGTAGCATCTGCACGAAAAGGAACCTTAATTCTCTAGCTGTTGCCCAAAGCGCTGCCTCTTCAAATGTCAGAGCCCATTCTGTATCATCCCCAATTAAGCCCATAGCTTCGCAGGCAGCACGGTAGGTTGGGTGAATTAGACCTGATACAGTCTTGATATCATTAAAAGACCTGCATCCAGTCTTGTGATTGAGAAGCATCCTAAGATAAAACAATTCACCACTGGTAGGATGCACATACACCAGTCTACCAATACTTGGCTTCTTTCGTGATGTGCGACGAATCCAAGTTTTATGCCTAAGGTCCCATCTGTATCGTTTTAAGTAGTCAACGTACCGCAGATGTCGGCCGGCAGGATCTGTATTGTTACAGTGCAACCACTCAGTCAACGTAGTCCTCCTCCCTGCTGGGTTGTCAACAATTTCTTGGAGAGAGGATTGCTCCCTAAAAGTCAGATTCTGTTGGTTAGGAAGATGAACGCAAAGAGCCTGAACAGCCGGATCTCTATGGTGTATAGGAAAATTTAATATTCTCCAGGCTGCCTCATGTGGGCAAATAAAACGACCATCAACAAAGTTTTTTATCTCATCAATTGTATCATCAGTGGCGGATGATGATCCAATTTCATTGCCATGTCCCCCGGATCCTACGGAGTATTTGACACGATCTGGCCCTTTAGAAATATACTTAAATAAGTATTTAATCATCATACTCCAGCCACAGTGCTCTACATTTATGTGTGCTCGGAAGCGCAATGATAGATCCTTATTGTATGGAACAACGTACCCACAATCAACTATTGCCCTACCCTTTTGAACCTTCTGGCTATCCTGTCTACGCCTATAAAATGCACGGCCTTTATCGTCAATCCTTGTTACACTTTCATACGGCTTTGGGAAATTCTTATAACACGTGCCCCCATGCATGCAGGAAGCGCCGTTATTTAATAATCCACATGGGCCGTGAACCATAGTGTCAGCCACAATGCGGTGCAAAAGTGGGTCTGAATCCTTATCCGGAAACTCGGCACAGATGAAAGAATCAATTTGCTCAGCATCCCGAACCCTAAATTGTTCTGTCACCCATAAAAGGGTATGACAATGTGGGAGACCCCTTTTTTGGAATTCTATTGTGTATAAATCTGAAAGAAATTAACAAAGCCACTGGTCAGGCTTGAATGAATACGGAATCACAAACAAAGTAAGGAAAATATAAGTACCTGCTGCCACAACACCAAAAGGCCTCTCCTCTTTTAGAAATAAAATGAAGGAATCAACTTTCATCTCAAAAACCCTTGCAATCAAATCAGCACGATCTTGGGCCGAAAGCAAAGGTGTCTTGTTTAACTCCCTCTGTATCTCAGGCCAATTGGCATTACATGTAAATGTGATGAAATATTGTGGGTTACCATGAACCCTACAAATGGCAAGAGCATCTTGGTAATGTTTATACATGTACCTTGGCCCACCCGTAAAAGAAGAAGGAAGAATAATTCTTTTACCAATGTTACGGCCATGAGTGTCACCCCTGCCAATTGCATCTTCCACGCCTCGCAGGATGTCTGTTCTTAGATCATTCTGATTCTGCGCAAAATAATCTAATCTGTTACGCTCTATAGCAATGTATGCATCGACCAAATACTGTTGAAAAAGTTTAGCACCATGAAGTGCTATCGTGTAAACACCCAGCCGGTCATGAATTTGATAACTATAATACATATTCATTGATACACGTGTATTTGTTTCTACAGGAGGAGAATTTGTAGAGGAGGCTGTTGGTGAGTCCTCTGTTCTTGGAGGAGGGACACGCTGTTTTAACTCTTTACACCATCCAGTTTCGCCAAATGGAAATAACAGGGGGTACTGAAGGGACATATACGATGGATGAAGATGATTAACACGCTGGCGACAACCAGCCTTTGTGCGAACAATAATGTCAAAATCTTGTGCGGTAGGGTCATTGTCATAGACAATAGCCCCAAGGGTTCCATCAGCAGGCAGCTGATATGGGTGAACACCAGCTGAATAGAACAACCGCACACTAAACTCGGGCGTCGAGTCTGACTGACACATATCCTTCGCAGTCCTGAATAACCTCACCAAAGAATTACAGCGATTGAGCACATTTATAAGATCATTAACAGTTGCCGATGACAACTTTTGCCTGCGCTGTTCTGAAAAATGGCCAAGTCTGTTTGAGACCTCATTAGCAGTGTCATATATATACAGCTGCAGAAAAGATGGTTTCGTGCTAGAGTCAGGGCATAACGAACCTATCCAGTGAGATACCTGACCTCCGACTTTAAATATAGGAGGGCCCTTTCCATCATTGACGGATTTATCTATTTTAGCACCAAACGAAGTCATGGCAAACATAGAGTTATAGGCACGTGCACTTAGTACGAAATTGCGATCCTGGAAAAGTCTCCTAATTTCGGCAGGAGGGTTGATTGGATATTTTAATTTAACAGCTCCATTCCTACAACAAATGGTATACCTAGGACGCATGCCACGTGGCGTAGACAGCAGGCGTTCTGCATACCAGAAGGTGGCATGGCAGAACTCACACACCTGGTCACAGGGCCCCAGGTCTACATAAGCATTTGTAGGAGTGGTAGAAGAAGATGCCAAAGAGGAATTAGATACTGTCCTGCGGCCACGCCTCCTGGAAGGAACAACTGGTGTAACAGGTTCATCATTTGTAGAACGTGAAGAAGAAGCATCTGTGCGCAGTGAGATGTCACTCAGACCCTCCAAAGATGTATGCGTAGGGGATGAGGCTAAAGAGGTTATAGCAGATGTACGTGCGCGTTTGCGAGTGATAGGAATAGCAGCTGCCTGTGATGACGAAATACTCTGAACATCTGGATGCGCGACATTCGCATAGCCATACGTGTTAGACGCAACGGCAATGGCAGTGGCTCTTTTCCGTGCACGTGTACGTAATGAGGCGTTACTGAGAGTTGGCAAAGATGTATGCGCAGGCAATGACAATGATGAAGTCATAGCAGAGATATGTGTATGTCTATGTGTGAGAGGAGTAGCAAGAGGCAATAATGAGGATGTACACTGATGAGGCTGGCGCAAAATAGATGTACAGGTATGTGTAGGGGGTGCAGGAGTAATAAGGCTGCTGAGAGAACCAATCTGCTGAGAATCGAAAGAAGATACATCAGTCGATGTAGAGGGCAACGACGCAGAAACATCAGCAACGTGCTGAGTATGTATCAAATCCGAGACTTCACCAACATGAGGAACAGCAGGCCTGGCACGTGAAGACGAACCACCAGCAGCTAGGGCAGAATTTGGGTTGACAGGCACACGCGGTTTGCTGTCCGTTATAGGAGTAACAGGCATGCCTATAAACTGCGGCCATGTAATAGGAGCCGTGGAAAAATAAATACACATGTACAGATATACATATATACATAGTAATATAATACTTACATATATGATAAATACGTATATAATATTACTTACATAGTAAATAATCATGTAAAGATATACACATATACATAGTAATATATAATACTTACATATAATAAACACTTTTATAATATTACTTACATAATAACCATTTGGAGTCATACAAAAGCAAATATACCTATATAGATATAATACTTAAATATAACAGTTACATAATAACCAGCCATAATAGTTTAAACAAACTGTTAACACAATGATAACTCTACCCTAAAAAAATTAGAAACACTCTTATAACAGATCACACTACTACCTAAGTGACAACAAACATTTATTTCACACATTTGAAAGAAGGATATAAAAAACAATCAGGAGAAGGGAAACTCACAAAGAGCACAGCTACACCGACGAATAACACAACCTGTATATGCACTTATATGATCAGCAAAAGAAAATCAAAAGAACGCTAAATAAAATAAAATAACCAACAAAGCATACTTGGAAACCTTCAGCGTATCATGCAACACGGAACAACAGATTCCTACAAAAAAAGGGATGGCATGGTCAAAATAAAGCAAACTAAGTAACTAAATCTAAAACATAAGCACCTTAAGAATAATTTTAAAAAATAGAGCAAAATAATTTGGGAATCACCATATTTGGATCATGTTCAAATAAATCAAACAAACTAAAGTCTAAAAAAAAGATCCATTTTAAAAGTTTCAGTAACAAAAATAGAGCATAAACAGCTTCTGAATCACAATATTTGGATCATGTTCAAACAAATCCGAGAAAATATCTCCCAAGAAAAGAAAACAAAGAGACCAAAACATCCTAAAAGAACATAAACACCTCTGGAATTACCCAAAAAAATTGACCATAAACAATGTCTCAATAACCATATTTGGATCATGTTTTAAGCAATCAAAGATACTATGTTCAGGGAAAAGTAAACAAAGCAATATCCTTTGGAATCACCAACTAAAATACAGCATAAACAATCTTTGTATGTTAACATCAGAGAAAAGTGTTCTAAGAAATCAAACCAAATATCTAAGAAATCAAACGAAATATCATTAGAGAAAAATAAAATCACACGCCAAAATAAAACCAAACGCCAGCAAAATAGTCTACCAACAACATCGCCTTTGTATGTTAACATACCCAAATTGAGCCTACGACAGAGATGAAAAGCATGCGAGACCCAAATTTCGGCAACGACAGAGGTTAAAATCATGCAACGCGAAAATAGCCAAAGTAGATAAACAAAAAGGAAAAGGGGAGAGAACTAACCAAAGCAAACACAGCGTGGATACAGATTTCGCAATCAGGCAATGATATACAACCAGCCCTCACCAAAATTCGTACCATCTCCATGCCGCTACAGTGACAGGGCCAACAACTACATCAGGGAGGACGAAAACCACACTCCTGGACACCCATCTCTCCCGGCAAATCAGGGTTTAGGTCAGAGTGGGCCTTCATCCGCGACATCCCTCTGTTTCTTGATTGAAATCGACCCGGGAAGACCCAAAACATTATAACCCTCCTCGATGACCCGTGACCACTGTTGATGAACAGTGACGCTGCATTAGTTGCTTGTACTATAACCTTGGGGGGTGGTACCATATGTTGTCATTTGTATATATAGGGTAATAATGTAAGATTAGGTGGGGATACGGCTGAAGATGGTTAATGTCAAGAATGTCCTTCCTTTTTTGAAAGGTAAAGTACTTGGTAATGATTTAGGGTTTTATTTTCATGCTTTAAACACTTGTACATTCTGCATTTAATTTTGTACTCATCTTAAAATTAAGGAATTTAATGACAGAAATACCCTCCGTACCAATATGTATTATATAGTAGTATAGATATAATATAAATAACAATTATAGGCTAATCCGATAATAGATATAATATAAACATTATAAAACCGCTTTCACTAAACAAAAAAAATTACATGATCAATTGAACCGTTATAAAACCTAATGTAGAAAAATATGATTAGGAATGGCAATGGGCCGGGTATTAGTAATCTCATTCCCATACCCGAAATAAACAATGTGTCTCATACTAGGCCCATTACCCTAGGGTATCTATTGGGTAATAATTACTCATCGGGTATCGGGCAAACACGGGTATCGGGTATACGTGTTAGTTTGTTAAATGCTCATTCGAATTTCAATATAGATAATTCTACGTGTATATAATTTTTATGCTCTTAATAACATAACAAATTGAATACGATAAATACATAATTTTTCATTCATATAAATCCAAAATGAGCTATTGCTCGATTTTATATTCAAAATATATATAAAAGTAACAAGCTTATTTTCTAAACAATGACATTACAATTTGTTTTTATATCTAAAAAAATAATTTTATGTTTCATCCAGCTAGTTAGTTGCTTCGACTTTCTATTAAGCTACATGTTACGTTGATTTCCCATATCATTCATACAGTTAAAAAAATAAACATAAATACTATTAATAAATCATCTCTAATATAACATAAATATAATATTTAAACTTGGAATATATATTTACGTCGTAACCATCTTCATAATCATACTCGATCTTTCTAAAATATATATTGGTTTCTTTTAAGTAAATTGCTAAGTTTATAAGAAAACGAAACAAATTTGATATATAAAAATAAAGGAAAAAAAAACACGTACAAGAACATTAAAGCAATATAATATATATATATATATATATAATATAATATGTCGGGTATTATTTCGGGTAATATGTCGGGTAATTCGGGTCGGGTATCAACTAATCTCATACCCGTACTCGAACACGGAACTTTTTTATTTATCAATCCCATACCCGAATATTCGGGCCTATACCCGGCCCTGATGACTCGGTTTCATGTATACCCGTCGGTTCTGGGCTTTCTTGCCATCCCTAAATATGATCCGTTAAATCCGACTTAAACTCGTGAATCGTGATGCATTTGTGTGTTACGAATTTCTTGATAAATTATTTTTTGTTATGTTTCGTCCATTTCTTGTAGGTGAAAAATATGATCCGCTAAATCCCACACGCACATCCTTAATTATAAAACCCAAGAGTCCGACACGTTTTTGTATGTCATTTGACGAAGTACAACTTTACATTTTTATAAGTAGTAAAACTTTGATGTCCTTTAGCATCCCAAGTTAATCTGAACAAACTCAAAAGGGGTAAGAGAGTTCCAAATCTTTTGCTATTCGTATAAATACATCTCTAGTGACATGAAAACGTCTCGTGAATATATCAACATTATAGACTGGACCGTTAGAAAATAACCAGCAACATGGTTTGTTACTAGGACATCTGAATGTGAAGAGAAACCTTATAGACGGTACCACCAGCAAATAATGTAGACTTGCTTCAGTTCTTCACTTTGTTACTCGGACCTCTACTTTCACTTCTCCCCTATTTTTTTGTGACTAAGACATCTGAATGTGAAAAAGGAACCTTGTGACTTTCTTCTCATCTTTTCGTTTATAACACTACCCTTAGCCAATTCCATGGTAAAAATACCATTTGGTGGAGAGTTGGACACGGATGTCCTAAAAGTACTAAGAAGTCATAAACCTTGTATCTCATCTTCAAACTTAATACCCATTCCAGCATGTTGATTAATAATTCCCTGAAAAACCAATCAAATGATCAGTAATAGGAGTTCCATCGCGGTATTTCAAGTTTATTTAATCAAGAAAAATTTATTATTCCCAGTATTTGAGCATACAACTCCTCAAGCGAGGTCCACAAAGTACGAGCATAAGTCTCCCCGCTAATATGGTTTAAAACATTATCATCAGCCCATTATCAAATATACCCAAAAATCTTTTTATGCAAAATATTTCACTCATCATGTGTTTTGTTATCCGGTTTATTAGTAAAAAAGATGGGCATACAGTAATCCTTCACATGAATAAGGTTTTCCATCTTCCATTTCCAAACATGATAATTTAAACCATTCAAATTCACGATCCTACTTGTATTGGCATCCTTCCCTTCAATCAAGTCTTAGTTCCTACGACAAGAGCCAATGGCCCTGATACCACTTTGATGGGAAAAACACAAGCGACCATAAACGGTATACAAATGAAATGTGAAATTATCTTTGTGTGATCAAAATTTTTCTGAACCGAATGAACCTATGAGAATAGACAAATCTAAGGGTAATAAAGATACACCAAATTTTAGTGTGGAAAACCTATCGAAACGAGAGTAAAAACCATGAGACTACTAGAGTCGCTTCAAATCCACTATCACCAATACTAAGCAATACAAAGTCTGCTCTACGTATACCATACATGGAATTACTAACATCAAGCATATGGATAATGAAATCAATAACAAAAACAAAGGAAAAGAATCACCAACAAAAACTGTAGCAGCAAGCATGGTTGTAAAAAACCCCGAGTTTTGGAAGTGTCAAACACAAACTAAGACAATCCGATGGTTGATGGCGAAAAAAGCAAAACCACAAAATTTTTTGTATTGTGTTTCCAAACTCCAACTCATGAAAACAACTAAAGAAATATAATATATTTTTTCCTTTTCATTATTTGACCTAAAATTAAAGGAGACCAAATAAACATGGGTTAGATTTTTAGGCTTACTTATGGCTCAAAAATAACCCAACACGAAGTAGAATCATAGGCTTACACATGAATCAAACCCCCACCAAGTAACCTGAAATATTTGGGAAAAGTGACTAATTTGTTAAAACTCGGTTAGGTTAATTGTTAAGTGATGAAGAAAACAATAATTAAAAACTAACTAAAATGACTAGCAAAGAATTGTTAAGTGATGAAGAAAACAATAATTAAAAACTAACTAAAATGACTAGCAAAGAGCTCAACATTAATTTACAAGACCTTGTCTTGTTGGGATTTTCTAACTTTTCATAATTTAAATAAAATTTATAACAAAATTTTGTAAATAGAGAAAAGTTACATGTTTAGGCAATTCAAGAAATTATTATTTCATAAAAAAGAAATATAAAAGTTAATGTATACACCATTTTATCTTATCATTATATATAAAAATATTTAGAGCACACGTGTCACTTTTGGGTGTTTTTATGATTCGTTTACCCCATATCTCTCTCCTATTAAATAATGATACTAAATAATAATTTTCACCTTATATTTTATTAAAAATAGAGATTAAATAATACTAATATTAAAATAATATATCTTATTAGATATTTTCTTTAAATTTAATTATGAATAGTTATAATATCATTATATTGTCATTACATTTTAATCAGCTCTGTTATTTTAGACAACTAGATCTATTATTGTTCTTTGAATTTTTATGTACAAAATTTTAAATTCAATTTTTTATTATCAATTAAATTATTCAATCATATTTTTTTGAATTCTATAAACTAAAAACACAAATATAGTACGATATTATCCAATTAAAAAAACACTCAATCGTACATTTATATATTCTAAGATCTAATATTTGTTATGATTTTTTATATCATCATAGTCAAAAATATTCAAAAAAAATATTTTCTTTTATTCTCATTTTGAATTATTCATTAAAATAATATGATTTAGAACTCATAAGTCTCATTAAAATATTGTGATTTGAAACACATAAGTCCTATAACGTTTTATTTGTTTTTTCCTTATTTTTTGTATGTAACTTTTTTGAGGTATTTATTGATGTGAGTTTATATCATGACATAATTTAGCTCTTTGTATATTTTAAATATGTTTTTTTAGGTATGACAACTTCGACTCATTTTCTTATAAATGGGTCGATTTAATTTATGTTTCATCTCATGCAGGTCAAAGGGTTAAAAATTAATCACTTAAGTATTGTTGATATGCAAATTACCTATGCTGATTTCTAATGATTATTAAGTGTATCAAATATTCAAATACGTTTATTCAATTTTCCTTAAAGGATCCTCGAAATATAGAAATATATTTTTTTTCAAAATTTATCCAACTCTTGTTGTGTAAGAGCGTTTGGTCAAATTTTACTTTTGTAAGCAATTAAGCATATTCATATCATACTATAATCAACTTTTACTTTTTATTTATAGTATTAGTTTCAATAAATCAATCTTAACTATTGTTTATGTGCTAATTAACCATGTTGATTCCTAATGATTATTAGATGTATCAAATATTTAAAGATGTTGATTAAGTTTTTCTTAAATCATAGTTGAATATCAGTATTTCTTAAAGTTTTGTTTTTGGTTTTTGCTCTAATCTAATAATATGTACTGCCCCTCTTTATAATTAGATAAACAAACTTTTTTGAAACTTAAATTACTTTTGCTTAGTTTCAGAAAGAAATTATAAATATTTTAATAGCTTTTATGACTTAAATTCGTACTAAAAAGAAAAATTTATGTATAGTGACAATTTTTTGTTAGGATTAGGCAAAATGTTTTAAAAAGTAACTACCTTTTATATTACCATTTCACATTCTTGAAATTTCTTCACATATTTTTTCAAGAAAAGAATCACTGTTCAATAGTACTTATGGATTTTCTTATTGCTTTTATTTCTCCATAACATTTTTTTTTCCTATACATGTATAATTAAGTTTACAGTAAACTCTCACCATATTGACATAATGTGATCATAGGATAACCTTTTGTTTCATTTGATGGTCAAAATATACTAACTATCATATCAATGCAAATGTTGTTAATTTATGTTATATGTTAACCTATATAAAAGTGGGGTGAAGGTGGAGAATTATATTGTATATATCCCCTAATTTAGAGTAAAATTGCATATTTTCCTAGAACATAAGATTTTAATGCCTAATATTCTTTAAACAAGATTTGAGAAAATATGCAATTTTATAAGTTTAGAGTGGAATATATGTAATTGCCCCAAAAGTTATATCAACTTATATTATTAACATATGCTTAAAATTTATAATAAATAAACACAAAATATTTATTAATCATACCACTTTTTAATCTTGTATAACACACGAGTAGATAAACATAGTATTTTTATATACATTGACAATATTTTGAAAAACAATAAAAACTTTGATTTACCAATACTTATAAGGGGTGTTAATGGTTCAGTTTAAAACCGTGAAACTGTTCATTGCTTCGGTTTCACAATCTGTTTTTTCGTTCTTTTAGACGGTTGGTTTCAAAAATTTCTAACCGTAAAGAACTGTTTGGTTCATGGCGTACAAAAAAACGATCGTATAAAACCAAGCCATCCAAAATTTTCAACCAAGCCCTCCAAATTTTTAACTATTTATATTAGTTTAAATTTTTTAAGAAAAAAAAGGACTATTTTTCCTCCAAAATTTTCAACCAAGCCCTCCAAAATTTTCAACCAAACCCTCGATAGTGAATACATAATAGATTAATAGAATTGGATAATTAAGATTAAATTATATTCTCTTAGGGTCTGTTTGGTATGAGGTAATGGAATGAACGAGGGAATGAAATGGGCTAGGGAATGGAATGGTCGAGGGAAGAAATGGAGCATTATCATTCCATCATCCTGTTTGATTACCATGTAGGAATGGAATAAATCATTATTTCGTATTCTTTGATGGTTAGTAAAATCGAAGTAATCGAATATAATTTACTAATATTTTCATTTCAAATTAATATATTTTGTTTTATATTTATACTTTTCAATGTTTTAATTTTCAATTTTTTAAAATTTTTAATTTTATTAAATAACTTAATTTATATTTTATATTTTATTTGTTTTTATTTTTATTTTCTAATTTAATTTTATCTTTATTTTTTGTTTTTATTTATTGTTTTGTTTTTATTTTTTATTTTTTATTTATATTATTATTATTTTGTTCATTTTTTTATATTTTTATATTTTTTTTGTATTTTTGTATTTTTTTCCTTTTTTATTATTAATTTTTTTCCATAAATTTGATAAAAGAAATCGAATTGGAAAAAACTTTATTCCATTCCTTGAAAGAATAAAAAAAACCTCTCCCCTATGGAATGAAAATCTTTAAATGGAAGGAATCACATTTCTTATGTAATGATTCATTCCATTCCAATGTGCTACCAAACATGTCATTTTTCATTCCGACGTAAGGGTGAGCGGTATGCTCACCGAAATGCTCGGCATCATAGCGGCATCAACTATGCCGATTCTCGGCATGCATACCGAGTCCCACTTCGATCGCCGCATCGGCACCAAATTAGCTCCCACGGCATTCAAATGCCGAGTGACACCGAAGAAAAATGATTCTCTCTCCTATTGGCAGTATGTGATTGGTCAAAATTCTATGCCTTAGGCATGCCTTAGGCGAGCACTCCGCCCACCCTAATGACTCATTTCATTACACCCTCCATTTATGCATACGAAACGCTTCCTTAATCACCAACACAAATGTAATATTGAGACGTATATCAACACTTTATTTCTGATCTTATTTGGAAAGATGGGTCTTAAACATCTACATCAAACCTTGACCCTTTTACTTTTTTAAGCTTTTTGAATTTTTTTTTTTGAAATGTTCACCAAATAAAGTGTTAAACTTTAAGATTTCTATGTTTACTTTTGCACCTTTAGAAAGTTTTTATTCATTTTTTTTTATTTTTAAACTTGTATAAACTATAAAGATCCAATAGAGCATAAACCATGATACTAAATTGTTACCTAATCGTTAGTAACGGTTCGGTTTTAAATTCCAACAATTTAGTTTAGACTTTTAATAATGGAATTTGGATTTAAATAATCTCAAGTTTCATCAATTATCCGATATTAATCTCAAGTAACAAAATGTTTACTACCGAGCCCAACTTTTAATCTATTTTCCTACAATAATCATTGGCTAGCAGAAAGTTAATGACGTAAGTTTTTTGATGAAACATTGGATTTAAATAATCTCAAGTAGGTTTCATCAATTGACTGACAATAATCTCAATGTTCAACAAAAAAAAAGTCAAATAATCTCAAGTTTCATCAATTGGTTGACAATAATCTCAGGTTTCATAAAAACTAACGTCCTTAAGTTTCCATTAGTCAATGATCGGTGTAGGAAATTATGTTAAAAGTTGGGCTCGATAGTAAACATTTCATTACTTGGTATTAATGTCGGTCAATTGATTGATGAAATTTAAGATTATTTAAATACAATTTCTTTTTTAATAATAAAAACCGTTGGTAACGATTTGATCATAATTTGCCCTAAAAACCGGACCGCTACTTGGTAAATCTTCGTAATGTGAAAACACTTTTTTTGTGTAGGAAAATCATACAAGCGTAAAATCGACATGGTAAATCTTAATCGTCTTCAAAAAACGCGTCTTATAAAGTCAACTTTAAATTACCATCTAAAAGGGCAAAACCGTAATTTACAAACGAAGCGCCCGCTCACCGAACTTCACATGTCATTTATTCCATTTCTCCTGTAATTTACATTCCATTCTTTACAAAACAAAAAAAACGTCGTCTGAAATTCTCGCCGGAGTTCTCTCTTTCCGCCGTGGGATCACATCGCCTGGATTTACATCCGCCAATCGGAACAACAGTTGGAGCTCTTTAATGGCGTCCCTTTTATAATTCCAGAATTCAATTTGTAAAAAATCAAAAGTCAAAACACCTTAATTACACCTCTCTCTCTCTCTCTCTTACATCGGAACAGCAGCAGTTATTAAGATTCAGGGCAGAAAATCAGAAATCATCATCATCATATCTCTCTGTTTTTCTCAGCATTTAAGAAGAAAACATGAAGCTCACCAACAGCATCAACTACACGAATTTAATGACCTATCAAAGTCAAAGGTATTCTCTCTCTCTCAATTTCATCCTTCTCCGGTAAAAACTCTGCAACAATTCATCTCAAAACTACTCAAACATGATTCTCCCTCTCCTCCTCTGCTCCGCGATCCTAATAATCACATCTCCAGCATCAACCTCTGCTCAACAAAACTGCAATCGAGTTTGTAAAGGTACAGATCACGAAAAACCAGTCCCCTACCCCTTCGGATTCTCCGATGCCTGCGAAATCCCCCTAAACTGCTCATCCGTTGGAGAAATCCAAATCGGAGGATACACCGTTCAGAATATAACCAGAGATCAGATACTGATTAACTTACCTGCGAAATGCGATCGGGCGTATGATGAAATTCGCGTGTTCAGTAACAGAAACTTCGCGCTGACGTCACGTAACGGATTGCTGTTAGAGAACTGCAGCGCGACGTTGAACGACTGCGTGGTGTCCACAACTCGAGTGGAGAATCATTTCAACTTGCAACAGTGTACGGATTCAAGGATTAGTAACTCCACGATGAACTGTTACTCGGATGATAATCCTAATCGGACGGAGTTTATAAACTTGAAGACTCTGGATGCCGCCGGATGCCGGACTTTGTTCTCCTCCGTCACGGTGG
>JBCNJP010000027.1:41745854-41761729 GCA_039602395.1 Deinandra increscens subsp. villosa | reverse complement strand
GAGGCACAATTGAACTTGTCGAGCTTCAGTAACTGGATAGCTAGTTTATGTAGTCAAACGTGCACTGATTTCTTGAAAATAGCCTAGCTAGCTATTGATATATTATCTGGATTATATTAACTGAACTTGAACTTAAACTTGAACTGTCGATGAACAGTTGTTTCACACTGAACTGGTACTGTTGTTGAACAGTCGATTTACATTAAACTGGAACTGTTTATAAACTGATAAACCTGTGAACTCACCAACCTTTGTGTTGACACTTTTTAGCATGTTATTTCTCAGGTTGCGGGTGTTCGAGTATCACGAGTTCGCATGCATGAGTCTTGAAACACTTTTAATGTCTTTCCAAGCCACGTCACAATGGGTGACAAAGATTTTACATAAGTACATTTATTGTATTTACGCTTCCGTATTTGTAAAACTCTGATTTTATATTCTAATGAAATATGAAATGTTTTTACTAATTATTGGTCGTTTGGTGTAACTAATGGATGTCGATCCTGGTTTGTCACGCTCCCTACGGCGCGTTATCGCGCGTGGGATTTTTGGGGGTGTGACATACAAATCTTAAATTTTTGAAAGTAAAGTCAATCATGGGGGTACATAAATCTATTTATCATTGGCCTGAAATCACAGAAAATGGTTACTTCTTTTCAACAAACTCTTGTGGTAAAGCACTACAAAAAACCTCAATAATATCAACCAAGCCTTCTCGCCTTTAGATTCCCTTTAAAACATAAAATAACAATATATCAGAAAGACATCAAAATCAAATTAACTATCCGTAACTTCTTGTACATGATCATGTAATTATCTAATTCTAACTCTTCATTGAGCAATAATTACTTACAAAAACACAAATGGAAATTAACTCCATACAATATCAGAATTTTCAAATCCACACCAACCGACAAAATTGAAGATACGGAAACAAAGAACGTCATACCTGAAGATACATGTCTGTTATAAATTGTAGAGATAAAGGGTGCTGCAAGGGTCGTCTTCCATAAACGATTGAATTTGGTTTCCCTGATTTGGGTTTATTTAGGGCTTGCCTAATATCTCAGCACTAATCTATGATAATGTCGAACAAAAAAAGCAAATAAAGATGAGATGAAGATGAGGTTGTGAAAGTTTCTTATGGCTTGTCAAGATCAATGCAAAACCACACTTGTTTATGACGATTCCAACAAGCAGGGTTGACTGATCCATTCTCCAACAACATAGAAAGAATCTGAACAAACAAAATCAAAATGACTCATCAATCGAATCGATGAATACATATTCATTAAGTATTTTCCAAATTTGAGAATCTCAATGAATCCCTAATTTTATTGAATTTTTTTAATTCTATACATAATAAAAATACAAACCATAATAATGAGACTTCAATTACTCTGTTTAATCTAGAATAGAACCTTGAATCTATAGATTTGAACACAGAATTCAAGGAATCGAGAACTTTGAACCTAGATCTGACGTCAATCTTAAATATGTCGGTAACCAGTTTTCGAATGGTGAAAACTAAGAAAAGATCGACATTCTTGTATGGATTAGTCGATTCCTCGATGAAGCGGTGAGAGCGAGAGAGAGAGAGAGAGAGAAAGAAAAAGCCTAATCTGCGAGACACCAAAATGAGGAATGGGTTATGATTTGAACCATAAATATCTCGAGTCATGATTTGTTCAGATCATAAAAACGGGTACCGAAGATCCGCGTGATTTTAAGCATATTAGTGTAATATATTAAATGAAAAATTCTAAGAAAATTACACATCATCAAAATTCATGTAACATCCCGAAATTTGAGAAATACGTGATTAATATGATAAATACACATGATATATGTGTTAGAAAGCTAAACGTGTTAAAACGTTTGAAAAATGCATGTTTACCCATTACCGGGTAATAAATCGATAAAAGATAGTATTTCATGAATAATACGCGTGTTGATTGGTAAAATGAATGAAGGAAATGAGATTATATGTGTTTTATATCAAAGTTAATTGATATATATTATGTTAGCATGAAAAACGTAGCTAAACATTTATATGATGGAAATAAATGATAACCGGGAGAAAATAGGTTTACACGATTACATGATATTAAAATCATGTATAGATATATGTCTAATAGTATGAATACATGTGAAATATTCATTTGATGGATATGTACGTAGAAATACATGTTTTGATAGTTATACGTGTGAAAAATGCATGCTTAATACTTAACAAGAAAATAGAAAGGTAGAAAGTGTAATTTATGTAAATACACAAATATATATGTATATATATATATTTATATATGACCCGAACCTTCAAGAATGTTAGAAACATGTTTAGGAAGGTTATAAGATGTAAAATGATAGTTACATCAAAAGATTAGGGTTTAATATGCAAAAGATAAAAGTTGGAGGGCTAAAACTGTAATTCTTTGAAAGATATGAACGTATGTATATATATACTATCATAAGTATTCCGAGACTTAAAAAGTATTATAATAATATCTTAAAATGATTCGGAACATAAAATGATGTGTATTTTAAAGTTTGAGGGGCCAAAAGTGTAAATAATGAAAAATATATATATAAATATATAAAAATATATACGTATTTATACGTATATCATCGAATGTGTCCCGAGCCTTAGAAACTTTATTTAACGTGTTTTATAATAGTTCGGTGCATAAAATAACAGTTTGGTAGAAGTTAGGGGCTTAAAATGTAAATATAAAACACAGGGACCAAACTGTCATTTGTTGATTCTTGGCTCGCGATACGCGCGGCACTCCTCCTTCGCCGGCGCGATACGCGGCCCGACCCAGGTCGCAGGAACGGCCACGTCTTCTTTCTTGCTCTCCAATCCAACCTGATTCGTGTCAATTCGATCGAAACAGTCATCCCTCGACGTGTAAGAACCAGAGGCGACCTCGAACAGTATATAATCGGACCAAAATCATCAAACAACATCACCAATTTCTCGATTCTCCTCTCCAAAAACCCTTAAATAAACCGAAACCTTCATCAGTCAAATTCGCACACCTCGTTTGGATTCAAGAGCCGAATTTCTGCAGTCAACCTTCATTAGGTATGATCTACAATAACCTATCTCAGTTTTTGCTAATTCGATTTCTAAGTATGCGATCTAAAACTAGGTTAAAATTAGGGTTCTTGAGCAAATTGCCAAAATCGGGTGATCGGGTGGGAGTTAGGCTCTGAATTTTTGTAGGTACTCTTAAAATGATGTTATATAAGAAAGCCCTAAGTTTTTTTTCAGACTTGGTAAAGGTTTGGTATGGGTTTTGTAAACGGGTCAAAAATTAGGGTTTTCGTGTCGTTATTCTGCCCAAATCGAGTAAACGGTTTTGAAATAGGCTTTGCCATTTTAAAGGATATTATAAAATGTTATAATGGATAATACCCTAAGACGGTTTTGAATAAAAATGAATTTTGACAATAAAATGGGAATTTTATGAAATTAGGGTTTCGAAATAAGGTTATTTAATATAAAATAATCCGGAAGGTATGGGGACTTGAATTTTGGTATGGTAATATATTTATATATATAATAAGTATATATGGGTTTAAAATGGATAAATAATAAAGTATTTAAAATACCGAGTTAATCGGTTATTAGAAGTTCGCACGGACCGGAAGGGTAGGCACCTGTACACTGGGGTTTCTGGCAATAGCGGGGGTGTCGCCATCCCATCTGGGCAATGGCATCCCAACACTGGGTGATCCCGGAGTGAGTGTCTACTTATAGGAATGTGTGTCTTCATATTATCATTAAAAGAAAAGGATAACTGCCTAAAGGGCATTTTGGTCATTTTGACCTTTAAAAAGGGATAAACTTAATAATTGAATATTATTAAGATAATAAGATATCAAAATAAACATAAGAAGTGTTTATTGTGTAAACCTTACGTTAACGCCATACGATACGCAAATTAGGTTAAATTGGGAATCACAGCGGGAATTCTGTCCAAGTAACCGGTTAAAGAAATAAGGTGAGTTCTATGAGCCCACTCTTAAATATTTTAAACGTTTTAAATGTTTTCGGGCAGATATACATACAAATGTTATAAAATGCATCTAAATGATTTATAACTGAAATGTTGCGTATCTGAACTATTGAATTACCTTTGAGTAAATATATATCAGATTGCTAAAGTGCTAATTGATAAATGGATATATTGAACTGTTAAATTATTATTGGATTGATATATATATGTGAACTGTTATGGAAATACATATACGTGAATTATCTTGAATTGATAAACTGTTAAAAGGTTTTTGGGATAATATATATAGAAATATATATATGATATGTTATGAAAATGATATTAAATCATTGTACGTGTTATGACATAATTATAATGACTGTGATATGATATGTGTTATATTTGCTTCGAAATTAAATAGTCAAGTGATAAAGGAATTATTAGTAAACGTTATAGTGAATATGTATGATTATATGAGAACAGGTGATGCATCTGCTTTATTATTATGTGGTGGATACGCCGCTGGTACTTCCTATATATATACATAATAATATTAGTTACCCAGTATATCAGAAGTGTGGAGGATACGCCTTGTATACATACACTAACGATAAATTGGGAGATGTCCACTTGTTGCAGTATATGAAGACCTTATCACTGTTTACTAATAATCTTAAGTCTCTTGGGTATTTAACTGTCACACCCCGGTCAACGGTTTCGGGTGTGAGCCAGAATGGAATCATAGTCGAGGATACATAGAACACTTCTAATAATTTAAAAACTTCATAAAACATTAATTCGTTTCATTGCAGCGGAAAGATAGTGGAAACATTAACGTCTTACATTTTGAAAACATAAGTCTTAAATAATTATTAAAAGCATGAAACGGTTAAATTGGATAGTTGGGACTATGACTCCAAGAACAGGTCCGATAGCATTTGTAAGCCCCATTTGCATGTCTTCAGAAAGTCTTGTCAATTACCTAAGAAATCATGAATATAAAACGGGTCAACATAAAGTTGGTGAGGTTCACAGGTTTAGGACTCGATGGTTAAACACTTGTAAAACAGTTGTAAAACAGTTTCGGTATACTTAAATATTATCAGGGTTTATTGTTGTGGTTGTATGATCTCACCTGAACTTTGATTTCAAATACTAACGGTTTACCCACCCGGCATCTCTTGCCCAGAGATGTTAAACAGTGCAGAATAACTGACGTGTACCCCCAGACAATCCGGAGTCAGAACTGGAGCTACCAGTTAGGGTAGGGTTGTCAACCCAAATAGATCTATTCACTAGCTATCGTTTCGTACAGAACTAATTGAAATCAATTAATGATGGGATTTCGGTTGTACAAGCGTTTATAACGATAATGTACCAAGTTGGGCAATCAGTAAGAGAACAAGTAGTCATACGGCTAACAAATAAACCATAATATTAAGTAAAAAGCATTTAATCAGTTTTCATGATTTCTCCCCCAAGTATAAAACAGTTAAAAGGAAAAGGGGCCGTGAAACTCACAGATTCAGCAGATAAGCGGTAAATAAGCAGTGGAGGACGGTAGCACGTAACGCCCTAAATAGTTAAATAACATATGCATAAGGTCTATGATCATTTGAGTAACATAAGTCACCCAAGTGATACCGGTCAAGTCTTGACGTTTTAATCCGTTTGAAAACGTTTGAAAACCCGTTAACTTGTATTCATTTAATTCAATACGTTCATGGTTATTTATATCTACGTCCAATAAATATAAACAATTAATCATTTTCAATAATTCAATCAAGTCTTGAATATCGAGTAAAAAGAAATAATAATGTTTATTATTATTTTCATGAGTTCGAATAATTATTTTTAAGTAAATAATTACTTATTCGATTTGTTAATCTTGCAAGTTATAATTATCTTAAATAATTATGATTAACAATCATTTGATGAATAAAACAAAGTTTAAGTTCCTTGTAAATAATTATTTGTTAAAAATAATTATTAACGTTTGTTTTATTTATAAAACATAAATCTTTTAGGAAAAACATTTAAAGTTTTTAACATTTAATCATTTCCATAGGTAAATCAATATTTCAAGCTCATGAAATATTAAATAGAAAGACGTTGATAAGAATATTTATGGCGACGCTTGGATTTATAACGTTTGATTTATAAAACTTGATTTTTATTTAAAAATCTCCAACGAACGTTAGTCCATCTTTGGTTACTTTGTGTTTATCAAAGTAGTATTAAAGTCCTTGTGAATATTTTAAACTAATGATTTGTCTTGGTTTATCTTTATAAAAATCTTTTATGAAAACATTTATTTTCAAATAAAATCTTTTTATAAAAGGTCCATTTCTAGCAAGTTTTAAGAAAGGTTAAAACTTGTAATAAATCCAAGTATTTATATCAAATTAATCATTTGACATAAATATTATTCTTTTTGTCCAATCATTTAATCATTTGTAACACATTAAATATGTTACTTGACTTATTTTAAGAAGTATATTCTTTTTGTTTTTAACATAGGTTACATATGTAACTTTTATTTAATCACTTTGATTTAAATAAGTCCATAAACTTGTTCATTATATCCTTTCATTTTCTAGCATTTTTATAACATAATCATAAGTTCTTATCTACTAACACTTTGTGTTAGGACAAAAGATTAAATAAAAATGCAATCACTAACATCTAGTGTTAGGACAAGAAAACTAAATGACAATCACTAACACTTTTGTGTTAGGACAAAGAAATATAAATAACAATCACTAACACATTTGTGTTAGGACAAGGAAATATAAATAACAATCACTAACACATTTGTGTTAGGACAAGTAAATATAAACATGTATAGATTTGTTAGTTAACATTTAATTTATATGAAGAGGCTTGGAGGTTTGCTTGAAATCAACTAACTTATGAAACCAAAGTTTCATTAACAAGATCATGGTGCACACTTGTTACTTTCCAAGGATTTCACAAATGTGTTTCACCACACTTCTTGGCTAACTTTAAGCCTCAAAGGCACCTAAGTAAGTGCTTGATCTTGAAAGAAATGGGGGTTAAGAAGAGACTTTTGTTAGTTGATCAACAAACACAAGCATTCTTTGATCATTTGGTTTAGGTTGTCAAGACTTGGAGGTTTCCTTGGGTGGTTAATATGGAAGAAAATATAGAAGAGAAGGGGTTATAAACACTCACAAGGGTTGTGAGTTGAAACCGGCAAGAAAAAGGAGGAGGGGCGGCGGCCTTGCGGCGGTCCGGCGGCGGAGCAGGGGCGGTCCGGCGGTGGTTGGCCGGCGGAGCAGCGGCGGGGCTGGGGGTTCTCGGCGGTGGGGCTGCCGAAACAAGGGAGAGAGGGAGGAGAGTGTGGATGTTGGGGTGTTGTGGTGCAAGGGGACATGGGGGGGGGGGGGTTAGCCTCTTACTTATACCAAAAAGGTTAGTCATTAACCTTTGGTTAATTGTGTGTTGTCAACACCACAATTAACCAACTAATCTCATGAGTAGGCTACCAATTTTTATAAGTTTTATAAAAGTCTTGAGGCTTTTATAAATTATGGAGGTGTTAGGAGTTAAATAAAATCATAACTTTTTAAAATATAAAACAATTATATTTAATCCAATCGAAAGGTGATTTTTATTTTCATAAACGTTGTTAACCCAAGTTTTATAAAAATATTAATGGGTTAAAGAGTTGAGTTAGTTTTATAAAACTTATAAAACCTTGTGGGCTTAAAACAATTTTGTTAACTTATTTGTCATTGGGCCAAAACCCAATTGATTTATAGTGGGAGAGCGGGCCGAAGCCCACATGGTTCGGAGGGGTGACTGGGCCGAAGCCCAGTTCGGGTTTGCGAGATGGATTGGGCCGAAGCCCAATCGGGTTAGCGAAGTGGGTTGGGCCGAAGCCCAATCGGATTTTTGTGATGCGGGCCGCGAGGAAGAAAAAGGAGTGGATTGGGCCGGTTCGGCCCAATTTGATACGGGTCGCGGGTCGGGTTTCCGAGTTCGGGAAAACACTCGGGACGTCGTTACGAGTGATTGGTGAAATTTTTAGGCTTAACGGATTTGGTTTGGGCTTATTGGGCTTACCGGGCCCAATAGGATAAACGGTTTGGAAAAAGAAATGGCTAAGTCTTGACAACGTAACACTTCGTATTCGTTTTAAGTTCATGAAATGACTTAATAGTTTGAGTCAGTTTGATAAAATATAAAAAAAGTTTCATTTTTATATTTAATTTCTTATTGTTGAAATTCCACAGTTAATATACGAAGGACGTATTATTTTACGTACGTATATATTCTGGTTAGGAGTGGAATTGAAGTCGGTTAATCATTTAACTATCACAGTTAATCATGTATTAAAGCAGTAATTCACATAATTATCATGTAATTAAAAGTCAACGAAAGTCAACGGAGAGAGGTTTGACCTGATTTGGACGGGTTGTCACATTAATTGAGGGGCGGGTAGTAGTACAGAGGGAGTTAGGAGGTAGTGTTGCTCAATGGGATTAGAGACCACTACAAATAGAAAGGGGAAAAAGCTACTGTCCGTTATAGGGAATGCTCTAGAAGGGTAAACTCGGCAGTAAGCAAATAGGGGAAGGCGGTGCAATTGTCCGTTACAGGGAATGCCCTAGAAGGGTAAACTCGGCAGTTAGCAAATAAGGGAAAGCAGGGTGACTGACCGTTATAGGGAATACCCTAGAGGGGTAAACTCGGCAGTCGGCAAAGATGGTTTCTCTGCTTATACATTAGCAGGGTTTACACTGGTAATAAATGTTGGGGTTGTAGGAAGGGATAGCGGGATAAATGATTTTATAGGGGGTGTTTCCTGTTAAGGAATATTATGTGTTTTATAATTGTGATATATATTATACTTGATAAATGTCTGTGAAAAAGGGATCTTGCAGGTCCAAGGGTTTTAAACCTCACGCCGAGGTAAAGCTTTTAAAATATAGAACTCACCAGCGTAAGCTGACCTTTTCCAAAAATGTATGTATGTCAGGTCAGGGTGAGACTTCGACTAGTTATGAGAAGGCCCTGGTGATAAGGGATTAGACGGGCAAGCTATCGGACGGAAGGAGGGTGTTGGCAAGCTGGCATAGTTATAACAATAAAACGTAGTGACAGTATAGTATTTCCTTATGTAAATTATCTCTTACTTTGTAGTACTTGGCAATTAAATAAAAGTTTAAAATTTCCGCTGCTTAGTTATCTCTGTTAATACCTTGTGTTCATGAGTAAATCCGATTCGTGACCCCTTCTAGAGCCAAGTCTGGGAGTGGGCGTCACAAGTTGGTATCAGAGCCTTGGTTTAAGAGATTTAGGTACTAATGCAGTATCTAGACTTAAACTAGGACTCTGGAAAGACAAAGTAGGATGAGATAAAGAATGTAGATGCCAGCCAGGATAGCTTGTGCCCATAGAAACAAGAATGCATTAGGGACATAGTAAGTAGCATCTAGAGTATGTGAAGTGTGGAAAAGACCGGATTGCAATTAGCTACTGCAATTTGGTATTAGCCGTATAAACATACCCTAGGTCCTAACTATTGTATGTCCAAGTGCAGAGAAATTATGAGACGGTATAATTAGGGAGCGAGATGACTTGAAGAACCGGTTTTAACTTAAGTTACCGGTAGGAGGATAAAGAGAAGAGTAGACACTTAGAAAGATTGTGATGGAAGTAACTGGGTTTTTGAACACATCATAACTATATAATTGCTTTGGTACCGGTACTTATCTGGTTATCATGTATTCAAAAGTTCAAGGACTTTACGTCACATAAATTCTGAAATGTCACTCACCTGGAATGTAGGATGATGATGATAAGAGGTAGACGTGGTAGAGGTAGGGGTGCCGGCAGAGCAACCGGTACAGGAAGACGTGCGCGTGTGAATCCCGAACGAGAGAATAACGCGAGAGCCAACGTCTTTACTAACGAACAACGAGCAGCTATGGCGGCAGAAGTAAATCAAATGTTTCAGGCGGCTTTGCCTAATTTGATCGCTCAACTTTATGGAGCTGCTGGTGGAGGTGCAAACGGAGCAGGAGCCGGAGGAGCCAATGGTGATGCTGCTGAAGGTGCGGGAAATGCCAATCGCGGATGTTCTTTCAAATCGTTTAGTGGATGCAGGCCTCCGTCATTTGAAGGGCAGAGAGATGCAGGTTCGACTGTTCGTTGGATTCGAGAGATGGAAGCTGTAATAGGTATTAGTGAGTGTCGTCCAGACCAAGCGGTGAAGTACGCAGCCCATTCCTTCAAAGGAGAAGCATTATTCTGGTGGGACTCTATTCTACAATCCCGAGGCGAGCAAGCTGTTGCTGTTATGAGATGGAATGATCTGAAGAGCGCTAGTGATGAACTAAGTTTTGTCCAAGACACGAGTTGGAAAGGATCGAGATTAACTTTCTAAAGTTAGAAGCAGGTACTATGACTCATCAAGAATTCACAAGCAAGTTTGACGAGGATGGCAAGATTAGTGCCAAGGTTGGTGACACCCGAGGAAGAAAAAGTGAAGAAATACGTTCAGGCCCTTCCTGCTGCTGTAAGGAAGATAGTTAGGCCTCATGTTCCAAAGACGTACCAGGAAGCAATCGACATCAGTGCTATGGTTTACGAAGAAGAATATGGCGACAACGGGAGACCGGGAGAAGTTAAAAGGAAGATATCTGAGACTGGATAAAGTTCAAAGAGGAACGACCGAGATTTTCACAAGAAGCAGAAGAAAGATTCGAAAGGCGACAAGCCTAAGTGTCGTAATTGTGACAAGTATCATCATGGAGAATGTTGGTTCAAACCAACGAGTTGCTATAGATGTGGAAAGGAAGGACACTACGCTAACAATTGTTCGGAAGCTAAGAAGTGTTACGAGTGTGGGAGCCCGGGGCATGTTAAAGCAAATTGCCCTAAGATAGTAAGAAACCCGATGCCATTGAGATCAGTCCCAGCTTCAGGATCCAAAAGTAAAGTTTACAACCTAACTGCTATCGAAGGACCTGATGTGACCTCAGGTACATTTCTCGATAAATAGGTTGCTTGAATTCGTGTTATGACTTTAACGTTATTATGAGTTCTATCGATTAGTTTTGTGAATCGCTTGATAGACCGTTAGTTAGGATTGAGAATCCTTTAGATCATGACTGCCGTAGAAAAATGAACGTTATGTGTTAGAAAATTCTCTGAGAAACTTTCTAGAATGAGACGGCCTTAGATAACGAACGTTAAACGTTAGAAATCATCCGAGAACTTTGAAGCTTGCAGCGATAGTGTTTACACTCGGGAAATGAAAGCATTAATCAAGATGTCCAACTAGTTTATTGAAAGTAAGTAATAAATAGTCATAAATTATACTGACTTTCTTTTGTTGTGGTTAGAATAGTAATGTCATCTTACACTAGGCTAGGACTAGTACACCTCTGGTTGTATCAAAGGTGTGGTAGATACGCCGCTGGTACATCTTATATATATACACCCGAGATACAACGAGAAGTGGACTAGAGTTAGTTTCGTGTAAGTAAATAGTACGGGCCACAGTGGAAAACAAATCAGTAGAATTTATGGATATAGATCACTTATTAGTAAGCAAATGAAAGACTGTTGGAATCCAAGAATGAAGATCAAGCCATGCAAGTATAGATAAAACGTTCGACGTACGCAAAAGGTGAAACGGAGCGTTAGAAGACTCACGGAGACACGTTATTCCAAGAGTTAGCTGAAATGTCATGTGAAGAATCGTTGCGGTTTTGAAGCAAACGAGTTAGAAATAACATTTTTTCGATAGAAGCATTCTAAATAACGGATTATAGTATATAGGAATACGCATTGCGGTCCTAAATCGCAGTTGGAAGGAAGGGTTAGGAGCAGGATAGTTCCTTTAGTTAAGTGTTATGAATGTCTAGGTTAGATTCTTAAATCAACCTAGAAAAGAAAGGGGTAAGTTAAGGATATCTCGCTGATGAGATATTCGTAAACGGAGCAGGTTTCGGTACGAAACCTTATTTAAGGGGGGTAGAGTTGTAACATCCCGAAATTTGAGAAATACGTGATTAATATGATAAATACACATGATATATGTGTTAGAAAGCTAAACGTGTTAAAACGTTTGAAAAATGCATGTTTACCCATTGCCGGGTAATAAATCGATAAAAGATAGTATTTCATGAATAATACGCGTGTTGATTGGTAAAATGAATGAAGGAAATGAGATTATATGTGTTTTATATCAAAGTTAATTGATATATATTATGTTAGCATGAAAAACGTAGCTAAACATTTATATGATGGAAATAAATGATAACCGGGAGAAAATAGGTTTACACGATTACATGATATTAAAATCATGTATAGATATATGTCTAATAGTATGAATACATGTGAAATATTCATTTGATGGATATGTACGTAGAAATACGTGTTTTGATAGTTATACGTGTGAAAAATGCATGCTTAAATAGTTAACAAGAAAATAGAAAGGTAGAAAGTGTAATTTATGTAAATACACAAATATATATGTATATATATATATTATATATGACCCGAACCTTCAAGAATGTTAGAAACATGTTTAGGAAGGTTATAAGATGTAAAATGATAGTTACATCAAAAGATTAGGGTTTAATATGCAAAAGATAAAAGTTGGAGGGCTAAAACTGTAATTCTTTGAAAGATATGAATCGTATGTATATATATATCTATCATAAGTATTCCGAGACTTAAAAAGTATTATAATAATATCTTAAAATGATTCGGAACATAAAATGATGTGTATTTTAAAGTTTGAGGGGCCAAAAGTGTAAATAATGAAAAATATATATATAATATATATAAAAATATATACGTATGTATACGTATATCATCGAGATGTGTCCCGAGCCTTAGAAACTTTATTTAACGTGTTTTATAATAGTTCGGTGCATAAAATAACAGTTTGGTAGAAGTTAGGGGCTTAAAATGTAAATATAAAACACAGGGACCAAAACTGTCATTTGTTGATTCTTGGATCGCGATACGCGCGGCACTCCTCCTTCACCGGCGCGATACGCGGCCCGACCCAGGTCGCAGGAACGGCCACGTCTTCTTTCTTGCTGCTCCAATCCAACCTGATTCGTGTCAATTCGATCGAAACAGTCATCCCTCGACGTGTAAGAACCAGAGGCGACCTCGAACAATATATAATCGGACCAAAATCATCAAACAACATCACCAATTTCTCGATTCTCCTCTCCAAAAACCCTTAAATAAACCGAAACCTTCATCAGTCAAATTCGCACACCTCGTTTGGAATTCAAGAGCCGAATTTCTGCAGTCACCACTTCATTAGGTATGATCTACAATAACCTATCTCAGTTTTTGCTAATTCGATTTCTAAGTATGCGATCTAAAACTAGGTTAAAATTAGGGTTCTTGAGCTAAATTGTCAAAATCGGGTGATCGGGTGGGAGTTAGGCTCTGAATTTTTGTAGGTACTCTTAAAATGATGTTATATAAGAAAGCCCTAAGTTTTTTTCAGACTTGGTAAAGGTTTGGTATGGGTTTTGTAAACGGGTCAAAAATTAGGGTTTTCGTGTCGTTATTCTGCCCAAATCGAGTAAACGGTTTTGAAATAGGCTTTGCCATTTTAAAGGATATTATAAAATGTTATAATGGATAATACCCTAAGACGGTTTTGAATAAAAATGAATTTTGACAATAAAATGGGAATTTTATGAAATTAGGGTTTCGAAATAAGGTTATTTAATATAAAATAATCCGGAAGGTATGGGGACTTGAATTTTGGTATGGTAACATATTTATATATATAATAAGTATATATGGGTTTAAAATGGATAAATAATAAAGTATTTAAAATACCGAGTTAATCGGTTATTAGAAGTTCGCACGGACCGGAAGGGTAGGCACCTGTACACTGGGGTTTCTGGCAATAGCGGGGGTGTCGCCATCCCATCTGGGCAATGGCATCCCAACACTGGGTGATCCCGGAGTGAGTGTCTACTTATAGGAATGTGCGTCTTCATATTATCATTAAAAGAAAAGGATAACTGCCTAAAGGGCATTTTGGTCATTTTGACCTTTAAAAAGGGATAAACTTAATAATTGAATATTATTAAGATAATAAGATATCAAAATAAACATAAGAAGTGTTTATTGTGTAAACCTTACGTTAACGCCATACGATACACAAATTAGGTTAAATTGGGAATCACAGCGGGAGTTCTGTCAAACTTAAAGTTGGCTATACATCAAATGTTTTGCATCTAAATGATTTATGACTGAAATGTGTATTGAACTATTGAATTACCTTTGATAAATATATATAGATTGCTAAGTGCTAATTGATAAATGGATATATTGAACTTTAAATTATTTTATTGATATATTGTGAACTGTTATGGAAATACATATACGTGAATTATCTTGAATTGATAAACTGTTAAAAGGTTTTTGGGATAATATATATAGAAATATATATATGATATGTTATGAAAATGATATTAAATCATTGTACGTGTTATGACATAATTATAATAACTGTGATATGATATGTGTTATATTTGCTTCGAAATTAAATAGTCAAGTGATAAAGGAATTATTAGTAAACGTTATAGTGAATATGTATGATTATATGAGAACAGGTGATGCATCTGCTTTATTATTATGTGGTGGATACGCCGCTGGTACTTCCTATATATATACATAATAATATTAGTTACCCAGTATATCAGAAGTGTGGAGGATACGCCTTGTATACATACACTAACGATAAATTGGGAGATGTCCACTTGTTGCAGTAAGCAAATAGGGGAAGGCGGTGCAATTGTCCGTTACAGGGAATGCCCTTGAAGGGTAAACTCGGCAGTTAGCAAATAAGGGAAAGCAGGGTGACTGACCGTTATAGGGAATACCCTAGAGGGGTAAACTCGGCAGTCGGCAAAGATGGTTTCTCTGCTTATACATTAGCAGGGTTTACACTGGTAATAAATGTTGGGGTTGTAGGAAGGGATAGCGGGATAAATGATTTTATAGGGGGTGTTTCCTGTTAAGGAATATTATGTGTTTTATAATTGTGATATATATTATACTTGATAAATGTCTGTGAAAAAGGGATCTTGCAGGTCCAAGGGTTTTAAACCTCACGCCGAGGTAAAGCTTTTAAAATATAGAACTCACCAGCGTAAGCTGACCTTTTCCAAAAATGTATGTATGTCAGGTCAGGGTGAGACTTCGACTAGTTATGAGAAGGCCCTGGTGATAAGGGATTAGACGGGCAAGCTATCGGACGGAAGGAGGGTGTTGGCAAGCTGGCATAGTTATAACAATAAAACGTAGTGACATATAGTATTTCCTTATGTAAATTATCTCTTACTTTGTAGTACTTGGAAATTAAATAAAAGTTTAAAATTTCCGCTGCTTAGTTATCTCTGTTAATACCTTGTGTTCATGAGTAAATCCGATTCGTGACCCCTTCTAGAGCCAAGTCTGGGAGTGGGCGTCACAATTCAGTGTGACACATCTTAAAAGGTGCCACCTATATATTGAAAACTTTTATTTATTAGGGTGGGCGGTGTGGGGGATAAATTTTTTAGGATGAGTAAAATGGGATAAGTTGATGGACCAATAGGAGAGTGACACAGGAGAGAGAAAAAAGTATATGTCTTTTTTGTTTTTTGAAGTGGTATGGGTGGGATAAGTTGGGTAGGATAAGTTGAATGTTTTTTTGTTTTTTTTTTTGCTTTTATATTATATTATATTTATAAATCAAACAACAATTTATTAAATAAAACATGACGATTACATTACTTAAAACAAACGACAACATTTTTATTTCAAAGCTAGAACTGTTGGTTTATTTCTTGCTCGGTTAATACGACC
>JBCNJP010000027.1:41726868-41745354 GCA_039602395.1 Deinandra increscens subsp. villosa | reverse complement strand
TTACCTTACTCCTGATACATTCAGGGTCATTTGAACGTTACCTGTCAAATTCTAGGTCATACAATTCCTGGATCAATCCTGCCATAAGTCTATACCTGTACCCTGGATTACAAGCCGAAAATTTAGGGTATAACACAATGTATCACTACTTTTATAAAGACAATAGAAGTTTGGCCTCTTTAAACTTGCCAAATATAAGTTGTTCGGGAGGAGGGGGTGGGGCCGCTTCAAAGCCACGGTTTGAGAGGTTTCAAAGCGGCTAGCACCACCACTGGCTAGGCTTCACAAATTGTTTTGGGTCGTAATGAGTGGTGTCTAGATACATTTAGTTTCATATTAATTCATACTAAATGCATCGGTCGATTAAAAAATATTGATTTAATAGTTTTTAGTATTTAGTATGTTATTGAACAAATATGCTTCGTCAATGTGATTAAAATGTAATTTGATTTGAGTTCTATTTAAGTTAAAAGAAAAATAAAAGTAATAACTTCATGTCTTCATGTAATCACGTGGAACTCAATTTATTTAGACTATATTACAGGTGGGCTCACTTGGTTAACGGAGATGGATCTTGGCCCAAACCAGAAAGGATTAAAAAATTGGGGATGCTGCTGTTCATGTGTGGAGGCTTACGGCAGCAAAGGAACTGCCATAGGGCTGTGGAACGCACGGAAGGCTGCTGCACCTAGTGAAGAGAAAAAGAAATAGGATTGGTTGCTTTAGGTTAATTGCAATGGTTTCGGGGAGGAGGAATCGGGGAGGGTTCGGGGGAGTTCGGTGGGATCGGGGTGCTCGGGAACACCATTGCGGGTGTCTCGGGGTCCCCGATCGGGGAAGGGGTTTGGGGTCCCGACCTTGAGAAGAAAAAAACGGGGAAAAGAGAGAGAGTGGGGATTGGGAAGGTTTTTATGGGGTGTTTGGGAGAGTGGGAGAGTGGGGAAACCATTGCAATTAAAATGGGGAAAAATGGGAAGGGGTGGGGAATGATGAGGTGGCACCAAAAATGGAGTGGGGGATTGGGGAAATGGGGAAACCATTGCAATTAACCTTAGCACGTTGATTGAGACAGAGAGATCTTCTGTTGTCGAATTCAAAGATAGAAAATCAATGGGGAGTTTTTGTTATTTTACTTTGTGATTAATTTGTGTTTTAAGTACTTTGGTCAATTATATTTGATTAGGGTGGGCGGTATGGTGGATTTTTTGGCTCGGCAAACACCATTTCGGCATCCAAGGATTTCGGCAAAATCGGCATGGGTATACCACTATGATCGGCAACACCATTTCGGTAAAAAAAAAAAGAAAATCGGCATATCAATGCCGAAGGATGCCGAGGAGCTTGGACAAAAATTTTGACCGTTCAACGGTCATATGACCGTTATTTTTTTTTTTTTTTTTCCTTCTTTTCTCTCTATATATACACACAATTTTTAAACACTATACACACAAATTTTAAACACTCTTCACACTAAATTTACAACATGGGGGATAAATATTTTTACAACATGATTCCGGTTATCCCTCAGGTGTTGATGTCATCATCTAGTAGTTTGGTGGAACTCTATTTTGCCGATCATCCTCGTTTCAACGAAGGTATCTTTAAAGAGCGTTTTCGAATGTCTAAAAGGTTGTTCTTAAAAATTGTTAGCGACATTGAACAAAATTTTGAATGGTTTCAATTACGTCAAGACGCAAGGGGGAGGACAAGCTTCTCCCCTTTACAAAAATGTACGGTAGCTATTCGCCAACTGGCGACCGGTAACGTATACGTAATGTAATCGTCATGTTTTATTTAATAAATTGTTGTTATATTTATAATATAATATAAAAGCAAAAAAAAAAAACAAAAAAAAACATTCAACTTATCCTACCCAACTTATCCCACCCATACCACTTCAAAAAACAAAAAAGACATATACTTTTTTCTCTCTCCTGTGTCACTCTCCTATTGGTCCATCAACTTATCCCATTTTACTCATCCTAAAAAATTTATCCCCCACACCGCCCACCCTTAGCGGTTTGGTAGTGTCATAGTGACTATCTAGATTGTTTGTTAGGATGATTAGCTAAATCATCCGTAATTATCTCCGAGTGTAGCATTTATTAATTTCTTGATTGTTTAGCACTCTAGTTTGATTTAGTTGGTAATTCAATTCTAATTTTATATTACCATCTAAGTTAGAAATCACATTATCACAAGATTGAACTTTCGCACAGCCCCTCAAGGACTTTCTAGTTAAGCAAATTAAGAATAATCCAAATTTTATAAACATGATGTCGGAGAGGATCATCTACTCCATTACTATTTTTAAACCCTAATCTCAATTTGCTCATTCTTACTTTTAATAAATATTCAAACTTTAATTATTGTCAAGTCAATTATTTAGGCAAAACTAAACATTTTCCACATACTCCTATAAATTTGATACCTTACTTACCATAAATACTTAGATTGAGTAGGTGTTTTAGTGGACCTCGACATCAAGTTGGCTATTTTCGATATTCGTTGCTAGCCCCGAGGAATAGACCAAATATAGGCTTTATGCCTTCAAATATTAACCACCCTCTCAATTTAGGCTTTATTTGACTTCAGTTCTCTCGTCCTAGCCTCCTAGGTGGCACAAGTTTATTGGATTAGGCTTTAGGATTTTTTGTTTCAACCCCCTCCATCCTTAGCCTATTTGTAATGGGTTTGCTACGCTTTTTCAATACTATTTGTATATGGCTCCTCAATGCCACAATGCCACATCAACACCTTTCACTTTCAAATTTTATCCCAGTAATACGCACCTCACACTACCATTCACTTTTTATAATAGGTTGCCAACCCTCCGTTGGTTTACCCCCGGTGTAACCGCTAGGGTGCTTGCTTAGCACCCCCTCGTGGTTTTTGTTTTCTTTTATCCTCGCGGTCCTCCTCGTTCCGTGTCTGCTTGTATGGCCACCCCCTCGGTGTTGCCTAGTCGTTTGGTGAGGTGCCCCCTCCGATCCCTCCAGCATTGTGATAGAGAGTTCGGGGCCAAAGGTTTCTCGCGCCTCGTCGCCCACCTTAAAACATCGCACCTTAACAGTGATGAGCGCTGTGACGCCTTGCGGGACACCCTCTCGGTGGACCGCGGAGTGTTTCTAGCCTTGGGGGATGTCTTAAAGGCCCTTGATTCTTGGTTGTGTGGTCGGTGCATGAAAATTCACCATGTCAGCCGCTTGTGCCACCACGAGGACGGGGTTTCTCGCTTTATCAATCCTTCTGATGGCGGGGCTGGGCATATTACCGAGATCCCCATCCCCCTTAGCCTCGTTGACCCGCCCGGGCTTGGCCCCGTCAATGTTGGGGGTGGGAGGCATTTGGATAGGGAGCTCCTGGATAAGATCTTCAAAGCCCGTGTCACCACTGTTAAGAGTTTACCTCTCAGTTGTCGCATGGCCTTCTCCCAGGCCCTTAAAGCTGCTCTGCTTCAGGTGGCCGCTCACCCCGATTCTATTGACGCCTGGGTTCGGTTGCTTATTCTCCCTAGGTGCACGTTGAGGGTTTTTAACCCTAAAACGCGCCAAGAGGCCCGCTCTGGGAACCGCAAAGCCCTGCAATGTCGGTCCATCATGACTTCCATATCCGCTTGGGGGGGAGAGGAGGGCATTGACCAACTGATTGATAACATCCTTGAGACCCCCGTTTGTGGGCTAGGGGGGTCTCCTGATACTGCTCCTGGCAAGTCGGCTGCGGAGGGGCCCAACATTTACCGCTGTATCCGGAAAATTGCAGATGGTCACTTTACTGCCGCTGTTAAAGTTCTCTCTTCATCTGGGGTTGCGCCTTTTGGACCTGCCACCACTCGGGTTTTGGAGGATAAGCATCCTGTATGTCCACTCCCCTCCTTGCCGTCTGTGCCCCATACCGAGCCCCCGCTTGTGGCTACCACGGAAGTTGTTTTGGCTTGCATTAAATCGTTTCCCAAGGGGACCTCGTGTGGGAGGGACGGGCTGCGGGCCCAGCACCTTCTGGACAGCCTATGCGGGGAAGGGTCTGCCGTTGCTAACGACCTCCTCGGGGCTATTACCTTAGTAGTCAATTTGTGGTTGGGGGGGAGGTGCCCCATCGGTCTGGCCGAGTTTGTGGCGTCCGCCCCTCTCACCCCTCTGCTAAAACCTGATAACGGGATCAGGCCCATCGCTGTCGGCACCATCTGGCGGCGGCTGGTCTCTAAAATTGCTATGAAGGGAGTCGGGAAGGAAATGGCTAAATATCTCGGGGACTTTCAGTTTGGGGTTGGGGTGCCTGGGGGAGCTGAGGCCATCTTGCATGCGGTTAACCGGTTGGTTGCGGAGAAACATGGTGACAGCTCGCTGGCTATGCTTACGGTCGATTTCTCCAACGCGTTCAACGTGGTGGACAGATCGGCCCTACTCCGGGAAGTGCGTTTAAGGTGCCCGTCTATTTCTCCATGGGTCGACTTCCTCTACGGTCAGTCTGCGCGGTTATACTTAGGGGAGGATCACATCTGGGCCACTACTGGGGTGCAACAGGGAGATCCTTTGGGGCCTCTCCTGTTTGCCCTTGTTCTTCACCCCCTTGCGCACCAGATTCGCGAAAAATGCCGCCTCCTCCTTCACGCGTGGTACCTTGACGATGGCACTCTCATCGGAGATTCCGAGGAAGTGGCCAATGCTTTGCAGATTATTTCGGAGACCGGCCCCTCCCTGGGTTTGCAACTCAACATCAAGAAGACGGAGCTGTTCTGGCCGTCTTGCGATGGGAGGAAGAATCGGTCGGGCCTCTTCCCCTCGGGCATCAGTAGGCCGGCCCTAGGGGTTAAGCTCCTTGGTGGGGCTGTCAGTAGGGATGGTGGGTTCATTGAGGGGTTGGCGTCCAAGAGGGCTTCTAACGCTGCCGCTCTTATGCACCTCCTTCCCAAGATTCGGGACCCGCAATGCGAACTCCTCCTGCTTCGCTCTTGCATGGGAGTTGCCAAGCTTCTTTTCGGCCTGCGGACCTGTCCCCCCGCCCACATGCTAAAGGCGGCCTCCTGCTTCGATCAGACCCTGCGCGAGACAGTTGAAAACATTGTGGTCTGTGGAGGGGCTTATTTTGGGGACCTTCAGTGGCGGCTCGCCTCCCTGCCTATCCGGCACGGTGGGCTCGGGGTGTCTTTGGCTATGGAGGCCTCGTCTTATGCGTTTGTAGCGTCCAGGGCACAATCCTGGGGGCTGCAGGACCACATCTTGCGGGGGAGCGGGGTTTGTAGCATGGACTCAGATTACACTTTCGCTCTAGCGGCCCTGCGTGACATCATACCGGGTTTTGATCTTCGCGGTTTCTCTGACAAGGACACCGCCCCCCCAAAACCCCAACATGTTTTGGCGAATGCCCTTTCCAGCAAAATCGTGTTGGATATGGAAACCCGGTTTAATATGAACGCCAGACAAAAAGCGGTATGGAACTGTCTTCGTCAACCGCATGCCCAAGATTTCCTCCATGCTCTCCCCATTGACGGGCTCGGGCAGCGCATGTCGTCGGTCGAATACCGCTCTATCCTCAAGTACCGGCTTATGATACCCCTCTTTCCCGTGGACGAGAGGTGCCCTGTCTGCCGCAAGGCGTGTTTGGACTCGTTTGGGGAGCACGCGGTACACTGTAAAGATCTCCCGGGTTTCAAGTACCGTCATGACTGGGTCCGAGATGTGCTTTTTGACATTTTCAGGAAAGCTGGGATTTCAGCCAAGAAGGAAGCCCCCGTCAACTTCTTAACTGACCCAAAAGAGGGGCGGTCGACCCTTAGACCGGCGGACATCCTGGTGTTTGGGTGGTCAAGGGGGAAGCACGCTTGCATCGATCTGACTGGGGTCTCTCCCCTTGTGGGCTTCGGCTCTGGAGTTTTCACGGCGGGGCAGGCTGCTGCTAAGGCGGCTGCAGGTAAGGTGGACAAGCACGAGAAGGCATGTCTCGAGAATCAGCATGTGTTTGTCCCCTTTGCTTTTGACACGTTCGGGCACCTCGCGTCTGAGGCTGCCGACACGCTCGGGCGGATCCAGAAGGTTATGCATGGGCATATAGTGACTCCTAGAGCTAAGAAACTTGTTTTTATCCGCTTAGGTTTTGCTATTCAAAAAGGGCTTGCGGCGCAGCTTGTTGCCCGCTTGCCCCGTATGTCGGACTAAGCTGTAACCTTTATTCGTGATATGAATGGGACAATTGATGTCTAAAAAAAAAAAAAAAAAAAATATCAAATTAAATGATAAAAAGTTAGAGAAAGTGTGGGAGAGAATATAGATAGATACAAATGAAGAAGTGGATTGTGCGGCCCTCAACCACCGTGGTGGTGGCCAAAATCACGGCTCTATCAACACGGGCTAGGTGTTCTTGCATGTGGCCGCCCCCACATATACAAGTCCGTGGTGTGCGGCTATATCATAACAAATAGCCGTAGTGTCCACTTACACAGACAAATAAAGTCTATGTGGTTGTGTAGACGGTTGCCAAATGGCAGTGGAATTTTTTATTATTAAAAAGGTTTTTTTATTCAAACGTAACAAATTTAACATATGAATTGGTGGTGTAATAGTTATAATTGCGAGTTGATGGTGTAATAGATAGATCCGTGTAACATAACCCCATAAGTTTGATACTTTAAACGTTTAACTTTTAATATTAACGTCGTTACACGTTCTCTTTGTATTTTTGTTTTTTTATTTTATGCTTTAGCAATACAACTATTTTTGTACCCGCGTTATCCTCACGACAACACACAAATAGTAAACCTACTACATTAGAAAGGTTCAAGTGAGAAGTTTCATTAAGATACGAAGGCTAAGAAGTCATTTTAACCGTTGGTTCTTCAATCTAATTAAAAGTAAGGGGGGGGGGGGGGGGGGGGAATTTAGTCTTAGCCATCTTTTTTGATTTTTTATTAAGTTCTCTCATTTTTTTTTAAATCTTCATAACTTTTACATATGACATTATTTAAAAAAAAATACACCATAAAAACGGGCGTTTTTTTTTAATTTTCAAAACACGTAAAGTGTTGCTATATATAAAATTAAAAAAAAAGTACTCTTTTGATTTGACACAATGATCTGAACATTTTTGACACAATATGACATAATGATCTGAATTAGGGGTGAGCAAAAAACCGAAAAAACCGATGAAACCGAACAAAAAAAAAACCGATCCGGAAGAAAAAAAAACAAACCGAAAATAATGGTTCGGTTGGCACATTGTATAAGTGAATTAACATTTTAGGAGGGCACATATGTAAATCTTTAAACCTTAATTTATATTTTAAGTTAACAATTAACATTTAACTTTAAGAATTTTAGTAACCATGTTCCCTTAATTTATATTTTAAGTTAACACTTAATAGTTTACGTCAAGATCTTTATTGTTAAAAACTTTTAAAGGTAACGTCACTTTGTATTTTGTATGGTCACACGCTTCATGTAACTACTTTTGTTTATTTTTTTCTAATTCAATAGTTGTGACGGTACTTGTTTTTTACTATTGTATATTTATCTTTTAAGATTACACATTTAAAATTATATTAACAACATATTACAAAAAAGTAAAAAATAATAAAAAAATCGAAACCAAACCGAAATCGAAAAAAACAAAAAAATCGAACCGAAAAAACTGAAACCGAACGGTTTTTTTCTTAGGAACCGGAAACTTTGGTTTCGGTTCGGTTAGAGCTAAAAACGGAACCGAACCATGCTCACCCCTATTCTGAATGACACAGCGACGAGTATTTGACACAATGATCTGAACATTTTTGACACAATATAACACAATGATCTGGACATGTTTAGATCATTGTATTGTGTCGAAAAAGTAATTTAAAAAAAAATTATATATAACAACACTGTATGCATTTTAAAGATAAAAACGTGCATTTTAAGGTGTACTAAAAAAAATAATAATAATATCATATCTAAGAGTTATGAATGTTTAAAAATTTGGGGAGCTTGATAAAAAGTCAGAAATGTCCTTCCATCTTTTATTTTCCTTGCTAATTTAACACAAAAACTTTGAACCATAAATATTTATTAGTTGAATATCTAATGATTGAGATAACTTGTTAACCTTCTTATTAAAATGATATATTTTACAATAACCTCTCTCCATACTATATAACTAAATTTGATAATTTAAATCCAAGTTTTATCCTATTGTAGCTATCATGCACGTTAAACTTCAAATCTTTCATTACTTTATCATATCGTTAATCATTGATCTAAGTTACATCTTGTACTAAAAAGATTATGAGATACAAGTAAAATCTTTTAGTCTCAATTGTTCTTACGATCTTGATCTCGTAAAAACAAAACCAATCCAATGTAATCTCATGAACTTGACAAACTTAGGTGGTGTTTGTTTTTCTGCAAAAGTTCTTCCTGTCCTTTTATGTCTGCGCCGCGCAGACCATGCGCAGACATTTAGGTCTGCAGACTGTTTGTTTTTCTGAAGACGTTTCATTAAAAAATGTCTGCGCATGCTCTTCTTGGTGCAGATATGACCCAGTCACTTCTGACATCTTCTAACATCTTCTAACATTCTTTTTAAACTGTTTTCTTCATTAAAAAACATTTTTAAACATTTTTTTAAAGGTTTTTTTTTCTAAAAAAAGCTTTTTAAAAGGTTTTTAATATTTTATACAGCTTTTAAAAAACTTATTTAACTATTTTTTTTAAACGCCTTTTAAAAAGTCAAAAAAAAAAAAAACATTTTAAACAATTATTTTTAAAAACGTTTTTTAAAAAAAGAATCTAAAACGTTTTTTAGTTATTTTTTAAATTGTTTTTTTTAAGTTTTGTTTTTAACTACATTTTTAAACATTTATTTAACAAAAAAAATTTAATTGTTTAAGAAACATTTTTTGAACTATTTTTATAAAATAGTTTTGATATTTTATTTAAAAGAAAATTGTTTTAGAAAAAATCTGTTGGTTAAAATATACGGAAGAAAATAAAATGATTGAATGATAATTATCTATAAGTTTAAAAATGATTTATTTAAATTTTTTGTTTATTTTAGCAGTCTGCAGAAGTTAAAAAACAAACACTCTTCTTCTTACAGACTGCAGATGTTTAGTCCACCTCTTTTGTTACAGATGTCTGCAGATATGGTCCGCAGACTGTAGACAATTTACCTCTTAAAAAACAAACAGCACCTTAGACACAATTATTCTAGAATATATAGTGGGATTAGTGATGGAATCAAGCTAGATAACGTTATCATAAGATTCTCTTCTATATTGACTATAACTTCCAGGTTGAACTTATAAATTACTTAAAAATCAACTTTTGTTTATAAGAAATAAACAATTTTTGATGATGGGTCTAAATCGAGTTCTGCTTATAAAGAAAAAATTAACAAATCTTTATGACAGTTGAATATACCATCTGCTGATTTCACCTCTGAATCAAGAGCAATATTACAAGACCAAGGGGGTTTCTCTCAGTGGCGGATCCAGGAAAGAATATCAGGGGTAGCGGGGACTAACGGGGGTTCGGGGGCAGCGCCCCCGGAAAATTTTTTAGGTAGTTAACGGGCTTTTAATCATATTTTTAAGAGGCTTTTGATCATATTTTAAAGTAAAAGCCATAAAATTTCTTTCAGGGGTCGCGAAAAATTCGTTTCATGGGTCGCGAAAAACTGAAAACCTATAAAGAAAAAAAAAATTTGCACGTCGGGGTAAAGTTCAGGGTAGCTGGCGCTACCCCTGGGCCCTTACTGGGTCCGCCCCTGGTTTCTCTTCAACTTTGTAAGTTGCTTGATTTGCAAGGCTTAAACTTTGAATCCCTTGGAAAACAAGCGTATCCAGTAAAAATCACAATCAGTAAAAATCACAATCATTACGAAGCTATTCAAAGAAGGGTGATATGATGACAAACATTTCCTCAACCGCAGTAGACACACCCAAGTTAAAAAAATCTATTTTAATTTTACTTTTGAACCACTTCCATGTAAAGATAATATACCATTTTTCTAAATGCAGGTTATGAACAAAAATATTTATAGCTTGAAGACTTTAACCAGTGAAATGATTTAATAAAAGGTAAAGAATAGTTATAAGTTTTCACAAAAAATATATATATGGAAAGGGTGGTTATATTCTACAACCTAATCTCACACAACTCATTAGGTCATAGAGTTAAAGTTTAAACTGAACCTAAACAACAACAGTCTAAAGTACATGTATTTAGCATTTGAAATATTCATATGAAATAGTAATATTCACAAAAAATTTTGAATTTGATTTCATGGGCACACTGTTTTGAATGTTAACTTTCTCTAATTTGGACGTTAACATTTTAAATGTTAAACTACAATTTTGATAATTTACGCTTTTTCTTTTTTTTATAGATTTGTATTTTTACTAAAATAATTTAAGTTATTAGTAATTTCGAGAAAAAAATATCTTTTGGGGTCAATTCGAGTTCCATTCGTAATACAATTATACAAAAATGAATTCTAACCGAAATGAATCCGAATGGATGTCTATTTCGAACTCAAATCAAAATTGTTCGAATGTATTTCAATTCAGATTTAAATTTTAAAAACTCAAATTCGATTAATTCAAGTATTTCATTTTTAATTTTTTACAACTCATGAGTATCTGATAAATTACCAAAACGGCCGTATAAAATCTAAGTAACTTTAAAGCAAACAATTGTCAAATATATTGATATTGATGTACAATGCAATTTAGAACAGTAAATCAAATAACTCAATAACCAGAAATCAAAGCTTCATTACCTGATCGATATCAAAACCTCACTAACTTTCAGGTCCTAATATCCCATTAACGATCGACGTCGCAATCAAAACCCCAACCGCCTCCGCACCTACCACCACCCCCGCCTGCGTCAAACCGCCTCCGAATCCAAAATTCACCTCCGTCGCAATCTCCCTCTCCGCCGCATCAATCCCTCTCTCCGCCGCCTCAATTCCTTTCTCCGCCGACTCAAACCCTTCCTTCACGATTACCTCCGCCTCCTCCTCCGCCTTCTCCAGCTTCTTCCTCAATCCAAAAAAACCTATGTCCGCCGCTATCGACGGCGTCTCCAGTGCCGTGACGGCCGTCGTTGCCGTCAGAAGAAATAGGAGCTGTCTCCGGCTATGGCTGTCGGATCGAGTCGACGGAGGAGCGGATTTAGGGCATTGTGGCTTGTAGGAGGAGATAGGGGTGACGATTTGTGAGCTCCGGCGAGTGAAGGGGTTTAGGAGGAAATTGGAGCTTCTGCAAGACATGGTTTGATGATGAGTTTTTTTCTGCAGAAACGTTGATATCATCTGGTCGCAAATTCTGTGGCCAAATAAGATAGTGATCAGATGAGCTAGGTGGTTAATTACGATATCACCCTTCTAGTTTCTATGATGACGTGTCACAATGCTGCTGGTTCGATTTCCAACCTTCATTTCGACTTTTTGGCGCTATATGATATACATACATGGGTGTGTGGCTTGACCACCCACGAAGAGAAACACCACTTGGTGTGAGTGGGTGGCCTGGTATTTGGTATTTGGGTGTGGTTTATACCTTATACTAAGGCTTTGCTTGGAGGAGAGGATGGTGGTGGCCAATATGTTTGTATATAGCGTATAAATACTTGTATCCAACTTATACGGATATACGTATTACTTCCAGGGGCATATAAAGTTTTAGGTGGAAAGGACGATAGTCTAGGACCCGGAATTTAAAATATATATATATATATATATATATATATATATATATATATATGTTATATAAACTTTTAAATGTGTGTATGTATATTGTGTGAAGGTAATTAAATTCACTAAGGGTATTTGTAATGGTCATCTCGGGCTTTTCCAACCCCACTCTTTTTTTTTGTCACCTCATTACCACATCATAACCTCTTACTTTTATATTTTACTATGGTAATACTCACATCATACTTCTCTCTATATTTTTTTAATAATATAAAAATCAAAATGGTAGAGAGAGGTAGTGGTTTTCAGAGACATAGAGAGAACGACTAGGTATCACGGTATAGTGATGGAGGGCCGAATTTTGGCAAAAAACCACAATGAAGAATACCTGAAAATGGTGTAGCCGCGGTCATCACAGTCATACCCCCGCGACCTCACCATTACAAAATGAGTTAGGTGGTGTGATGGGAAAATATATTTAGTAAAACCCTTACGTTTTAAGTTCAAATTTTATAGGTAGCACATTCATAATAAATTTTTTATTTCTACGTTCTACTTTTGTTCATATTGTAAACTTCTTGTGGTCTTGTTTTAGTTTTTTTACTTTTCTATATTATACTTCTAATCATTCATAATTACATTTCTAACCATTGTATATCTATAATAGTTCTATTGAAAATGATATTTCAGAGAATAAAACACATTTAAAAATATAAAATAGATTTGTGTGTGCTGAGTACTTGAAGATGTCTACAAGAACCTCTAGTGAATGTCTATAACAATTTTGTGACAGTATACTTGAGATGTACTCAAAAGAGTATTTGCACAAACCGAATCAAAGTGACATTCAAATTTTACGAGTAACACATGCATCGTGACACGGGTTCATGGACGCGATCTTGCTTGCACACACTACACTTGGAAGAATCTCCCAAGATAATGTAGAGGTCAATACATATGATATGATCACGAGCACCCGTGTCACACACCGCTGCCTAGGGCGTGACGTGTTGCATACCAAGTACCACGGAAGCATATATAAAAGGGGCATTTACATATATCCTCCTACTAAGTTATTCAATTATATATACCTAAGTTTTTAATTTAATTACATATATCACCTTATTATGTGAAATTACCTATTTACCCTCTAAATTATAAAAAAAATTAAATGAAAAAATCAGACTTGGACCCATCTTCTTTTCCAACCTAGTCATCTTCTTCTCCGACCTACCTTGACAGCGATGACCCAAAAGACCCTCTCAAACGGTGCTGGAAATCAAAACTCATGACCTCGACGGCGACGACTAATGAAACCACGGTGAAGGCCTAAAAACCATGTCAATGAGACGGAGGTTGTGTCTGTGTAAAGACTTGGAACAGATCTTACTACTGGTATAATCGATCAAATCAAATAACACAAACAAGTAAATAAGAGTTTTTTTATTGATCACTAGAGAACAATGAATACTAAGACTCTTAGAAGTTTACACCTCCACTTACACACACTTAACACTAAGTTCTCTCAGAATGTTGTCAAAAACTTATCAAGACTCGACTATATACAGTGTGTACTGCTCGACGAACCAGCATAGCAACGAACCGCACGAACCGTTGGTTCATTGCTCACAAACCCCTGATTCGTAGTTTGGTAAGTTGACAATCAAACTCAACGTTTAACTATAACTGATACAACACACGAGACATGTCAGGATTTACAGTGGATATCTGGGTTACAGATTTTAATTTTTATCCGATTAAAATCGATTTAATATAAATTAATGCCAGATTAATTTAGCAGCGGAAACGATTTAATTTAAACACACGAATATAACTGTAAACATGATCAATCACCGGTATACGACAAACACATAAATTATTTTATTAAAAACAAATAAAATACTATCTAAGTAAAGTAGATATACCTTGGTGGGATTCGAACAATCATTCGAGACACCCGGATTCAACGGGCTCGCACTAGGATGAACTGAAACGTCTGACTCGCACCGGCGAGTCAGATCGTCGATTGAGACGGCGGCGACCATCGATGGCGGTGGCGGTAACGGTGGCGGCGGTGGTAGCGAGACTACCGGTGGCTGTGACAAAATCCTCTCGGCCGGGATCGCAAAAGGAACCGGCCCCACAATGATCTTGTCACCGAATATCGGCGATGACGCGGTGGCGGCGGCCGGATGGTATAGCGACGCGGGCCACGAAGAGGGGACGGGGCGGGGTGGCCTTGGCTGCGCCGGCAGCGTAAGGACCATCGGCCTGCGATCCGGCGGCGGCGCAGCAGCGGCGGCGGCCTGAGCCGCGGCTATGGCTTCGGCTTCGGATCGGGCGGTGGCGGCTTCTTTCTCGAGACGGGCACAAACGCTGGCAAGACGGGGATCCATCAGGAATCGCGAGGGATCACGGCGGTGGTGATGCGTCGATCGAAGGAGGACGGCGGCTAAGGGGAGCTGGCTCGAGATCGACGCAGAGAGAGAGAGAGTATGAGGAGATTAGGGTTTTTCTGATGTTGATTGATTTTCTCATGGATTTATGGAAGAATATGAGTAATACGGGAAGAAGATGCGTGTCTCGACATTATGTGTAAATGAGGAGGTTATGTACACTACGTCAAAAAGTGGCTTTAGCCACGGTTTTTTTTTAAACGCCTAGTCATGGTTTAAAAAAACGTGGCTAAAGCTAAGAAATACTAGTTTTAGCCACACATATTTTGTACCCGTGGCCAAATATATAGCCTTTGGACCCTTTTAGCCACGTATTATTTTGTTTATGTGACAACAACTATCAGGTGCAGTGGCTTTAGCCACTGTTTTATAAAAACATGTGGCACTTATTTGTCACACTTAAAAAAGAGTGGTGAAATGCACCAAACGACCACGGAATTTTTAAGATTTTTTATTCATGTGGCCAAAAAGGAATGTATGGCCACGCTTAAATAATGTTGTGTGACGGAAGAGTAGATTTTATTACTTAGTAAATAAAAAAACAAAACTATTAAGTATATAAAAGCTAGTACATATGACCACTGTTATTAGATTGTGTGACTAAATACTAGGTTGTGCGTGACAAAAATCTATTACCTATTGCCACATATATTAACCTTAACTAAATGGTAGGTTGTGAGTGACAATAATCTATTTTATGGTCACGGTAAAATATTAAACGCGTGGCGAAAAAGAGATGATTTGTTCCCTCTAAAACAACGCTTTTTTTTTTCGTTTACACCAATTCGAGCTTGTTCAAATCTGCTACCCTATATATCATCATCATTGTTATTTTCCTTTACCGCCATCCCTATCTTGATCTCAAATTCTCTACACCAATTCTGGTATCAAATGGCCGATAATCAACGCTCCCTTAATTACTGGTATGTGAAGAATAATCGTATATTTTTTGGTTTACAGTAACAGGAGAAGAAGATCCTTCAAGTCCCACAAGTCTGTTATTAAAAACAAGGATGAAAACATCCTGAGGCAACTCCATGCGCATAATATTCCTGATTGTTTTGCCTACTCTGTTGAGGTAACGAAATTATTATGTGTCCTTGATACAAAATTCAATGAATGTGTATCTGTGACGCCCACTCCCAGACTTGGCACCAGGAGGGGTCACTCATCGGATTTACTCATGAACACGTGGCACAACAGAGATAAGCAGCGGAAAATTTAAAACTTTTATTTATAATAAAGCCAAGTACGTAAAGTAACTGAGATAATTTACAATCTATCTATATAGCGACTAACTATATCCGTCTTTATTTATCTACAACTAGCCAGCACTTCCAACCGCTTCTCTAATAGCTTGCCCGATCAGTCTCTTATCACGAGGGCTCCGCCCCTGCTTCCAGACGTCTCACCTAAACCTGACATACACATGGTTTTGGGAAAAGGTCAGCTTACGCTGGTGAGTTCTACATTTAAAAACATTACCTCGTTCGTGAGGTTAAAACCTTTGAACCTGCAAAATCCCTTTTTACAACATTTATCAAGTATAACACATAACAAGTCATACATAACATAACATCATAACCATACACGTTTCTCTAGAAAACATCTACCTCCATAACCTTTAACTCCTATGAACTGAATTCCATACACCTTTATACCTTCTGGTCTCGAATACTGCTCAGGTGACTTTATCGGAAGCCCCCAACCTCAGTACCGACAACCGTTCCACTTCTTCTATACTTTCCCGGTCTCGAAGACTGCTCAGGTGACTTCATCTGGAAGCCCCCAACCATTCAGCAACGACAACCGTCCTACTTTTTCTATACCTTCCCGGTCTCGAAGACTGCTCAGGTAACTTCATCTGGAAGCCCCCAACCATTCAGCAACGACAACCGTTCACGTAACCTTGACCCTCTTTAGACGTTCCATTCTATCGAACATCTCCTTAACCACCACAGTACTACTACCCGCCCCTAGTTAGATATCCGACTGACTCAGGTGTGCTAATAAACATGATAATGTACTCATATACTGCAACAAGTGAACATCCCCCAATTTACCTAGGTGTATGTATACAGGATGTACCAGCGGCGTATCCTCCACACTTTCAATATACCGGGTAACTATACTACCATGCTTGTATACAAGATGTACCAGCGGCGTATCCACCACATAATAATATAGCAAATGCACCCCCTGTTCTCATATAATCATACATTCTCACTTGTACGTTTATTAACAAACCCTTATCATTTGGATACCTAGTTTCAAAGCAAATATAGCACATAACTCCAATAATCATTTTATATGCATTATTCTATCATCATCATTTCATATACATTACTAACACGTATAACCATTCATTAGCATCTTCATAACATAACACGTATCATTTCAACAGTTCATCAATTCATCAATTAAGATAATCAAACTTTCAGGTAAAAGCATTTCAAATACTTTTTAAGTAAACAGTTGAACATTGTATGTATATCAGCCCGAAAACATTAAAGCTTTTAAAACATTTAAAAGTGGGCTCGCAGAACTCACCTTATCTCTTTACTTGTTAAACTCGGACAGAACCTCCGACAGAATCCTTGGTTAACCTAATTCGCGTATCGTATGGCATTAACGCAAGGTTTAACATTATAAACATATCCTATGTTTATTTATCTCTTATATTATCTTAATAACATCTAATTATTAAGGTTTACTTCTTTTAAGGTCAAAATGACCAAAATACCCCTATAGGTATATTATCTTCTTTTTATTGATAATTATGAAGACGCGCATTCCTATAAGTAGACACTCACTCCGGGGTCGCCCAGTGTTGGGATGCCATTGCCCAGATGGGATGGCGACACCCCCGCTATTGCCAGAAACCCCAGTGTACAGGTGTCTACCCTTCCGGTCCGCACGAACTTCTAAATATCCGATTAACTCGGTATCTTATATACTTTATCATTTATCCATTTTAACCCCATATATACTTATTATACATATAAACATAGTTCCATACCAAAATTCAAGTACCCATACCCTCCGGATTATTTTATATTAAATAATCATAATTCAAAACCCTAATTTCACATTTTTCTCGTTTTATTATCAAAACTCATTTTCTTTCAAAACCAACTTAGGGTATCATCCATTATAACATTTTAAAATATACTTTAAAATATCTAAGCTTAATTCAAAACCGTTTGCTCAATTTGGGCAGAGTAACGTTATGAAAACCCTAATTTTGACCCCTTAACAAAACCTTCACCAAACCTTTTCCAATTATGAAATAAACTTAGGGCTTTCTTAAAACACATTAAATTAGGATTACCTACAAAAATTCAGACCCTAATTCCCACCCGATCACCCGATTTTGACAAAACAAGCTCAAGAACCCTAATTTTACATCATTTTTAGAAATCATACTTAGAAATTGAATTTGCAAAAACTGAAAGAGGTTATTGTTAAGCATACCAAATAAGGGGTTACTGCAGAAATTCGCCTTCTAACTCCTCCCGGTGTGCTCGAATTGATCCGATGAAGTTCTGGTTCGAAATAAGGGTTTTTGAGTGGTTTTTCGGTTGATGATTCGTGAAATTGGCGAGTTTGGTTTGATGTTTAGCCTCCTATTTATACCCAAACCGGTCGTCCTATGTTCCTACACGTATACTAGTGAGTAATCGAAGAAATTTGACGCGTAGCTATCCCAATCGTGCACTCCAAGTCGAGATTTGTGTTGCTGTCACGTTTCTGGCCTTCATTTGGGCCGCGTATCGCGCCAAGGGGAAGGCAGGAGCTCGCGTACCGCGAGCCGTCTTTCACAGATTGGCAGAACTAGTCCTCCTACTTTATATTTACAGTTTAAGCCCCTGAACTTCTACCTTTCTATTATTTTATGTACTAAAACATTATGGGGCATATTTATAAAGGTTTCTAAGGCTCGGGACATGCTCGATGATATACGTATACATACGTATATATATATTTATATATTTATATATATCTTTTGCTATTTTGCGTTCTAGCCCTTCAAACTTTCCAATACTTATCATTTCATGTTATGGATCATGTTAGGATATAATTTTACTATATTCTAAGCCTTAAAATGTTTATAATACTTATAGATACGTTTATAACTTTACAATAATTACATTTTTAGTCCTTTTACTTTCCCGTTAACTATTAACACACGTATTCATACGTATATATATCCATCAATTCACACATGTATCATTATGTTATTCACATAAACACATATTCATCTCATACTTTACTTTCGTTAACCTTTAAGACATCCGTTCATGCATATTTCATCACATAGGCCATTAAACACATATTTCTAACACATGCAACTTATCTAAAG
>JBCNJP010000027.1:41689854-41726368 GCA_039602395.1 Deinandra increscens subsp. villosa | reverse complement strand
AATCCTTCTCTCAATTGTAATCCAATTACAACTCTCTCTAATTACAACTAACACCCCTGTTAACAATTAACTGTCAGTTTTTAACGATTCCTCGTTAAATGTTCGTGATGAATATTAATTAACTAATTAATTAATACAAATACATTAGTGTCGAGACGTGTAACCCCGTAGGCTTAAATACTTTCCGGACATACGCTTATTAATACGTGATCATATCCCTATAAATTGGACCGAAAGATTACCCGAAACGAAGAACACGAACAAGGTAAATAAACTCGATTTATTGCTCAATACGATCAAAGATTACATTATATGAACTCGATTACAGTGCCTAATCAAAGATCTAAACACAGTTCTTTTAGAAATCAAGATCAAAATCTCCTCCCTGTAAATTGGATTTCAGAAAAACCGTTATGCTCAAAACCCTGCTTGTTCCGAACTCCTTGATATATATATACATTCAGATTGAGATTGCCGAACTCAAGGTTCGGTGGAAGTTTGTGCAATCAAGCCCTCCACTTTAATATATTGACACAAACTACCCTCTAACTTAATTTAACTATTCTAACTATCTCAACTAACGACACTAACTGGAATACACACACGTCACACATATTTTGCACCAACAAAAGTAAATGAAAAAGTAAATGAAAAAGTAAATAAAATAGTAATGATTACAAGCGCCGACGACTGTTGGTCTTCTTTTAGCCACCCAAAATTAATATACCGTGACCATTTGTCATAATTTGTCACGCAAACAATGTTATGAGTGGACATATCACAAGATAATCAAACATGATAAACATATATAACCATCATATATTCAATTCTAGCTACTATTATCATAACAAAATAAACATATAAAATATTGTTCTTAATTTGTTCATAAACATATACATCAATTAATTAATAATCCGGATCACTGCAATCTTCGGATATGTATCATGAACTTGCATCCTCATCATCATCATCACGTCCTTCTTCAATCCGACCACTGTTTGCAGGATCTTGAAACTAATCGGCCACCGTATCCTTCACCTTTTGTTAAATGTCATTCCTGGAATCATTCTCATCTTTGTTAATTAGGGGAATTTCACTCAATTTTTTGAGAAAGTTCATATCATAAGATCCCATAATTTCATTCACAGTAATTTTTTTACTCTCTTCTGTGTTCATGTATTTCACTTCAATCTGGTTAGTAGAACTTAAATACTCCCAAGATTGGACAATTTCATCTTCATCTTCTTCATCGTCTTCATCTTCTTCGGATACACATTCATTGAATTTTGTATCAAGGACACATAATAATTTCGTTGCCTCAACAGAGTAAGCAAAACAATCAGGAATATTCTGCGCATGGAGTTGCCTCAGGATGTTCTCATCCTTGTTTTTAATAACAGACTTGTGGAACTTGAAGGATCTTCTTCTCCTGTTACTGTAAACCAAAAAATATACGATTATTCTTCACATACCAGTAATTAAGGGAGCGTTGATTATCGGCTATTTGATACCAGAATTGGTGTAGAGAATTTGAGATCAAGAAAGGGATGGCGGTAAAGGAAAATAACAATGATGATGATATATAGGGTGCAGATTTGAACACGCTTGAATTGGTGTAAACGGAAAAAAAACGTTGTTTTAGAGGGAAACAAATCATCTCTTTTTCGCCACGCGTTTAATATTTTACCGTGACCATAAAATAGATTTTTGTCACTCACAACCTACCATTTAGTTACGGTTAATATATGTGGCCATAGGTAATAGATTTTTGTCACTCACAACCTAGTATTTAGTCACACAATCTAATAACAGTGGTCATATGTACTAGCTTTTAGCCACATAACTAATTAAAAAACAGTGGCCATTGCTCACATTTAGCCACGCATAATATATACTTAATAGTTTTGTTTTTTTTTTAATTTACTAAGTAATAAAATCTACTCTTCCGTCACACAACATTATTTAAGCGTGGCCATACATTCCTTTTCTGTCACATGAATAAAAAATCTTAAAAATTTCGTGGTCGTTTGGTGCATTTTACCACTCTTTTTTAAGTGTGACAAATAAGTGCCACATGTTTTTATAAAACAGTGGCTAAAGCCACTGCACCTGATAGTTGTTGTCACATAAACAAAAAAATACGTGGCTAAAAGGGTCCAAAGGCTATATAATTGGCCACGGGTACAAAATATGTGTGGCTAAAACTAGTGTTTCTTACCTTTAGCCACGTTTTTTTAAACCGTGACTAGGCGTTTAAAAAAAAAAACCGTGGCTAAAGCCACTTTTTGACGTAGTGTACATAACCTCCTCATTTACACACAATGTCGAGACACGCATCTTCTTCCCGTATTACTCATATTCTTCCTCAAATCCATGAGAAAATCAATCAGCACCAGAATAATACCCATTAATCGGAAACTCCCTCTCATTCTATAACAATCGCCACTATCTTATCTAGTTGACGTCCAACGCCATCCACAACTCCCCGCCTTGACCCTCTTCTTCCGATGTCCATTCGGTCAAAGCCGTGTCATCACTGACAACCTCTGGTGTGGAAAATCAAAAGGTTTTTCAACATCGGATCGAAAAACGCCTCTGAGAAGCCTATCAGATGTCCGTCAATTCCCTATTGACATTATTAACGAAAAGAGACAAGAGAATCAAGAACATATCCAAGTGGCTAATTTGTTGTCGCGATTTGTGACCTCCAGTCATTTAGATGAAGATTTATCATGAATATTGTAATCAGCTTCATATTCGCCGGGACAGACTATGAGAGCATAACTTGTATAGCTTAAGGTGTCTTGTTGGAAATAGGGTGTTCTGACCCGATGAATTAACGAACCCGACCGATATTGACCTGTAAGAGTTACACTTGGGTCAACGAACCCGACCGGGCCCAGTCCGTCAGAGCCCCGATCCACGATTTTTTTTTAATAAAATAGAGAGAGAGAGAGAGAGAGGGTGGATTGCAGAACAAGTCAGAAAAAACCCTATTCTCCTCATCTCTCTATCTCTCTCTCTCTCTCTCTCTGCGTCGATCTCGAGCCGGCTCCCCTTAGCCGTCGTCCTCCTTCGATCGACGCATCACCACCACCGTGATCCCTCGCGATTCCTGATGGATCCCCGTCTTGCCAGTGTTTGTGCCCGTCTCGAGAAAGAAGCCGCCATCGCCCCATCCGAAGCCAAAGCCAAAGTCGCAGCCGTGGCTCAAGCCGCCGCCGTCGGATCGCAGGCCGGTGGTCCTTACGCTGCCGGCGCAGCCAAGGCCACCGCGCCCCGTCCCTTCTTCGTGGCCCGCGTCACTATACCATCCGACCGCCGCCACCGCGTCGCCGCCGATATTCGGTGACAAGATCATTGTGGGGCCGGTTCCTGTTGCGATCACGGTCGAGAGGATTTTGTCACAGCCACCGGTAGTCTCGCTACTACCGCCGCCACCGTTTCCGCCACCGCCACCGATGGTCGCCGCCGTCTCAATCAACGATCTGACTCGCCGGTTTGAGTCAGACGTTTCAGTTCATCCTAGCGCGAGCCCGTTGAATCCGGGTGTCTCGAACGATTGTTCGAATCCCGCCAAGGTATATCTAATTTACTTAGATATTTATTTTATTTGTTTTTAATTACATAATTTATGTGTTTGTCGTATACCGGTGATTGATCATGTTTACAGTTATATTTGCGTGTTTAAATTAAATCGTTTCCGCTGCTAAATTAATCTGGCATTAATTTATATTAAATCGATTTTAATTGGATAAAGTTTAAAATCTGTAACCCGGATATCCACTGTAAATCCTGACATGTCTCGTGTGTTGTATCAGTTATAGTTAAACGTTGAGTTTGATTGTCAACTTACCAAGCTACGAATCAGGGGTTCGTGAGCAATGAACCAACGGTTCGTGTGGTTCGTTGCTATGCTGGTTCGTCGAGCAGTACACACTATATATAGTCGAGTCTTGATAAGTTTTTGATAACATTCTGAGACAACTTAGTGTTAAGCGTGTGTAAGTGAATGTGTAAACTTCTAAGAGTCTTAGTATTCATTGTTCTCTAGTGATCAATAAAAAAAACTCTTACTTACTTGTTTGTGTTATTTGATTTGATCGATTATACCAGTAGTAAGATCTGTTCCAAGTCTTTACACAGACACAACCTCCGTCTCATTGACATGGTTTTTATGGCCTTCACCGTGGTTTCATTAGTCGTGGCCGTTGAGATCATGAGTTTTGATTTCCAACACCGTTTGAGAGGGTGTTTTGGGTCATCGCTGTCAAGGTAGGTCGGAGAAGAAGATGACTAGGTTGGAAAAGAAGATGGGTTCAAGTCTGGTTTTTTCATTTAAATTTTAATATCATTTAGAGGGTAAATAGGTAATTTCACATAATAAGGGGATATATGTAATTAAATTAAAAACTTAGGTATATATGTAATTGAATAACTTAGTAGAAAGGATATATGTAAATGCCCCTTTTATATATGCTTCCGTGGTACTTGGTATGCAACACGTCACGCCCTAGACAACGGTGTGTGACACGGGTGCTCGTGATCATATCATATGTATTGACCTCTACATTATCTTAGGAGATTTTTCCAAGTGTAGTGTGTGCATGAACCCGTGTCTCGATGCATGTGTTGCTCGTAAAATTTGAATGTCACTTTGATTCGGTTTGTGCAAATACTCTTTTGAGTACATCTCAAGTATACTGTCACAAAATTGTTATAGACATTCACTAGAGGTTCTTGTAGACATCTTTAAGTACTCAGCACATACAAATTTATTTTATATTTTTACATGTGTTTTATTCTCTGAAATATCATTTTTAATAGAACTATTATAAATATACAATGGTTAAAAATATAATTATGATGAATGATTAGAAGTATAATATAGAAAAGTAAAAAAACTAAAACAAGACCACGAGAAGTTTACAATATGAACAAAAGTAGAACGTAGAAATAAAAAATCTATTATGAATGTGCTACCTACAAAATTTGAACTTAAAACGTAAGAGTTTTATTAAATATATTTTCCCATCACACCACCTAACTCATTTTATATTGGTGAGGTCGCGGGGGTGCGACTGTGATGACCGCGGCTACACCATTTCCAGGTATTCTTCATTGTGGTTTTTTGCTAAAATTCAGCCCTCCATCACCGCACCGTGATACCTGGTCGTTCTCTCTATGTCTCTGAAAACCACTACCTCTCTCTACCATTTTGATTTTTATATTATTAAAAAAAAATATAGGGAGGGAAGTATGATGTGAGTATTAAGATAGTTTTTTTTTTTTTGAACGGCGTGAGTATTAAGATAGTAAAATATAAAAGTAAGAGGTTATGATGTGGTAATGAGGTGACAAAAAAAAAGAGTGGGGTTGGAAAAGTCCGAGGTGACCATTACAAATACCCTTACTGAATTTAATTACCTTTACACATACATACACACATTTAAAAATTTATATAACATATATAATTTTTTTTTAATTCCGGGTCCTAGACGATCGTCCTTCCCACCTAAACCTTTGTCTGCCCCTGAAAGTAATACGTATACCCGTATGAGTTGGATATAAATATTTATACACTATATACAAACATATTGGCCACCACCATCCTCTCCTCCAAGCAAAGCCTTAGTATAAGGTATAAACCACACCCAAATACCAAATACCAGGCCACCCACTCATGACTCATGTATGTATATCATATAGCGCCAAAAAGTCGAAATGAGGTTGGAAATCGAACCAGCAGCATTGTGACACGTGATCATAGAAACTAGAAGGGTGATATCGTAATTAACCACCTAGCTCATCTGATCACTATCTTATTCTTATTTGGCCACAGAATTTGCGACCAGATGATATCAACGTTTCTGCAGAAAAAAACTCATCATCAAACCATGTCTTGCAGAAGCTCCAATTTCCTCCTAAACCCCTTCACTCGCCGGAGCTCACAAATCGTCACCCCTATCTCCTCCTACAAGCCACAATGCCCTAAATCCGCTCCTCCGTCGACTCGATCCGACAGCCATAGCCGGAGACAGCTCCTATTTCTTCTGACGGCAACGACGGCCGTCACGGCAATGGAGACGCCGTCGATAGCGGCGGACATAGGATTTTTTGGATTGAGGAAGAAGCTGGAGAAGGCGGAGGAGGAGGCGGAGGTAATCGTGAAGGAAGGGTTTGAGTCGGCGGAGAAAGGAATTGAGGCGGCGGAGAGAGGGATTGATGCGGCGGAGAAGGAGATTGCGACGGAGGTGAATTTTGGATTCGGAGGCGGTTTGACGCAGGCGGGGGTGGTGGTAGGTGCGGAGGCGGTTGGGGTTTTGATTGCGACGTCGATCGTTAATGGGATATTAGGACCTGAAAGTTAGTGAGGTTTTGATATCGATCAGGTAATGAAGCTTTGATTTCTGGTTATTGAGTTATTTGATTTCAATCACTGTTCTAAATTGCATTGTACATCAATATCAATATATTTGACAATTGTTTGCTTTAAAGTTAGTGAGGTTTTATTTTATACGGCCGTTTTGGTAGTTTATCAGATACTCATGAGTTGTAAAAAAAATGGAATACTCGAATTAATCAATCGAATTTGAATTGAAATACATACGAAACAATTTTGATTCGAGTTCGAAATAGACATCCCATTTGGATTCAATTCGGTTCGAATTCATTTTTTATTACGAATCGAACTCGAATTGACCCAAAAATGTATTTTTTTAATTACCAATAACTAAAATTATTTTAGTAAAAGTATAAATTTATAAAAGTATAAAACTAACAAAAAAATATCTCTTTGTAATCGTTTTTAAAGAGTTAAGTTTTGATTAAATAATAAAGATCCTGGAGGTTTTATCCCAAAACTCTAGTCGATTGGTTTTAGATTGACTGATTCGGTATCAAAATGAAAGCGTCCAAATTAGATAAAGTTTAACGTAACATTTAAAACAGTGTGCCCGTGAAATCAAATTCAAATTTTTTTGTGAATATTACTATTTCAAATGCTAAATACATGTACTTTAGACTGTTGTTGTTTAGGTTCAGTTTAAACTTTAACCTAAGGACCTAATGAGTTGTGTAGATTAGATTTTAGAATATAACCACCCTTTCCATATATATATTTTTTGTGAAAACTTATAACTATTCTTTACCTTTTATTGAATTATTTCACTGGCTAGAATCTTCAAGCTATAAATACTTTTGTTCATAACCTGCATTTAGAAAAATGGTATATTATCTTTCATGGAAGTGGCTCAAAAGTTTTTTTAAAAAATAGATTTTTTTAACCCGGGTGTGTCTACTGCGATAGAGGAAATGTTTGTCATCATATCACCCTTCTTTGAGTAGCTTCGTAATGATTGTGATTTTTACTATATACGCTTGTTTTCCAAGGGGTTCAAAGTTTAAGCCTTGCAAATCAAGCAACTTACAAAGTTTAAGAGAAACTCCCTTGGTCTTGTAAAGTTGTAATATTGCTCTTGATTCAGAGGGATGGTCTATTCAACTGTCATAAAGATTTGTTAATTTTTTCTTTGTAAATAAAACTCGATTTAGACCCATCATCAAAATTTGTTAATTTTTTTATAAACAAAAAAGTTGATTTTTAAGTAATTCAGAAGTTCGACCAGGAAGTTATAATCGATATAGAAAAGAATCTTATGATAACGTTATCTAGCTTGTTTCCGTCACTAATCCCACTATTCTAGAATAATTGTGTCTAAGTTTGTCAAGTTCATGATATTACATTTTATTGGTTTTGTTTTTACGATCGAGATCAAGATCGTAAGAACTATTGAGATTAAAAGATTTTACTTGTATCTCATATCCTTTTTAGTACAAGATGTAATGTAGATAAATGATTAACGATATGATAAAGTAATGAAAGATTTGAAGTTTTAACATGCTACAATAGGATAAATCTCGGATTTTAAATTATCAAATTTAGTTATTTTTTCTAACAGCAAATATATTAACAACCCAACAAACAAGGCACAACAGACCGAACTAGCAAGGAGCTAGCCCGGCAAACACAAACACCTTACAACATACACATATTGACCCAATCAATCTTCTTCCTACTCCTATTATTACACCAAAGTAAGACCCAACTTTTTAAATTACACAACACACTACCCACCAAAGGATCTTTGCCCCGAAAAACCACCTCATTCCGTTCTCTCCAAAGGCACCAACAAACAAGCAGTGTACATCACCGCCTGAACAAGCATTTTCCTCTCCTTTGGCACACCACAATTTTCATGCAAATTCACCACATCCTTTATCTCAAAAGCCCAAAAACAAGGGAGCTTCAACCACTCCATGAACCGTTGCCACACAATACACGCAAAGAAACATTCGGTAAAGAGATGTAACACCGACTCATTCCCCTCCTTGCACAGACAGCATCGATCATTGTTGATTCGGATCCCCCTCTTCTTCAGCTCGTCAAACGTCGCAATTCTGCCCCTAAGAAGTCTCCACATGAACGCATTCACTTTCCCCAGCAGAAGCTTATTCCACACCAATTTAGGAAGCCCCGGGTGGGGCTTGATCTTTCACCAACAACTTCCGCACATCGTAAGCGCAAAACTCCCCACCTGTATTGCCATTCCACCTCCACTCCTCCCCATTTTGAGTCATCAGGCCCTCCATATCTACCCCATGCATCCTTACCGAATCCTTCACAGCACAAATAGACTTCTACACACCGGACATCGAGCGTTTGCACGGGAAAATACTCTCCCTACTAGCAATCACATGAATGGACTTCACGACCACAGTCCACAATCTACCTTCCTCCTTTTTTAATCTCCATAACCATTTACACATGAGGCTATAGTTAAACACTTCCAAATTGACCAACCCCAAACCCCCATGAGCCACCGGTAAACATACCTCGTTTTTCTTGACCCAATGAATTTTCCTATTGTCACCCGAGCCACCCCAAAGAAACCAAAGACGAATCCGATCCAACTCATCAAGCACACATTTTGGAGCCTTATATAAAGAAAAATAAAAAGTGGGAAGGTAAAAAGTCATCTCAACAGTTAGATCTTTAACTAAATGAATATTTATGGCTTAAAATTTTTCTGTGTAAAATTAGCGAGGAAAACAAAAGATGAAGGACATTTTTTACTTTTATCAAGTTCCCCCTTTATTAAATGTAATATTATTATTATTTTTTAAATTACACCATAAAAATATGCGTTTTTTTTTATCTTTAAAATACGTACAATGCTGTTATATATAATTTTTTTTTTAATTTACTCTTACAACTTGATACAATGATCTGAACATGTCCAGATCATTGTGTCACATTGTGTCAAAAATGTTCAGATCATTGCGTCAAATACTCGTTGTTGTGTCATTCAAATCAATGTGTCATATTGTGTCAAAAATGTTCAGATCATTGTGTCAAACCGAAAAAGTAATTTTTTCTAATTTTATATATAGCAACACTGTATGTGTTTTGAAAATAAAAAAAAACACACCCGTTTTTTATGGTGTATTTTTTTTTAAATAATGTGTATGTAAAAGTTATGAAGATTTTAAAAAATGAGGGAACTTAATAAAAAATCAACAAAGATGGCTAAGACTATATCCCCCCCCCCCCCCTTCCTTTTTAAATAGATTGAAGGTCCAATGGTTAATCTGAGTATTTATCCTTCGTATCCTAATGTAACTTCTTACTTGAACCTTTCTCATATAGTAGGTTTACTATTTGTGTATTTTCGTGAGGATAATGCAGGTACAAAAATAGTTGTATTGCTAAAGCATAACATAAAAAACAAAAATATAAAGAGAACGTGTAACGACGTTAATATTAGAAGTTAAACGTTTAAAGTATCGAACTTATGGGGTTATGTTACACGGATCTATCTATTACACCATCAACTCGTGATTATTACTATTACCGCCACCAATTCATATTTTAAATTTGTTACGTTTAGATAAAAAACAAAAACTTTTTTTAATAATAATAAAAAACTTTGTTGCCATGTGGCAACCATCTATGCAGCCACATAGACTTTAGTTGTCTTTGTAAGTGGACACTAAGGCTATTTGTCATGATATAGCCGCACACCACGGACTTGTATATGTGGCGACGACCACATGCCAGAACACCTAGCCCGTGTTGATAGAGCTGTGATTTTGGCCACCGCCGCGGTGGTTGAGGGCCGCACAATCCACTTCTTTATTTGTATCTATCTCTCTTCTCTCCCATACTCTCTATAACTTTTTATCATTTAGTTTAATATTATCATAAAAAGTGAATGTTAGTGTCAGGTGTGTATTACAAGGATAAAATGTGAAAGTGAAAAGTGTTGATGTGGTATTGTGGCATTGAGGTGCCATAAAAATAGTATTGAAAAAGCGTGACGAACCCATTACAAATAGCCTAAGGATGGAGGGGGTGGAAACAAAAAATATTGAAGCCTAATACAATAAGTTTGTGCCACCTAGGAGGCTAGGACGTGAGAGCTGAAGTCAAATAAAGCCTAAATTGAGAGGGTGGTTAATATTTGAAGGCATAAAGCCTTAATTTGGTCTATTCCTCGGGGCTAGCAACGATTATCGAAAACAGCCAGCTTGATGCAGATGTCGAGGTCCACTAAAACACCTATTCAACCTAGGTAGCTATGGTAAGTAATATATCGAATTCAGGAGTATGTTGAAAATGTCTAATTTTGCCCAATTAATTAACTTGAAAATAATTAAAGTTCGAATCTTTATTAAAAGTAGGAATAAGCAAATTGAGATTAGGGTTTAGAAATAGGAATGGGGTAGATGATCCTCTTCAAGATCAGGTTTATAAAATTTGGATAGTCCTTAATTACTTAATTAAGAAGTCCTTAAAGAGACTATGCGAAAATTCAATCTTATGATAATGTGATTCCTAACTTAGGTGGTAATATAAAATTAGACTTGAATTACCAACCAAATCAAACTAAACCCTACACCACCCGAAGAGAAATACGCATGATTTAGCTAATCATCCTAACAAACAATTTTGATAGTCACTATGACACTACCAAAACCGCTAATCAAATTTAATTGACCAAGGTACTTAAAACACAAATTAATCACAAAGTAAAATAACAAAAACTCCCCATTGATTTTCTATCTTTGAATTCGATTGTAACAAAAGAAGATCTCTCTATCTCAATCAACGTGCTAAAGCAACCAATCCTATTTCTTTTTCTCTTCATTACATGAAGACATGAAGTTATTACTTTTATTTTTCTTTTAACTCAAATAGAACTCAAATCAAATTTCATTTTAATCATGAAGACATGAAGTTATTACTTTTATTTTTCTTTTAACTTAAATAGAACTCAAATCAAATTACATTTTAATCACATTGACGTAGCATATTTGTTCAATAACATACTAAATACTAAAAACTATTAAATCAATATTTTTTAATCGACCGATGCATTTAGTATAGAATTAATATGAAATTATATGTATCTAGACATCACTCATTACGACCCAAAACAATTTATGAAGCCTAGCCAGTGATGGTGCTAGCCGCTTTGAAACCTCTCAAACCATGGCTTTGAAGCCGCCCCACCCCCTCCACCCTAACAACTTATATTTGGCAAGTTTAAAGAGGCCAAACTTTTATCGCCTTTATAAAAATAGTGATACATTGATAGGACGACAAGGTTCTAATATATTGCAAGTTGTACCGAAACCAGAGGTGTTTTTGAGGGTGGGCGACCGCACAGGGCATATGTTTTGGATGGGAAATAAGAAAAAAATCGTCTTTATATATATATATATATATAGGGTTAGGTTCAAATGAGAACTTTTTTCTTTGAGAACTTTTGAGAACAATTCTCAACCACTAAGTTTCAGGGGGAAGCATTCAAATTCATGGGGGGGGGGGGGGATTTCTTTATATTATATATAGATATATATATATATATATATATATATATATATATATATATAGGGTTAGGTTCAAATGAGAACTTTTTTCTTTGAGAACTTTTGAGAACCATTCTGAGCCACTAATTTTCAGGGGGAAGCATTCAAATTCATGGGGGGGGGATTTCTTTATATATAACTTGTGGCTCAGAATGGTTCTCAAAAGTTCTCAAACCCAATTGAGTTTTTGAGTTTTAAACTCATTGATTTTTAAAACTCATTGTCTTAAAATGTTCAATTTTTAATGTTTTTCGTTTTTCTTTTTTTTTTAATTGTCTTTTTTTGTTCTTAAAAGTTTATCGCAAATAAAAAAAACTAAATTAACAAAACTGAGTTTTATTTTTAGTGAGTTTTATTGAGTTTTATAAGGGGTCTACGGATGATGAGAGGTTAAAAAGTACACTTTATTTTATATAAATCACTCCCTAAATACACCGAGTTGGACATAAAAGATATTACTTTAGTGAGTTTTTGTAATTGATGTACTGAGAAGGTTAACAAGCTTGAATTTCGTAATTATAATAAGTTTGAACCATTACATTTCAACGAGTCAAATAGTGCATCATCTTTTATGGATTTTTGGTTTATTCTAATTATTTAAAATGAGAAATTATCAAAAGTCTAACAAAATTACTAATGTTTTCTTTTGTATCTCTGTGACAACAGTGTTAGCAATTTTAAAGTGACTACTCATGCTTTTGGAATTTTGTGGACATCAATTAAAAGAAGTTGAAACTCACGCTGCATGTGGACTACAAATTTAAAAGGAATTAAATTATGAGTTGGAGGTTCGAACGATGAGTTATGGAGCCTATATAATGCGATGATCTGATTTTATTTGGAGGTAATTAAAGTGAAGAAGGCTAGTGGGCCACATCATTTACAACATAAAAGTGGGACAATTATGTGGGCTGAATTTGAAATTAGTGAATTGAAAAGTTCGGGCGATACGCCCAATTCCATTACATTTTAGGCGGTACGCCTACGATCGAAGTCGGCAGATTTTTTATTTCTTTTATTTTTTAAACCTATTTAAAGGGTGTTTAGGTTATAGTTCGAACCCTAATCATCCCCAGCCGTTTTTGGGGTGAGAATTACGAATTTGGAGACTTTTTTAGAGATTCTTTGAAGGTTGTAATCATCCGGTAATCGTTTCTTATGCAATCTTTAATTTTAATCATGTTTGTTTCATTAGCCATGTCCGGCTAATCACCACTAACCGCTTTTGGTGATTGGTTGGTGGATTCGTTCTATGATTAATCTATTGCTTAACTAGTTATTCCGGAATACTTGCTACCGTTGAATACCTACATGCGGAATTGTTAAATTTAACTAGTAATCTAGGGTTTTAGTGGTCCACTGTTTATTGATCTAGCACTTTCTTGCGGCAGGACTAATCAGCCCATTAGGAAACTAGGTTATTAGGTCAAGGAAGCAATTGGGGGGCATGTCTATGTGTCACGGTTAAGTAATTAGGTTTTTCTAGATCGGTAGCCAACCAAGATCCAGAAGTGGTTAGATTTGTCTTATTTGAATTCAATTAAGTTTTTAGGTTAAAGTTAGTTAATTTGTTAGTTAAATCACTCAATAAATCAAAACAGCTAAGTGGCAAGTAGATAATTTTAGGTTAATCAGTAATTTAGTTTAATTTAATAATCAATTAGTCAATTTCCACATATTCCCTTGGTTCGATAACCCTAACTTACCACTACTACAAATCAATTTAGTTGGGGATTTGAAACGGCCTGACAAACCGTTATCAAATTGGCGCCGTTGCCGGGGAATTAGTGCGCTTTTTGATTAGTTGATTTTTAGTTACTTTACATTTTTTTTTTTTTAAATTTCTCTTTAAAAAAAAATCTAAAAAAAAAAAATCTAAAAAAGAAAAAAAAAACCCAAAAATAGTGTTTTTAGTTTTCATTGTTAATTTCTGTAACTAAAAAATATAAAAAAAATAATTTAAAAAAAAAAAAAATTCCCGAAATTCTTTTTGAGGAGGTACGCTTAGAGTTTCACCATTCTGGGCGGTACGCCCCGGAATGGCTGTTCGGAATTTTTATTTTTTTCTTATCTCCGATCACCGGTACGTTTCCTATTTCTATCTATTTTATTTGTTTATTTTTTTATTCTTCTTTATTTTTGTTGTTTCTTTGTTCACATTGAGGGCAATGTGTATCTCAAGTGTGGGGAGGGGAATAACATGTTTTGTGTTTTTATTTTTGTGTCTTAAAAAAAAATTTGAAAAACATTAAAAATCCAAAAAGATTTTGCAATTTTTGAGTCATTTTTAGTTTAAGTGTTTGAGTCAAATCTGTTTTGGGATAATTGCCGGTACATGGAAAATGATAGTACAATTGGGAGTCGATTTTCAGAATAAAAATAAAATAAAAAAAGGGAAAATTGGTAGAAAAGGAGAGAATGGAGAATATATCTAATTTGTGATGTGTCGGTAGGCCCAGCTGATTGAGTATAGCTTAATTATCCCATTGTGTTTATTGTTGTATAAATATGTAATTAATTAGTCTGCTAGTGGGTTCCCATTTTAGAGGTTAGAGTGAGATTGAAACTGATGATTAGGAGGAAAGAGACCTTTTTAAATTAGAGACTTATATATCCTCAGAATATCTGGCACGTTATGATCTTTTTGCGAAAGCAAATCCGAGAAATAACGGCGCCCCATCTTTCCATCTTTTGAGCATATTAGGTAATAAATTGGTTAATGAATTAGAGTGAAGGGACAAAATACTCACGTACGAACTAAGGATAGTATCCCGTGGTGAGTGCCTCTGATTATGTTCCGGATCTCGCGGGCAAAACACTCACGTATGATTTCGGGGGTAAAACCTTGTGAAAGAATGCCTCTGATGATGTCCGTTGGTAAGTATAGTTAAAATTAACCAACTATAAAAAAAAAAAATAGAAGCAACGGTAGTCAAATAAATGCTCAAGCAGTGTCACTATCCATTCAAAATCCATCATTCTTGGGATATATGAGTATCTGGTTTAACTAGGGTGGGAAAATATAAATAATACATCTTTATTACCCTTTACTTTGACCGAATTTGAGTCGGGATTAGATTGAGCTAGGACTTTCTGAATGTGGGACACATAGGCAGATTGATACAACTGATTGGTAAATTATAAACACATTGGGGGCTCAAAGATTAGTGGTTGGGTTTAGTCGGATAGAAATATCGGCAATTGCAATTAGTATATATGAATACATTTTGGAATGTGGATTGTAAAAGGTTGCTAATTTGAAATGTTAAATGATTTTGAGGTTGATTTTTCCCAATTATGATTCCATGACAGTTTTTCCGAGACGGAAAAAGATAAGTGTGGGGATGTGATGAGAGGTTAAAAAGTACACTTTATTTTATATAAATCACTCCCTAAATACACCGAGTTGGACATAAAAGATATTACTTTAGTGAGTTTTTGTAATTGATGTACTGAGAAGGTTAACAAGCTTGAATTTCGTAATTATAATAAGTTTGAACCATTACATTTTAACGAGTCAAATAGTGCATCATCTTTTATGAATTTTTGGTTTATTCTAATTATTTAAAATGAGAAATTATCAAAAGTCTAACAAAATTACTAATGTTTTCTTTTGTATCTCTGTGACAACAGTGTTAGCAATTTTAAAGTGACTACTCATGCTTTTGGAATTTTGTGGACATCAATTAAAAGAAGTTGAAACTCACGCTGCATGTGGACTACAAATTTAAAAGGAATTAAATTATGAGTTGGAGGTTCGAACGATGAGTTATGGAGCCTATATAATGCGATGATCTGATTTTATTTGGAGGTAATTAAAGTGAAGAAGGCTAGTGGGCCACATCATTTACAACATAAAAGTGGGACAATTATGTGGGCTGAATTTGGAATTAGTGAATTGAAAAGTTCGGGCGATACGCCCAATTCCATTACATTTTAGGCGGTACGCCTACGATCGAAGTCGGCAGATTTTTTATTTCTTTTATTTTTTAAACCTATTTAAAGGGTGTTTAGGTTATAGTTCGAACCCTAATCATCCCCAGCCGTTTTTGGGGTGAGAATTACGAATTTGGAGACTTTTTTAGAGATTCTTTGAAGGTTGTAATCATCCGGTAATCGTTTCTTATGCAATCTTTAATTTTAATCATGTTTGTTTCATTAGCCATGTCCGGCTAATCACCACTAACCGCTTTTGGTGATTGGTTGGTGGATTCGTTCTATGATTAATCTATTGCTTAACTAGTTATTCCGGAATACTTGCTACCGTTGAATACCTACATGCGGAATTGTTAAATTTAACTAGTAATCTAGGGTTTTAGTGGTCCACTGTTTATTGATCTAGCACTTTCTTGCGGCAGGACTAATCAGCCCATTAGGAAACTAGGTTATTAGGTCAAGGAAGCAATTGGGGGGCATGTCTATGTGTCACGGTTAAGTAATTAGGTTTTTCTAGATCGGTAGCCAACCAAGATCCAGAAGTGGTTAGATTTGTCTTATTTGAATTCAATTAAGTTTTTAGGTTAAAGTTAGTTAATTTGTTAGTTAAATCACTCAATCAATCAAAACAGCTAAGTGGCAAGTAGATAATTTTAGGTTAATCAGTAATTTAGTTTAATTTAATAATCAATTAGTCAATTTCCACATATTCCCTTGGTTCGATAACCCTAACTTACCACTACTACAAATCAATTTAGTTGGGGATTTGAAACGGCCTGACAAACCGTTATCAACGGGGTCTACAAAAAATAAGGGGTCTACACGGATCTTTTACCTATATATATATATATATATCTTAATATCTTAATACTAATAAAGCAATAAAATTTGTGCCACATGTCTTATTTATAAAGTGTCCACATCACTATCGCCACATGTCAAACTCACATTGAATTATCAATTAAGTAAATAATCAATTAAGATTAGTTACCAATTTTGTCAAAACTAAAATTTTATTTTAAAATTTTGATAAAATTAATTTAGATGTGATTAATTACTCAATAATTTTAGTCTTTTTTTAAAGTAATCCATAACTTGTCAAACATAATAAATTTCTTAAATGTATTAAATTATTGTTTAATATATTATAAAAGTTTTATATCAATCATAATTTTCAAATTTCTTGATTATTATCTTTTTCTTTGTATTTATCTAATATTATAAATCTATACTGAACCCGTGTAGTACACGGGTTACTAACATAGTATATATATATATATAGGAAGGATCCTATGAAAACCCTTTATTTTGTGAAAACGTGAAAACCACTTTAAAACCTACATAACTTCTTTATACGTTAATGTTTATTCATGAAATTTGCGCCAAATGTCTTAGAATTAGGTTATCTATAACTCTGGAAAACAATATTTAAAAAAAAAACGTAAAAAAAAACGTTTTTTTTTTCCGTTTTTGGTACACATGTGTACCATCATCACTACTACTACACAAACACGAATTATAAAGTATAAAAAACACTCCTTATGTTAAAAATATATTAAAAACATACTAAAAACAATAAAACATTCATGTTACGAATGATAATTAAACATAGTACACATGTGTAGCAATACTTAAAAAATCATAAAATGTTATTTTTTTCTTTAGATATAAAGATAATAAAACTATAGTAATTAGGGTGCAATTTTATTTTAAAACTATTAGTAACTCATATTAAATTTTGAGTTTTTTTTATTGTGGTACACATGTGTACCAAAAACGGAAAAAAAATAAAAAAAAATAAAGAAACGTTTTTTTTTTGTTTTTGGTTTTTATAGAATTAAAGATAACGTAATTCTAAGACTTTTGGCGCAAATTTCATGAAAAAACATTAACGTATGAAAAAGTTATAAAGGTTTTAAAGTGGTTTTCACGTTTTCACAAAATAAATGGGTTTTCACACGATCCTAATCCTATATATATATATATATATATATATATAGGGTAAGGATCCTGCGAAAACTCTTTTTTTTTGCGAAAACCTAAAAACTAACACTAAAACCTTCATAACTTTTACATACGTTAATATTTTTCTATGAAACTTGCACCAAAAATCTTAAAATTCTATTGTCTTTGATTCTGGAAAAGAAATTGATATTTCGAAAAAAAAAATAGTGCACATGTGTATTATTAGTGCACATGTGCACCATTTTCATTAGTACTACACAAATGAGAATTGTCATGCGAAAACATATTGTTTAGGTTAAAAACATTTAAAAAACCTAAAATATTCATAGAACTAATGATAATTCTACATATGCACTATAACTATTAGTTATAGTGCACATGTGTAGCATAAAATTTAAAAAACTTTAAAACGTTAAATATATTTTCAGAGTTAAAGATAACACAATTATAAGATTTATGGTGCAATTTCTTTTTTAAAATATTAATGTATACGACACGTATAAAGTGCTTTATTATTAGTGCACATGTGCACTATAAAAAACCATGAAAAACTAACAAAATTATAACGTATTTGATGCGATTTTTCTAAAAAAAACATTAACGCATACTATATGTATGAGTTTTATTATTAGTGCACATGTGCACTAATAAAAAACGACGAGACGTTAAAGTTTTTTTTAAATTAATTCCAGAATTAAAGAACTCATAATTCTAAGGTCTTTGGTGTAAATTTTTTAAAAAAATATGACCGTATGAAAAAGTTATGAATGTTTTAGTATTAGTTTTTAGGTTTTCACAAAAAGATGTGGTTTTTACATGATCCTTACCCTATATATATATATATATATATGGGAGATGATCATTTGAGAACCAATTGGGTTTGAGAACTTTTGAGAACCATTCTAAGCCACAAGTTATATATAAGGAAATTCCCCCCATTAATTTGAATGTTTCCTCCCTGAAAATTAGTGGCTCAGAATGGTTCTTAAAAGTTCTCAAAACAAAAAGTTCTCATTTGAACTTAACCATATATATATATATATATATATATATATATATATATATATATAGGGAGAGGATCATTTGGGTTTTGAGAACTAAAAAGAACTAATTTGAGCCACAAGTTTATTTACATGTATCCCCCCTCCCATGAATTCTAGTGGTCCCCCCTGAAATTTGTGGTTGAGATTTAGTTCTCAAAAGTTCTCAAAACAAAAAGTTCTCATTTGAACCTAACCCTATATATATATATATATATATATATATATATATATATATATATATATCTATTACTATATATAATACATATTGCCCTAAAGGGCATTTTGGTCATGAAAAATGCTGAATCCTTAAGACGCGTACAAGCATTTATGCAAAATGTACAAGTGTTTAAAGCATGAAAAGTAAACCCTTCTTAAACACTCGATCTTTCACAATAACCTGCCGTTCAAAAAATAGGGTTAGATGAGGAATTTAACATGTAAGGCACGCCTGGTAACCCGCCGATTGTAGCCTCTCCTCGAATCGATCCACGGCCGCCTTTGAAAACACCGCTTCTCCTCCCTCTCTCCCTTCCATTGGCCATCGATTATCGATTAACCAGACGTTTACTCTTCATCTTCTTCGGCTAAAGAGATAAGGAGCAGGTACAATCCCCTTTTCCGCCTCTCGATAGTAGCATCATCATTTGTCTCAGCCGTCTCTCTCCCCATCGGTTAGGCAAACTCATGCCCTATCATCTCGATTACCCCATTTGCTATTCAATTGGACCGCTTGGCAGACCCGACTCAATTCAAATTGGAAGCGCCCTCTATTACAAGAGTTTATAAATTCAAAGCTCCATCTCCATCTCCATTTCGTTATAAAATCTCCATCTGCTAAAATCAGAGGTAAATTATGTTCTAATTTATGTTTTTGGTTTTGAAAGTCTGATTTATATTGAATTGAGAATCGGATATCGTTTTGAAATACAGTTTCGAAGCTCCTCACTGAGAATCAGGTTATCGTTGTTTTGGGGTACATTCAATCCCAGTTGCTTTGTATTTGTATTTCTTCCTTGTAGTTAAATTGGTGATTGAAATTTCTTATGTTAATTTTTTTATAGTGAAATTTGATAATATAGACTGATTTTTGAAAGTCTGATTTATATTGAGGATGATTTACAGTCCTTCAAGTTTGAATTTGTTTTTCATAACTGTTTCTTTGATTGCGGTTCTTGATTTTGTGTTCGATTTCATCAATTCTTGATATCGTTGTTTATTTTTTGGCTCTCAGATTGGAAGGTCAAGCTGAACGAATCTGCAGCAGATACCTATTACATTGTTATTGATTGTGAAGGTTTATCATTCCTGTAAGACTCTTTTTCAAAATCGATAGTCTCTGGTTATTTGATTTAAATGTTGTCCAAATCTTGATTTTACATGTTGGGTTTGAACAGTTTGAGAAGAGACGCGATACGATGGAGGTGGCCAAATTGCTATACATAGTGGTGGAGGATGATTGTGGTGGCATTGGGAACGAAGAATTGTCGTTTAGGTACATCACCATGTTCTTCACAGCAGTTTGCAGCCCATGGGTTGTCTTACTATAATCAGCTTCACCACACTTAAGATCATCATTCTAAGGTTGCTTCTAGCAATGTTCTAAGGTTGATGTTACTTTTCTTAAAATTCCTGTTTTTGAAGATCCACTGATGTTATTATATTTAATTATTGATCTTACATTCCATTTAGAAGGGGGCTTGCTTCTAGCAAACTTCCTTATCTCTGCTTCCAGTTTAGGTGACCATGATATGTGTTTTGATGGTCTCGTTGAATTGAATCGGTTTTTTTGCTCGATCAGGTGGACCACTAGACGTGGTTCGCACTCATGCTTTGCATCCTTATTTATTTTTTCTTGTTCTTCAATTGCAGGTTAGGGGACTCTTTACATAGTTTGCTGTATTTGCAAGGGCACTATTATTTTCATTTGAATAGTAAACATGTGACCTGTTTGTTTTGATTGTTTATTCTGTGTCTTTTCAAATTGTATTAATTTTGATGCATGGTCGTCGGTGTATGTGTAGTATATCTGATTGTTGAGTGACTATTGCTTGACTTTTAGATGTTATCTTAAAGTCTTGAGCGGTGTATTAATGAGATGTTATCTTAAGTGATTGTTGCTTGACTTTATGTTCGAATATGTTTGTTTTTATATTTAAATTCTGTATGATTCCTTATCTGGATTTTGGGCTGTGATGAACCAGCCTTTCTTTGGCATTATCTCTATAAGATCGTTTTTTTGACCTTTTAGGTTTATATTCATTCCAAATAATCTGTTGCTTTTGTGTTTAATTAAATTCTAATTCTTTTTGTTTAGGATGGTGACTATGAAGACTTTGACACCAGCGTTGTTATCAAATATGATGCCTTTGTTGGAGTTTGGACACAAAATAAGGATGAAAGGGTAAGTTGGAGGCATGTGATATTAGTACAACATTACACCTCATTTGTTCTTTATAACCGAGCTGTTTGGGTTTGTCAAATTAGTATGTTATTTTATTTCACTTATACTGGCGGCAGCAGTAGTTGATGTTTTTTTTGTCTTTCCTTTCTGCTGTATTTTTGGTCTAGATCATTGATTCATTTGATTTATATTTTTGGCCACTTAATAAATTATAGTTGAAAAATAGTTTTTAACTTTTTAATGGAAAATTAAAACATATAAACAAGATTTAAATTAGAGGCACATATGAACTTTTATACCAATAGAAGTTTAATTTATGGAGATTAAAATAGGAGCATAGAATGATAGAAATCAGATAGAAATTAAATAGATGTTAAAATATTAAAAATAACTATTGAGATGCATAATTCGAAACCTTTTGACACATTGTGTATCCTTTTGACAATTGACATCAAGAATTTTCAATTGATATAATTTACACATCATTTTTTCCCCATTCTTTTCCATCCAGATTAATAAAGCATGAGGCCTTCATACCTGGTACATCAAATACAACATTTAAACCATAACTTTAGTTTTTTAATGGCCAGATTCATATGTTAAGCAGCTGTGTATCGATTTGTTTCTTTAGGTGAGAACTGTAAAAGGGTTATGGGAGAATCAGATCGGGTTAGTCAATCTCCAGTATAATTTCCGCAAGAAAGCTACATGTTAGACTTGAAATAGATTTTTTTAGAGCTTCAATTTCACTTCAACATTCCGTATATTATAATGCTATGAATATAGTTTTGTTAACAATATCCTCATAGATTCAGACTATAGATCTGCACATCGTTTCTACACTTGCATTTGACTTTGTTTGATTTTTTTCACAAATTATCATAATTTTGTTAACAACGTCATAGATTCAAACAAACAATGATGGACTCACATTTTTAAATAGTTTTCAAGTTTATGATCTGATTTCATTTTTTAATTTCGCTTGGTTTACAATTTATGCAGACAGAATGAAGATGGAGATTGGAGATTACATGTACAAGGTCACAACGTAATGCTTGGATTAGTACTTAGTTATGTTTCATGGAAATTGGTTTGGGAAGAAGCCAATAGTGGTGCATAGGACATGGCATTGGTAATGGGTAGTAGGTGGCTTCATGATTCTATTTTTCTTTTATCACTTTTATTGATGTTACTAATTGTGGGCAGATCAAATTAACTAATAAAGTTTATTTCTGTAGTTGACCATGCTTCAAGTTTTCTCTCTTTTACAATGCAGTTTTGTAATAATTTTGGCTTATTCCATTGAATAGTATGTTTCATGTAGGTTTGCTCTGAAACAGAGCAGCTGCGTGCTCTCCAGATGAGTGCTCAGCAAATCAACAAGGTAGTAGAACTTTTGAGGACGAACCCAGATGCAACTTTGGAAGATCTTGAGAAGTATGGTGTAGATGATGAACTTCAGCCTATAGCCACAACGTATGAAGATGCTTATTAGGTTCTAATTTCCAAGACTTTGAGTTTATTTCTGAAAAAGCCTTTAAAACATAATTTATAACGTTGGTATTTAGTGTTAATGATAAAATAGTTATTGTGCATGCGTGCTTTTTCTTTTTGATTGCAATATCAAAATGTACTTGCCCTACTTATTAAGCTTGAAGCTGACTTCGATAAGGTAAGCCTTGCTTCTTTTATTTTTCTTCCTCCTTTGTAGAACTATATTAAATTTTATATAAATGTTTGATATCCTGCTTGACATATGATGAAAGAATCTCAAATTATAGATAATCTCACGATTTGGTGGGATATCGTTCTTAACAGGAAACACGTTCCATATTTTGAATTCCCAAAGGTGCTTAATCCTCTTTCACAACCACATCATCAATTATATATTTTTGTAAGTTTATTAGCTTGCTAACCTTCAGAGTTCAGCTTGATATAAATCTACGATTGTTGAAATTATGTCTTGTATCTGGCGACGAGTTAAGGCTTAGATACCCTGGGGACCTAGCACATCCAGCCTAGCAGTCAGTTGGACATGTGGTATGTGATTGCTGTGAGTGAGTAGTTGGACATATGGTATGCATTTTCCATGTGACCTTATGATATTGTTGGGTTTTTGTTGTTGCAGATAAAGCTAACGGCCCAAGAGGAGGTAGCGCTTGAGCTTTGTTCAAGTCAGGTAGTTATGTACTAATATAAAAATATCACGATCTGAGATATGTTATAATCGTGTTTTAGTTAGTACCAATGCTTATTATGATTTTATCTTTAGGGTGTTCCCGTTGACTTTAACCATGGTTTAGTGTCGACTTTGTACGGAAAAGCATAATTTTTTAGCGGATCAGGGGGATTTGAAATTTTTTGTTGTCTATAAAATGAGTGTTAGTGGGTAGGTTATATAAGATTGGCTTGTATATAACTACTCTTTACAAGCATTTAATGATGATTTTTTAGGAGTGTTTTTTTATTTTAATTTGGAAAATACTCTATGCAGATATATATACTATCATCTGTTAGGCCATGAGGTTGAAATGCAAGTGGTACGTAATGCATTGCCACACTGTTTTGGTGCACCTCAAGTATGGTCCCTTTATTGCACACATGGACTCACACCAATTCACACGTGTTAATTTAGTTATGTGTTTTTAATTATTTGTTTGCATCATACTGGTAGGTTTTTGCTGTAAAAAGTATTCTTCAGAGGCCAATAAGTTTGATTCAAGGCCCACCTGGCACTGGTAAAACAGTCACTTTTGTTGCACTTGTTTATCATATGGCTACATAAGGAAAAGGAGAGGTATGATACCTTGCATGATGATATGATGATGATGTTTGTGATGATAATTATCCAGCTTAAATTTAGGATTCGTATGTGCTCCAAGCAATGTAGCTATAGACCAACTTGCAGAGAAGATAAGTGCCATGAGCTTAAAGACAAATTAAATAACTTATTCTTTGCTATTTGAAAATTTATCATTAATGTTAAATATGTATGTATAATCAGGTTGTTAGAGCCAGATGGCCAATTTGCTCAATCTTCTTTATATAAAAGAATTATCCTAATATGGTGAACATTTACATTTAAGACATTTGATCAAGAGAATAACCATGTAAACTATATAATGAATTATTCGCCAGTTAAGTCACATGTTCTGTGGTAGAAAAATAATCATATTAATCAGTCTCTTTTACATGTAAAAGTAATGTTCTGTGGTAGAAAATAGTAAACTTTGAACTTTAGTTTAAGAATATTGTTTGACTATATGATATTATGGTAGATGTCTAAAACAATAATACTCTTTTACAAAGACCAAATAAGATAAATTAAAGGGCCCATATTTATGTCCATAAGATAAATTAAAGGGCCCATATTAATCTCTTTTACAAGAGCGTTGGTTGTTGTCGTCGCCGAATGCACATGTACCGCCTCTTCATGCAACCAAAACTCCAAGAAGAAGGTCATGTATAGAAGCAGGGCCAAGGTTTTCAAGTCCTTCAAAATACTATGGATTTTAAGGAGGCTATTATGCAAAACTTATCTTTGTGTACACAAGTCACTTTTATTCTTTTAGAAGTTCTTATATTGATTATTAAAAACTAAGGTAATTTTTTATCTTGGTTTTAGGAAGTGCTTTGAAGCCCATTATTGTGTACCCCCGTATTAGATGATTGTCGCCGCTGTATCGCGCATGTACCGCATCATAAATTGTCGTTCTGTCGCATCGAGCTAACAGAAACGAATATCGTGTTGTAAATTTTTATCACCGTCGAACACGCGGACATAAAACAAATAACATGCTATAAACTACCGTCCGCCGCAACGCGTGAACAGAAGACGAATAACACGCTATACACTGTCGCCGCCGCAACGCGCGGGCACACGGCTAGTATATATATATATATATATATATAGGGTTAGGTTCAAATGAGAACTTTATCTTTTAAGAACTTTTGAGAACCATTCTGAGCCACTAATTTTCAGGGGGGAGCATTCAAATTCATGGGGGGGGATTTCCATATATATAAACTAGTGGCTTAGAATGGTTCTCAAAAGTTCTCAAACCAAATTGGTTCTCAAATGATCCTCTCCCTATATATATATATATATATATATATATATATATATATATATATATATATAGGGAGAGGATCATTTGAGAACCAATTTGATTTGAGAACTAAAAAGAACTAATTTGAGCAACAAATTTATTTACATGTATCCCCCCCTCCCATGAATTGTAGTGGTCTCCCCTGAAATTTGTGGTTGAGATTTAGTTCTCAAAAGTTCTCAAAACAAAAAGTTCTCATTTGAACCTGACCCTATATATATATATATATATATATATATATATATATATATATATATATATATATATCATATGTCATTTTTTTTAACAGCGATTTTTCAGTCGAACCTGATTCTCAACCCACCACGATGACTCAGTGTCTCTGAGAGTGTCTCAAGTCTGCGGGTGCAAGCGAGTCAGGACACCACCTCCTTGCCCTAGTTTGGGGGGAAATCCGGCCTGCGAGCAGCCACCGGTAAAACCCTCCTCCCCAAAGATTCGAACCTGGGTCGCTAGAAGCTTCTCAAGCCCAAAGAGCTTTGAGTGTAGCAAATAACAAATAATGTTATCAGTGATGTTTGAACTTGAGTCCCTAGGAACCCTAGCCAAAGTCCCAACCAACTCCACTAGATGCCTTTGGTTTATCATATATCATTTATCATTTAACATTTAACTTTATTTTATAAGTTCAAGCTCATATTTAAAGTAAGTATATGTGAAATTATGTAAAAACATTTACAAGTCCAATAAATGATAAGAGATGAGACATATTTTTATAACAATTATCGTCGATTTATATAAAAATAATTATATATAAGGGCATATTTTAAAACTCGCCCTGGACATTCAAAATCTCAAAGACGCCCCTGACCGAAACAAACATGTACATGATTCAAGAAGATTAAAAGTAAGAGCATCTATCCACCGTGGGTATTATTAGAGTATTGCTGAGCTCCTGCAGTGTCTTTAGGCGTTTTTTGGTCCCCCATTCGTGTACAAGAATGGGGTTGGACACTTTATGTGAGAGGGGGAACCGGGGAAGATAGGGATAGGGTAGGCATTTTTTGCTGCATTTTTTACAGTGAGAGGGGCAACCTAGACATGTGGTGATGCTCGCCTGCTACGCTCGGCTTCATGCAACTACCACCGTCGTGATGGCTTGGTGTTGCTACTTGATGAGTGTTGTCTAGAAACACTATATTTCATTTTAATTCTCTTTTAAAAACACCGATTGAGAGCATAAAACATATTGATCTAATGAGTTTTAGTGTTTAATTTGCTATGGTGTGAATGAACTAAAACGGTGTAATTAAGCTGAACCCTAACTATAACACGTTAATATGTCAAGCTTTATTATAATTTCTTTTATAAATGTTATCTATTTATTTCTATTTATTTCAAAGAAAAATATATATTAAAAATACAAAATAAAAAGTTAAAAGCTTGATCTGTTTGTTTTCGTGAATAACAATTAACAGGAGAAGAAATTGGGCTCTTGGCCCAAATGACATCATGAAAATAAAAATAAAGAAGGGAGTTCGACATTCGGGATTTTGAAGGGCAGCCGTACGCAGAAGGTTTGGTTTGGTGGCAGGCTGACGGCAGAAGGGGTGCCAGCCCTAGGCTGCGCACAAGGAACTTTTACAAGAGTCCGAAGATCACAATCATTAGAGAAATGGGTGATTTCTTTTTAGTAGTTTTCATATTTTAGTTTGTATAACAATCTTAATATTTAGTTGATTAATGTTAATAAAGAATTTCGTAGCTAAATTTTATGTGATCATACTTAGGTGTAGGGTTCTGTCAATTTTTTGATTGTTCTTGATTGTTTATGTACCTAGGATCGGTTTAGTGGGTAAATCGAGTCTGGGTTAGTTTTTGTAAAAGGTTCACACGTCACAACCCTTAATTGTGAATGAATCCGGTAACTCGTACGTTATAACCATTTAAGTTAGAACTTGAGATATCACAGGCTACTCCTTCGCACCGTCCCCCTTAAGGACGTCCCAGTTAATCTTAATCAATTAAGAGATATGTAGATTTTGTAAACCTGAACACTAGGTGTGATCATATTTGTTTTTCATTATTATTCTTGTTTATAGTTTTTGTTTGCAAATCAAAAATCAAACTTTTACACTTCTTAGCTTTTTATTTTAATCTAGTTAAAAAAAATCAGATAAGATATATAACAATAACCACATGCTCCTCGTGGATACGATACCTGACTTACCCTGTCTATAGGTAAAGTTAGGTTTTTGCATGACCCCAACGACAAGTCATCAAAATGGCGTCGTTGCCGGGGAGCTAGTGCGCTTAGTGTTATTTGTTTTGTTCGATTTTAGTTCTATTTGTTTCTTTTAAATAAAAAAAAAAATCCAAAATTTTTTTTTTCTTTATTTTGTTTTATTTGTTTGTCTTTACCTCCCGTATTCTAGCTTGTTTGTGCAGGTTAGTTTATTTTCAGCATGGATGAACCAGATGAATGCCATAACTGCGGGAGTTACTTTCACGATGTTTTTCATTGCCCAACATTGCCGAGTTATATTAAAATTATTGAAGATGAAGATGATGAGAGCCCATCGTAAAACACGCAGCATGAGCTGCCTTCATCATACTCTCAAGGGTTCTCGCAGCCATGTTACCAGGGGGGGCTATCATGGATACTCAGAACATAATTCTTCCCAAGATTACTATCAGAACCAGTGTCATTTTCCCTATCAGATACAAGAGCAGTTTGATATTTAGAATGATGAACAGATTGCTCGATTCAACTCGACATTATCCAGGATAGAGAAGTTGTTATCATCATCGGGCCTCTCAGATCAAGAAAGAATTGAATGCTTGAGTATAAAGTGTGATGTGCTCTCAATGAAGATTCATAAAGAAGAGGCTATCACACCGATATCGATTGATTTATATTCCCAAGATGGGGAAGAGGTTGTGGAGGTTGTTATCACACCAATTCCCTCAATCGATGAAGTGCCACATGTGGAACTAGAAGAAGTTACTGAGGAAGAATCTGTATTTGTGGACCTCAAAGTTGATCCTGAGCCTTCTTGTTTTGATTATTCCAACCAACAAAGTTGGGGATGAGGGCCTAAGAATCAAGATTAAGAGGGTTAGTATGCATGACATTGGGCATATTGTGAAGAAAATTTCCCGCAGTGGTTCACGCGACGTGTCAACGGAAAGAAAGCAAGTGTGGACACGGCATGTCAAATACCAAGCATTTGTTGGAAACTCGGTAGGTAAGTGTGCATTGAGACCACCATGAGCATTAAATCAGGTACGGTCTGGCTGGGGACCTAAAACTTAGCGCTTCCGGGAGGCAACCCGAGAACTTTGTGGGTGTGTTCACTAGAAACCCTCACGAGACTTCACTCGTCCACTTGGGCTACCGAGGGGTTTAAAAGGCTTGTTGCATACGCTAAATGCAACCGTGATTCCTACGAAAGTGAGTTTTAGGATGTTTATTTTTATTTATTATTTGATTTTCATTTTTTTAATAATTATTTTTAATTGAATTAGAACTTAAGTGTTGCATTGGGGACAATGCAATGCTTTAAGTTGGGGAAGGGGGTTGCTAGTTTTTTTTTTTCAAACTCGTGGTTTTATAGTCTTGTTTAATTTTTGAGAAAATTTGCAAAATTTTAAAATTTTTGTGTGCTAATTGCTGTGAGAAGCTTGCTTCTACACAAGTTTTGCTAAGTTTTGCAGGTTATGAGATAGACTTTAAAGATCATCACAACACTTGAAGATCTCGCCATGACTACGAAATCAAGTGAACCTGTTCCTTTTTCGAGTTTGGTTAAAAATGATTAATTTTGTGTTTTGCATGTTAGTTTAGTTTAGTTAGGTCATATTATACTTTAGACTTGGCGTAATTTGCATAAATGGAAGCACACCAATCATCATAAACATGTGGTCTCTATGCCTACCTTCCACACTTTCTGATTCAGGCACCGTAAACCATCATGCCAAAGGTGTTTATATATAGGGCTTACCGCAGCTATCCCACCACACCTCGGACATACTGATAAATGCACCATTACCTAAAATATGCACGTATTCATACACAAGTTGTAGCCTTTGGGTCGCTGCCCTTCGGTAGCATGCAACAATACTCGCATATTTTAAACACATAGCTATTCTCGTATATTCTAGTATGTCCACCGTTCTTACCTAGCATTATATAACTCTATACATCGCCACCAACATATGGTTTCATCAAAAACCTGTCTTCACCATTCCTGGTAATGTTCCAAACATTTTTCATCCTTAGGTCACACTCTGTAGTAATTTTACTATTAGACCTTGCTATCTCGCACCACGACTCCTTCTCGGAATCATTGAACGAACCGACATCAAAATGTCTTTCAAAAAATTAAATCTATCATGACAGTCGCTGTCAAGTTCCTTAAACCCTATTGGCTTAAGCAATAGATTTAAACAATACATTTAAAAAAAACAGAATCCTAATTACGGACAATCCACGTCTCCGTCGGGAAGACTAGCCATATGGTTCTCTGCTAACCAATTAGCTCCAGGATTTCATCCGGATTTAGAATACAAGCACACATATCATAAAAACGCACGAAGTTAATGTCACATCTCAACGCCTGAGATCACGTAACCATTACTTATGTGATAATTCTCCATGATAATCGAGACACTTACTTGTCTCAGCTTCCATACCTTTACACTTCAACTATTACTCACACAAGTATGGAGACGGTAGGAATCAAAATACCTTACATTAGGATAGAAGCAGGGTACTCTCACCGATGGTGCCACCACTGCCGAATCAATTTAATAAGGTCATCCACAAATGGTCGTACGACTAACCGGAAAATCCCATCAACTACGCAAGGCTGATGGTACAAAGTGATTAGATCACGAGTCGGATATGATATGAAAGTAACAACTTTACACAAGAGAGATTTCAAGATGATCATTAGTGCATATAGTGTCGACCGCGTCGTAAGGAGAGGTAAGGAAGAAATAAAGGAATCCGTCGTCATCTGCTGTTGCTTCATATATTGTCGTCGTTTGAATGAATTGTTGTCTCGTTTGCTTCGCCATGTTGAATAGAGATAATTAGTGTCGTTGTGTCGTCGTTGGTAGTTGTCGACCGTTGAGCTCCGCTTTGTCTTGAAAATCTTCATTACGTCCACCTTAATTGTTTTGGTCTTCAGTTGCAATCCACTTCATCTAACTACTCCTAGTCCATTCCGCCAAGAGTTCCTAGTTTGATAACTCCGGTCATATAACGTGTCTTCACTCTTTTGTCTACAGTCTTGCTGGAAACCACTTTCGATATCGATTGACGAAATAACCGAAACACTACATTAGCAAGAAACACGTGTAATATTGAATAGGCAATAAAATATGCATCTATGACGTGGAACCAGTTTCCTTTCACGTTTCACGACGTCTCAAGGAACACGTTTATCAATGTTGGGGTACTCTTTAAGTCTCCCGGAATATCACATCGGGAGCACACAGAATCAGAATCAGTGCAGTATTATGACTACGAGTAGAAATCGAAAACACACGGAATCCTAAACGAATCCTATTCTGTAGGCAAATGCTTAGACTCCTAAGTTTCCTCGATCTAGGTACATCATAAAAAAAATCCGTACACAATTAAACATGGAGAAAACAATATGACATAAGGAAGAAATCCAAGGGAATTGAAATCAACACGAATCACATGAGCGGAAATATCAAGATGAAGAATTAGCATAGGATTTAATCAAAGTAATACCGATGCACACTTAGGTTACCGTACCCTAATTCACACAAAGGACGATGTGTCCTATTACACTTTTGCACACAAAAGAAAAATGGAATACTTGGACACCAAATGGGAAGACTATCAGCATCCATGTGTCTGCTAAGGTTCGTAAAGTCTCGTTGTACCTGTGCGTAGCAATGGCAGTCTGCAGCCTGTAACTACTACCGACCTTACACTTTACCTTTGATATCTCCCTAACACACAAACTTCCGCCTATGTCAGACACTTAAACAAAATGAGATGACTATCAGCATCCATATGTCTACTAGGGTTCGCCGAGTCTTAGTGCACCTGTGGGTAGGAATGTCAGTTTGCAAGGTTGAAACTACCACTGACCTTGCACTAAACCTCGACTACTTCCTAATACACAGACTTCCGCCTAAGTCCTATACTTAGCACCGTGCTTAGTCCCAGAGTCCTTACAGGCTCAAGCTTAGGGGTTCTAAGAGACTCCAATCTGCTGGAACCTTTGGCTCTGATACCAACCTGTAACACCCCCCCTCCGCCGCCCCCTGCAAGGTGCGGGGGAGGGTGTGGGACCGGCTGTCCGTATCAGTTCACTAGGCACCAACAACAGAATAAAACATAGAACAAACACGAATGTCCAGTCCTCACAGAGAAACCCTAGATCAACTCTGACCGAGGATGCACTAAGCACCTCATAGCCGACCTAATAGAATCGGTAGTCCCGGATAGACCTGGTACTGAACAAACAAATGATACATATATCAAGGAATTGTAGTCATAACATGCACTGAACAACAGACGTACATCAATTAAATTGTACAAGCTCTAACAGATAGCCACAACTATTACCCCAACGTTCCTGTACAAATACATCATCACCTGCACACACTTACCTGCAACATAAGTCAACACAGAGTCAACAACAAACGTTGTTGGTGAGTCCTAACTACCATCATCACATTAACAGTTTTCAAATACTTATGCCTGTTATGAATTATCAGATCGCACCCAAGGTCAACACTCAGATACTCTACGGGCACGTTGCGCGTAGCCGTACACCCTCTGCGAGTAGAATTTAAGTTCAACATATAAGTACATATTCTACCTAATAAATTAATATTAGAGGATCCGGGTGAATATGGATAGTTCAAACTATAACGGCCGCTTTAATCCCTTATATGTCTAGTGGTCTCAACCTTAATGACCAGAAAGTATATAATGACCCACACAGGGCATTCCAACTCACAGTGTTCGACAAGATATTCATAACAAATATAACAGATACATCAAAACAGAAGTATTATATCAAACAGTTAAATAACATGAGGGAAGTCAGAGGACTCACAGTTCTTCGGAATACAAAGTCATATGGATAGGATTGCGTACAATCCACAGATGTCACAGATGCAATGCCTAGACAAAGCTTAACGTCATGTTAAGTTTGGAGAATCCACTGACCTAAGCAAGTATAGGTACACTTAAATTTAACACAGTAATAATACTGGTTAGGCTCGGTTGTGCTCCGTGTCTTAAACGATACGATACGTCCGTAGGTTGAGGTCCCAATACAACCGGATGTCCCAATACAGTCGTATGGCCTAAACCCGGTTACGATCGTAATTTATCTGTCAATCTCTGATTAAACAGTTCCTGCCGAACACGGTCGTATGCCTTTAGTGACATTACGGTCGTGTGGCCTGTTTGACAGATTATCTAAATTAAACGATATTACTCGAGTCTCGATCGGGTTATGTTTTATAATACTTCAAGGGTTATATAAAATCACAACTTATGTATATATCAATCTATTTATGATTTACATAAAATCATAGCTTTTAGATATAGATTTATCAATTTACGTTTCACATAAAATCATAGTTTTTATGCATGAGTTTACTCGTTCATATTTCACATAAAATCATGATATTATTTACATGAAATTATAGATTTTATATATATATTTATCCATCTTATAGTTCACATGACATCATAAATTGTTAATAATAATTCATAATATTACTTCACATAAAATCATAGGTTTTATATATATTTATCCGTCTTATAGTTAACATGAAATCATAACTTTTATTAACAAAAAACCATACTTTTATTTATATGAACACACATAAAATGTAGGTTATATCTCAAATGAAATCATGGCATTATATAGCATAAAATCATGGTTTTTACATAGAATCATGACTTATATATAAATTCCCAAAGACCGGTTACTATATATATTTACATAATATCCCATCTTTGTTTGATTTTGATTTATATATAAAATCATACTTTTATAATATCATGGTTTTGTCATCATAAGTTCACAATTACATTAATTATGAAATCATAAGTTTATCACATGAAATTTGTAATAAACACTTTATATATATATATATATATATATATATATATATATATATATTTCTTGTTATCGTAGTTTTATATATAATAATACTGCTATTCGACAGAACGTTCCTCACACGACGTGTACATAATATCATCATAACGATAATGAGATAATGAACACAGTTATACCTTCCGGTCGATACGCAGACTCGAACCCGGTTAACCGTAATGTGCTAAACATCTCCAAATTTAACGAGTAAGTAGTCCATTATCCACGACTCCTTCAAATTCGTTGACCAGAATCGTCACGGGTTTGACCCGGTTGACTTTCTTTGACTTTCTTGACCCGAAACCAAAATTAATGAATAAGTAGTCTATCCCGCAAGATTTTTCGTCACGAACAATACTGTAAGTTGTTGGAACTTAAAATCTATGTGACTGACGCCATCAAATCTGTTTACCGAAGCATTCGGCTGAAGAATCCATGTGAATTGATTCAGAGACGCGGGTTGTGATGCTCGAGGCTTGCAGTTTGGACCGAAGACCGTTTTCCGGAAAAGTCAACCGTTCGGGTCAACGGTCAACGTAAAAGTCAACGAAAGATCGGTTCGAGCGAGTCAAGCTTCGGATTAATTAAATCAACTTTGATTTAATTAATAATTATGTTATTTTCCTTTCTTGTAATTTTCAGTTATGTTATGTTTTTCTGTTGTTAGTCACCCTCACTATATATATAGTGAGGGTGCCCATTACAAGAAATAGTCTCTGAGTGTGGAGATGATGATTTTCTTGTAGAGTGTGAGATTTCCATTCGAGAGAGAGAGTGAGTCATGGATTTCCATGAGAGAGTGTTTGTCATGATTTCTTGATTGTAATCATTCGATTAATGAAATCATTCGATCTAGTTCATCATATTTCTTATGTTTGATTATTCATTTATTCTTCTCATCTTCATCTTCATTCTCATTTTTAGGAGTTTTTCAAATCTGAACCTTTGTTCTTGCTCAGAATCAGGATTCTTGATGTGAATAATCGGTCCTGACATAAGCTCGGTTTTTAAATTTGACATCGTTTGACCATCCAAATCTGTTGACCAGCTTGTTTACCGAGTCGACTCGGTACCGAGTTAACTCAAACTCATCCTAAAGTGTAACCAAACACCACCAAACACTCCCAAATACATTTTAAGTCCAAAACCATCATCTCCATTCTCTTTTTAAAACGGTTCCGGAGACCGGAGGCCATGGCCGCCGCCGGACAGCCGTATAACCGCCACAAATCATACATCATCCCGACACTTTAAATGCTCAATTCTGCAACATGCAACCATAGATCGGAGTTTTATAAAAGAGGAAACGAGTTAGGAACGAAAGAAAAGACGGGTTTAACCCTCAAAAACTTACTGATCGGAGCTGCAAAACCGGAATCGCGACTGGTAGGGGTCACCGGAGTCACGAACAATGAGCCGCCGTCGTCGCTTGGTTAGACCGCAGTCGCCGCCGCCATCAGAAGAGAGACAACAGCGCCGCTGCTGTTGCTCGCATCAGAGGGAGGGAGAGAGTCGAAGGGAGGTCGTAGCCGGCCATGGTCGGAGACCGGCCGGGCCTTCGCCGCCACTGCTGGGCTAAACCCTAGCCGGAATCGCGGCTGTGCCGCCGGTATCTGTTGCTGCTGCGCCGATCTGGAAGTGTACAGGAGAGAGAGTCGGGCAAAGAGGTCGTCGCCGTTAGGAGGGTTGGCCGGAGGCCAAAGCCTGTCGAGAAGCAGCTCGCCGGAGTGGCTGGCCGGAAAAACGGGGTTGCCGCCCCTCTTACTCTCCTCTTTCTCTTTTCTCGGCCCCCCTCTCTTTCTAAAGTATGTGTGTGTGAGTTGTATGTACACAAGAAAATAAAAGTAACTACTACTTGTACTTGGTCAAAGAGTAGGTCAAGTATAGTACAATTCAAATTAAACCAGTATTATACCGCGATCTCCGTATACATTAAATACTGGATGCTAAATAAATGGTCCACAATAACTTCTGACATGACTGGAATATTATAAAAGGCTCGTAAATATTCTCAGAACGCTTAAAGCATCAGATTATAAATAACCTGGTAAATATTTAGTAGAAAACTCTGTATAAGGCGCGTATCCGACGCGAATCCCGTTTATCTCTGTTTTGCGAACCGAATATATTTCCATGACTGTAAATCTTAGTAAACACTTAGAAAAATATGTATAACTTCACAAAGCCAGTAAAACCATTTCTAATAATTAAATGGGTCATTTTCGGTTGGTATCGCGTACAGTCTTATTTACGGATTTCACCGTTTCTCGTTCCGCAACACCTTGTATTTCATAACGAATCGTTAGAATACTTATAACGAATTATCCAGACCTCGAGTACATGGATTGGGCCTTTGATGGTCCACAAATCTCTTAATGGGCCTAACGGGCCTAACTGGGCTTACCGAGTCCAGTTCGTTAATTGGAAAAATTTCCCCCAGATTTACCGGAAATAACAAGGTGTTACATGACCCCAACGACAAGTCATCACTACTCTAATCTCGTTGGTGCTGTTTCTCCTAGCCGCTACTAGTCGTGAAAATGTGATCGTTGAACGGTCATATTTGACCATATTAAGAAAAAATTTACAAGCCCCAATTTAAATCCCTATAAATACTTCATTTTAAACATAATAAATCACACATACTCTACATCTCTTCTCTACATTTTAAACACACATAAAAAAAAATGGAGCGTAACCTCATTGTTCCACCGGAGATTCCCACATCTTCAAGTAGTTCGGATAACTCCGTGGACGAGGAGTTCAAATTTCTTTTGCACTTTATCAACGCCATTGAAGAACAAGAACTTCAAGATACATCTCGTTCAAAAAAGCAATATGTTGCTCGTGATCATGTTGAGGCTCATGGACGATTAGTGAATGCGCCTCGTGACAACAATAAGTTTTTGAAGACAGATTTCGAATGTCGAAGTGATTGTTTCTAAAAGTTGTTTCAGATGTTGGCATTCCAGGGATGATCGGTAGCATTGATTGTAGTCATTAAGT
>JBCNJP010000027.1:41656582-41689354 GCA_039602395.1 Deinandra increscens subsp. villosa | reverse complement strand
GTCTCTGCGTCGGCCCTTTTTCCGGTTTTCTGAGTTTTGGTTTCTCGGTGATCCTTTCTGTTTTTCGACTGATTTCGAGCTGATTTCTCAAAGATTTGAAGTCGTTTTTGTGTTTGCGATACTTGAAAGGTAGTGATAGATGTTTTTGTTGCATAAATGTTGAGTTTTGATGAGTTTCTTGAAGCTTGCAGGTTCAAAAATGGTGGATCTCTGCGTTTACGATCGACGATGTGAAAAAGACGACGTTTCATCGTTTACGATGTCGATTACGACCGACCTCGTTTACGATCAAACATGTTTACGATCGGAGACGTTTATGATTTCCTGTGATTACGACAAAAGGAGTTTACGATTGGGCACGTTGTTTACGATTGGACTTATTCTGGTTTCACCGGACCCTAATCGTAAACCCATAAGTGGATAGTAAACTCGAATATATGATCGTAAACACACTCAAAATTTGATTTAAAATCGTGAACACTTAAATAATCACAAAATGATGTTTTTAAGATAAAGTTGAGCAAGTTAACGTTTAAGAGTGTGTTTTGTTAAACTTGTGTTTCAAAATCAAATTCTTCTCTTGAAAATTTAAACTGAGTTTTATTTTTAGATCTTAACATGTTAAAAATGATAATCATTTGAACTTCAAGATATTGTTGACAAACACAATTGTTCTTTGATGAATTTAAACCTGATGCATTTGTCTTGGTTTATCAGATGGCGGAAGACATGCTTGATGAAGAAATTCATTTTTGAAAGGGATCACTGCATACCTGCTTATCTTGATGACCCTCCTAAGAGACACATGGAATTGTTTTATTCTCTGGTAGCAGGATTAAATGTGTGCAAGATTAATCATGCTCTGCGGACAAGTGTGCTTATTGATGAGCAGCTTGTAAGAGATTTCTTGGGAACAGCGAGAGCAGATGCTGACAAGACGAGTATCTCCGCAATAATTCAGAATCGTCAAATTGTGATACTCGAAGAAGACATCCGCCAGGGATTGAACATAAATGACAAAGCTGAAGATCCAATAGAGTACTCAAAGACTCTTGTATTAGAAGGTGCTCAGTCGTGGGATATGAAGGAAAGTTCCCTCCCATCTTCAAGAAGTTATTGCCGCACTACTGGAGGTGTTTGGCTCATTACTTGCAAAAATCCTTCTTGGGGAAGAGAACTAGTTTTGATCAGCTGAACAAGTTGCATGGCACAACATTTGTAGCACTAGCCTTAGACTGGGATTTCAACTTCTCAAAAATGATGCTGTTGGATTGGGTTGGGAATGCAGATCTGAGTGCAAGAGAACAGTTCCTTATGACACCAAGATTTGTACAGATGGTAGTTATGAAGAAGTATCCGATGATCGAAGAAAGGATAGAGAAGTTAGATATCAAGTTCATGGATAATGGAGTGTTCGGGTTGCAAACACAAGACAGAAAAGGAAAGAGCAGCTTTCAGGGGAGGATTGAATGGACCAAAAGAGATGCCTTTCCTGAAGTTGCAAGAGAAAAAGTTGAAGAAGAATTTGATGCTAAACCAGAGGTGCACCCAGTCAATGCATCTTTGGCAGAAGATCATGATGTGGCTGCCAATGTTCAAAGGGAACCTGAGAATATACCATCTGATGAAGACAACATAATGAATGATATCTTCCCTGAGAACGAAACATTCGAGGATGACATCTATCGGGATTTGGGGCCCATCAATCTCAAGAGAGGAAGGGATGATCTGATCACATCCTCAGGCAGCGATACAACTCCTCCAGAGCTGACTCTGAACGAAGAGGATGTGACTGAAGAACCCATCTGATGTGTGTGGTTTTGGATATGAAAATATAGTCGATTTCGGGCTGGAAACGTCAAAATAACCTTGAAAATATTAAATTATAATTGTTTCTGATGATTATTGTGAGTTTTCAGGTTAAAACAAGTTTGGCACGGAAAACGAGGTGAAAATGAAGAAAAGTCAAAGTTCGGGTCAACCGGTCAAACGCAGAAGTCAAAATCAAAAAGTGCAGAAAAACTTCACGGCTTGCAGGCTGTGAGACACCCTGTCACGGCCTAGACCAAGCTGTGAAGATCCTGACCAAGCTGGGACACTGAGCCGCAAACCAGTCACCGGTGAAAACTGTGTCACGGCTTGACCTGCAAGCTGTGAAGAGCCTTCACGGCCGTGAAGATCCTGTCCAGGCCGTGAAGCACCCTGTCCCTGGATAGCCAGGCCGTGAAGACCCTGTCCAGGCCGTGAAGCACCCTGTCCCTGGATAGCCAGGCCGTGACAGACCAAAAACCCATTTTTGGAAGTTTCGTGATTTCGGCCCCTATAAATAGAGGGCTCATTTCCACCATTCAAAACATCTTGGAGAGCAGAGAAAAAGCCAAGGGAAGCCCTCATTGAAGTCCTTCGAAGATTTGAAGATTTGGAGCCTTCAACGAGTCGTAAAGTAGCGTTTTTCATCATTTCGAGCTTCTATTTGGTATTGTATTTACATTTAGCCATGAATTCCTATTTGAGATCAGATTTGTTTATGTTTAAACATTAACATGGTTGGCTAAACTCATCGTATCGCTTAGGCGAGGCGAATCCAACCATGGTTTGACTTTAATTTCGTATCGGTTTTGCTTATATTTTGCATTTATGAAGTAAACGTTATTATTGCTTTGATGTTGGTTGATGAATTGAATTCCTTATTGTATCTAGTCAATCTCTGGTCTTGTGGAACCCTAACCCTAGCTTGCAAAGCCATCTATCGTTAGGGAGACTATTGTATAGCCGAACAACAGAACCTGCGGCGTACGCGTGAACTAGAAATAGTCACGATCATCAGGGAAACCCTAGAATTCGATTAGGAGTCCACCATAGAGTTTGAGTGAGAAATCACCTTACCCTTAGCTAGTAGATACCCTTCCCATTGTCAAGTAGTCAAGCATTCACCGATAACTCGGGTCTGTTCCTGCTTAGTCGTGTCTAGGACCTACTAGGTCAACCTATCAACCCAATTGTAACCGCTTCACAACTCTAGGACCGTTAGGGCCATACCTATCCTAACCCTTCGACCAGTTGTGAGTTGAGCCACCGATAACTCGGGACCCAGCCTAGGGCACTTCATAAACCGCAACCTTATCAGTACTTAACCATGGAACAGTAGTAACCGTTTAGGGCGTGTCTATAACCCTGAACTGTGAATCCATCCATAGGAACTAGGTAGCCTTGTCTTAGGAAACCAGTTCATTCCAGAGATAAGTTAGAACGCATTACCGATACACCTGTCAAACCTAAGTTGGAGGAGCCATGCCTAAGTGATCCTTTACCAAACTCTGTCTTTCCAAACAACAATTTAATTACTGTCATTTTCAGTTTTCCAAATTAAAATCCATTTTCAAAATAAAACAAAAAAAAACCGGCTGAATTATAAATCGACTGTTTTCAACAAGTTCGTGTCCCTGAGGTTCGACAACCCGGTGTTTACCAATACTGTGCTACGCACGACAGGTATACTTGCCTTAGTGTGTTGGTATAGTCCCCTGGTGAGATAACCAGTTTATAAATTTAAAATTTGATAGTGTAGAACCCTACTTTTTATATACACTTATCAACACATCACCATCCCAATTCGTGAACCTTCTCCGAGGAAAAAGGCTGACCCAAGAACCTTGAGGTTCAAATTCTTAAAGACCAGCTCGAGCCTAATGGTGTTTGATCGTACAGATGAAAATGAACAGTCTGATAACACAACTGAACCGGCAATCGTTCAAAGTTCATCTCAAGCCGATGTTCAAGCTACTGTTCAAGAACCAGCACCTATGCAGACTGAGAGTCCTATCCTCCATGTACATAGCCCAGTGCATGAGGAAAGGCAATTTCTAGAGGTTGAAAGCTCTTTTGTTATACCCAGCCCAGTGAAAGTGAGTGTCTCTTCTGTACCAAGTCAGCCCACTGTGGTTCCAAGCTTCAGGCCTTTTCGGGCAAATGAACAAGCTGCTGAGCTCCCTATTGAGATGAGGTTAAGTGCTGACCCTCACATTAACTTTCTGATGTCTCAAAACAGAATTAGAGAGACTGAGATAAAAGCACTCCAGGTTGAGAACAGAAAACTAAAAGACAAGGAGGTGGCTGACAAGAATAGGTTTAAGTATTTGTATGAGACCTTGATGGATCTGAAAAAGAAGTATAATGAGTTGAAAGGTGCTGTGGTGTTAAATGCTTCAGTTGACCCCGGTCAAAGCTCATCTCGGGCTGCACAAGGTACAGAGGCTATGAATGAAGATGAAGGAGATGACACTTTTGAGATGTCAGACTATGCTCGAAGTGGAAGAGTCATCTCTAAAGCACCAAAAGGTCACGACAACTGGTTCAAGGAGTTCTTTCAAGGACCAGCCCCCACTCAATACACCATTGATGTTGGTGAAAGCTCAATCGACAAAAGGGGGAGTCGTGAAGCTATATTGAGCTGGCACTATAACTCCGAGAAGAAGCTTTTTGCTATAATCTGTGATGGCTACAGTCCAGTGGAATATTACAGAACACGAACCCAATTTCACTCTTGAACTAAGCCTGAGATTAGAAGCCTGTTAAGAGCTCCATACATAAACAGATGGAGTAGCACTGAAGGAGATCTAGTCCGGAACAATCTGATGAGCCACTTGGCGGAAAATTTTGTGAATTTCGATCTGAAGCAGGTAAGATGGGTTGAAACTGGAAATGACCCAGTAACTGGTGATCCAATAGGTGAAGCGAGGCGGCCACTCACAAAACGCACAAGAGTAATAAACTTGTTGGATGAAATTGAATATGGTACCTTGGTCAAAAACTTTGACTGTTGGTTTTATGATCCGACGACGCATGAAGCAGTGGTGCTTTGCCAGAAGATGAGACAGTTCCGCTTCTACGATCCGGTTGACCTGCTGAGGTTTGGTGAAAGAGATATCAAGCTCCTCGCCTCCCAACCTATTCTCGGTGATGAGAATGATCTAGAAGATTCTATACGGGTGGGGATCTTCCATGGAACAGCAAACCGGATCGTAGCTAATGAATGGTGGTCGAGCAATGTGCAGAATACTTTCAGATTTGATCTGCTGCTGCCATAGGCGGTCTAATGGTTCATGCCTAGGGGAAGATTGTTGGGCTATACATTGTAAGGCATGAACATTATTTTGGGCTTTCATTTGTTTGGGCTTAAGGTGTTTACGGTTTTGGGCTTCTTGGACCGATTTCTATTATGTTTATGATTGGGCTTAGGGTTTTGTAAAGGGTAGTATATAAACCCTCATAGTGTTTATGATCGACTAGCTTTTTGGATTACGATTTTAGCAACTTCTCTTGTATTCACGATCGGTTCATCTAGCTCAAGAAAGTATTGTGTTTCATTCAAGATTTGTTCTTTGTTGTTTATCTCTTTGACAAATCTATTTCTTCTACTTTCTTCTTGAATCAATCACTTACGAGGATTCCGCACTCGTTTGTGATATCAATATCGTGTCTTGGTAGATTTTCTGGACCTACAGGCATGTAGTTCAATTTGATTACAATTGCTAACATAATGAAACTTTGATCTTTTTAATTGGTGGATTAATACTATGAAGACTGATTGATTAAAAACAATAGTAAATAAATGATCACAACCTAGGTTTGGAATTGGGAAGCACCTTGTATAATTTGGTTCAAATTATCTTGCTAATACCACATAGACATAGTATTTATATATATAACAATTAACATTACAAGCCATACTCACGTTTTCACTGTACAAGATTTCCTCCAATCACTTCTTGCCACACATTTGACTCCTCCAGTTATTTTTGGCCACACACTTATCTATGTTTTGCCACACACTTACTTTTGTCTGAAGCGTGTTCATTATATTATCACTTTCAAATACATGTGTGTCCACTTTTACACTCTCCGTCATAACTTTTGTTGATTTTTTATTGGTTCATTTTGAGGTGGGTGACAAGTGTGATTTTACTCTTACACGCATGTTATGCTTCTCCTTTTTCTCTCTTGAATTACTTCCGACATTTGCTTTAACCTCACATCTCTCTCTCTCTCTCTCTCTATCTCTCTCTATCTATCTCTCTCATAACACAGATATATCTCCATCTTTCTCAAGCGACGACTCTCTTCCGTTTCTAATCGCTACAACATCCGGTTAATCGTCTTTCCTTACGGGAACCAGCGCCGCTACTGTCGTTGCTCCGATTCCTTGAGGACAATGAGGTTTGAATTGCATGTTTACATTTGGGGGGTTTTGCTCAAATCTGACCTAGCCTTGATTTGGGTCTGATGTTTTGACCTATCATGTTTTTCGGTTTTTGTAACATCCCAAAAAAAAAAATTATAATTAAACTCCCGTTAACGTCTAGTTATGTTAAATTTTGTAGCCCCAAATCATCCACATATTTCTAGAATTGTAAACATATGAAAATAATGGGGTTTATGGTATCTTGGTTAATTTTTAAACTAAAGCTGAAAATAGAAGGGCCAAATGTGTAATTAACCAAATCAAAATTAACAAAATAGGTGGAATGGGGGTGGGGGTCGTGATTCACGACCTGGAGATTCATCTCAAGCCCTCCTCAACATCTAGAACTTGAAATTTCAGCAATTGCAAGCTTAGGCTACGATTTTGGTGCATCAATTTAAGAATTAAGAGTGTCTTTCTAGTCCTAAACACCTTCTTGAAGCAAGTAAGTAAAACCCCATCTTGTTGCATGTGTTAGGCTCGAAAATTTGGGGTTCAGATCTGCAAATGGTGAATGTTTTATGAATCCTATGGTGTTAGGAACTTGAATTGTTGCATAACTTTCTAAATTGATTAACAATTGGTGAAGTAGTCATCAATTTCTTATACTTGAAACTCCATGTTAAATGACCATATATGATAGTTGTGAAATTGCTCCCATTGTTTGATTTCTTGTATGAATTTGGTGTTATTATATGGTGAATTGATGATGGGTTGGTGATGGATTTCACCAACGTTATGTTAAATGGTTAATTGGAAGGTTCAAGGGATTGGGTTATGTGTGTGCATATATGTACGCACACAAGGTGTTCGATAAAATGTCTAAGTGAGTTTTCAATGAAATAGCAAAACAAGTTGTTGTGATTAAAAATCTGTTTTAACCCTGTTTTAAAAATCTGTAGTAAATTACTCAAGCATCCATTGAGGGTGTGGCTTATATGGTTGGAAAGGTCTTTGAGACTACTTCAGCTCACTTTTATAAATCTGAAGCTGATACGGATACTAAGTGGGTCAAAAATGATGAATTCCGCAACTATGCAGATTACTCGGCATGTTGTTTGGGATAAATAAAGTTGTTGTCCTGTTTTTAGAAAAATTTTATAAAATCATAGAAAAATCGTTAGAAGGTGTACCATATATGCCTGGAAAGGTCTTTAAGTCTACTACGTTTCATGTTTGAACATGGAATGCTGGAAAAATTTATAAAATGGTCAAAATGGACCATTACAGCAGCATTGCTGAAAATGCTGCACAAGAATTTATGTAACTAAAAGCTAGTAAGAGTGAACAAGTTGAATTCTTGTATATTGATAATTTGTGATATAAACCTAACATGGGTGATAACCTTAGTAGGTAACCAAGTGGAAGGAGCAAACGGAAAATGGGTAGGAATGGTTAAAGCTCACGAGGTAACATCTATGCTATGTTACAGATTTAGTTGAGGACTCATATTTGCATTAATGATATAGAATGCATGATTTTATGAAATGTGATAAACTTTCCCTACGAGGCAAGTTGTTGAATTGCATATAATTACAAGGTTAAATAATTAGAGTTAAGCTCTAAGAAGGTAATGAGTCAAAGAACAATGCATAATTAAATGGTTCATAAGAACCATGGCTATAGGATGTATGTCATTAGCGGTAAATGAATCGTAGAATTCATGCTAATGGGTTAAACGGGTCGAACGATTCTGAAGGATTCATAGTAATGAGTCAAAGAATAAAATTTACTAATTGATTCATAGAGACCATAATAATGGTTAAATGAGTAATTGATTGATAATGGTTTGTAGGAACCAAATGCATGTGTAACATTATTTATGTTACATGAAGTAGTTAAGTAAATGTGTATTTACAATTTAAAAAGAATAAACTATGAATTGTGTAAATGGGTGACGAATGGTTCTAGAAACCGTGAAGCCCAAGGCCAAGGGGTTTTCCAATGACAAACTTGACCATAGAAAAGATTCGGATGAATCAATTAACAAAAGAAAGTTACAATGGCGGAAATGGGCTTATAGAGTCTATGCCAAGTAACTAGAGAAAAGGAATCATAAATGGTTATAGAACCATAGATTCCAAGGCTTATATGTGGTCAAGTTAGGGATTTGGGGTAAACCAAAGGCTAGGACCCGTCTTAACGGGTCAAATAAGAAACACGAGTCGTTTGGATATCCACTAAGGTTATTAGGTGAACCAATGTCGAATAGAATGAAATTATTCGAATTGGGTCAAAAACTTAAGTGAAATAAGTAACGTGTAAAGCTAGACTCACAATGAAAGCATATAGCTAATTGTGGGTATTCATATGAATAATATGAGACCATATTTGTTTCATGATGTTCTTAGTTGTAATTCGTATGTTGTGGGTATTCGTATGAATATTATGAGACCCACTTCCTCTAGGCGATACGCCTAGGAACTCACTAATTGAAAGTGAGTATTCATATGAATATTATGAGACCCATTTCCTCTAGGCGATACGCCTAGGAACTCACTAATTGAAAGTGAGTATTCATATGAATATTATGGGTATTCATATGAATATTATGAGACCATATTGGTTACATGATGTTCTTAGTTGTAATTCGTATGTTGTGGGTATTCATATGAATATTATGAGACCCATTTCCTCTAGGCGATACGCCTAGGAACTCACTAATTGAAAGTGAGTATTCATATGAATATTATGGGTATTCATATGAATATTCTAATTTTGTGGTTTTTCTTCATTGTCAATAGTAGACTATACTTGTTATGCACTAGAAACTCACTATTGAAAGTGAGTATGTGCAGGTAAGGCGAAAGCTTAAGGGATGCTCATCAAGACTACAAAATCTGAATCACGTGAAGATCCACTAAACCGTTCCACATTTTGAGTCTATAAAATATGTAAACAATGTTTAATCGTTATAGATGTCAAACTAGTTACAGTATTTTGTATAAGTTTAGTCACACTGGTGGCATTTCATGATTGATAAATCATATGTTTTTGTAAAAAATTTCTGGGACCAACTTCAAACGTCATGATCAGTTATGTTTGGCATCAAATTGTATACGGGTGTTACAATTTTGGATCTGCTTACGGTTCTTAATGATTATTTATATTTCTCATCGTAGGTTTGTTTTGATCAAGTTTTATCTTCAACTTTCTCTGGAATCATCATCTTCATCTTCTATGGGACAGACGAACTGGCTTCATATTTCATAACATCAATTGCTTCTGTGGAATCGCTCTCTTCGGTGCATGTCCAAATTGTCTAATCAAACGTTAATATTGCTCAATTTGGGATCTTGGGTGATCTTTGAGAACCGCTTTAGGCAATATTATTTAATGTGGGATCTAAGTAACCTTTGAAAGCAAACCAAATCCCTAATATGTCCCGTCTATTAATTTTGTTGTATTCTTCGAATCTTCGTCATTGTGGCTGAATGTTTGATGTCTGGTCATGATTCACTGGTTTGAGTTAATATGGCAGTCCGTATGTGTGTATGTATTTTGTGCACGCTAACTGTTTGTATAAATGCCTTTGTGTTTTCCACCTCTTTTTTAGTTTTATTTCTTGCTGGTTTAGTTGATTTTGCTGCAGGTTATTTACTTACTCTGTGTGGAGAGCAACATATGATTTAAGGTGATCTTCTATTTACTTAATCTGTTATTTTTAACATTTTTTGGTTTAGATTCAGTTGGTTTAGTTGATTTTGCTACAAGTTAGTTTAGATTCATAATAAGAGTGTAATCGAATTGGTCTTTGAGTTATTTGATTTCGAGAATACTAAAACTACTTTTGAAATCAATAGCTTTTAGTGACATTACAATTATTATGTTCCAGCTAAAATATATCTATTTTAAAGTGGAATGAAGAGATGAATTTCGTAATTTTCTGCTATTTAATTTAATGTCATTTTTGGTGTTAGTATTTTAGATAATTTATTTTAAGTGATTAATTTTTTTTATTGAAATAAATACAGTGTATTTGTATACTTTGGCATTTTAAGGGACATGTCTTAGCATCGTTGAAGCGGTGATGATGATAGTGCTCATGGAAGTGCCAACGGTGGTCTGAGGATTTTCTTAGAAGAATATAGAAGGCGTTCGACGGGTTAGTGTTGTCTTTGTTTGTTTTTTACTCGAGGTTTTGTTTCTATTTCAATTTATGTAAACTCAAAGTTTTGTGTGAGAATGCTATTTTGTGAGCATTGGCATATTGAACTTCTGTTTGAATCAAGTATGTTAAGAAACAGGTATAGCCAACCTCAAATAATTTACCTGAAGATGTTGATGAGAAATGAGGTTTGGGTGTCGCTCTATTGTTTGTTTATTGTTATACATTTGTATCTGCAAGTGACTGACTAATGCAATTTGTTTCTCCAATATATTTAATATTTTGGTTTGAGTGCTTCGCTTCCTTGTTGTGTATAACCGCTCTCTATAAGAGCCGAAAACAAGATGCAAGTATCAATCGGTCACCAACTTTATTGGAAAAAGGGTAGCCCGTTGCATCGCGTAGACGGGTCACCAACTTTATATGAACAAAGCATAACTTTTTAAATAACCTTTTCTAAAAATCTAAATAATAACTTTTCTTAAAACCTTTTTAAATAATCTTTTCTAAAGATCTAAATAATAACTTTTATTAAAACCTTAAACAAAGGTTTAACACGTCAATCTTCTTATAAACATATCATGTTATTTAGGGTTAATCAATTTTCAATCTTTTTATAAACATATCATGTTATTTAGGGTTAATCAATTTATTAAACAAGTCATGTTTAAATTAATCTATCTATTAATAAAAGTGTTATATTATTAAAATTAAAACTTAATCATTTGCATATCACATATCATGTTTTTCAGTTTTGAATCTCAACATAAAATTTCAGTTTGAATCTCAACATAAAATTTACTGCTGCTACTCTTTATCTATTTTTATCTGTTGTGTGAAGTACGAATTATTTTATGATGTATGTATGTGTATTTATATGTATAAAATGTAGATAGATGATAGAATTTCATAGATTCAATTCATGACATAGTTCAAAATTTGCGTACGTAATAATATTTGGTGGAAGATACGTAACAATATTTGGTGGAAGACACGTAGGTATATATTGACCATAAGTAAATTTTAGATATTTTGTTTTATTATTGTATAATATTTAATAAGTAGGTATTATCCAACCATGATAGTAGTCTTAATGAAGCTAGCATAAAAGTTGTTTAACAATTTTGTAAATGGAATCATGTGGGTACAAGGTTTATGGTGATGTAACAATATAAGTAATCCTGGCCATTTTGTAAAGACTAACTAATAGCATAACTCTCTGCACATCTCTTTTAATATATGTTATATGCTATAACAATCATTTACATGAATGGTAGTACTAACCTTTAAAACACAAAACAATGATAAAAATACTTTAAAAGAGAAGCTACTCGCCGCAACGCGCGGGTAGTATGTATCTTGTTGTCTAACATTTAGAAACCTAGATAATTGCATGACTAAGGAATCTGACATACGGATGGTTAACGATTTAATACCGATAGTGGACCTATGCGAGATGTGTCAATACAATCACCAACATACATGTATAATTCAACATAACATCAATTGGTTTACGATTAAATAAACCCAATAGTGGATTGAAGAACATTGAACTAGAAAGGCATGTCTTGTAACAATTCCCAAATGTAAAACACATGAAAGTAAATCTAGTTGCTGCCATATGAAACAACCAAAACATAAATTCATGTCTAGCAAGAGTAACAACCAAATTGAATACATGTACTAACCCAAATCCTACACCTGGTGATGATCTTGGGTGATTTAGCCACACATAGTCATGAAGTGAAGTATGAAGCGATGAATTCGGTATGGAAAAATAATTAGAAGAGGTAGAAAATCTCTATGTCACTTGGAACCTTCGTCTTCTTCGTTCTCTTACTTTCTCTGGCCGAACTCCCCTTGATAATCTCGAATTGGTTCATTAAAGTGGTGAAAAATCCATAAAAACCGTCCAGAAACCGTCCCCGCCGTATCATATGGTGGAATGGGTGTATGATATGGCGGTCACCCCAAACATACGACGGATGCATTTTGTTTTACATCCAAAATAAATGCAATCAGGGGGCGGCGTACCATACGTCGCTCCTGGAGTATGGTACGGCGCTATGCTGTTAACACATACTTACTCCTTGTCTTGTCCAGCCCCGCAAGCATACTAATCTCGCTCTTTTGCTCTCGTTTTTTGCACCTATTTCTTCACCATAATCCCTGCATCGAAACTAAATCAAAGTAATATGTTCCAAGAAGATTTACATGCTAATAACACATAATAATGCATGATTTACATAATCCCAAACAATGCATATCAAACCTCCCCAACTTAATTCTTTTTCGTCCCGAAAAAGGCTTTCAACAATCATGAGCAACAATACGGTTAACTTTTCCATACATATTAGCATAACGTGAATTCATCTCTTTCTCGCCCCAAAGGAAACTTTCTCGCAACATTACCACAATAATTGAGCAAATACGTCAAAGCATCCCTATACCAAGTGTGAGTTAAGGTCCCAAGGCATAGCCAGTTTTAAGATTTACATAATTCAATAGGTTTACAACCTAACAAGTAATAGTGTTTTGCCATTTAAAACATGGATTCACCTAACTAAGCTTAACAAGCATCAAGTTTTCAACACACATGCATTCACATTGTTCACAATCAACACTCCACTCGGCTTATATCTGGACTAGCAAAAAATTGTGCTAGTATTTCTATCACACTCAAACCAATAATGTGACATCATTATCATATGCTCGTATACAAATCAAATATCCATCAAACAACACGAGACATGACACAAATCAAGAGGACTTTTCCCGGGGTTGTAACGATAGGCTAGGGTAAGGGTTTGGAATATGGAGTTTAACAAGGCTAAGGTGTGTGAAATTCAGTATACATACATAGCAAATAACACTAAACAATACTAAACGGCTATTGATATGCTGGCTTTTTGCTCCGACCGCTAAATATCTTCTTTCTTTCTTTTTTTTCGTTTTTTTTTTCTGCACATTTCAGTCAACGTAACCTGACCTCATATACATTGCTGACTTTTTTTTTGAACTATAAAAAACTAACAAGAATATGAAAACACTAATGAACTGAATTTCACCACATTGGCTAAAAATGAAAAAGGCTAAAAAGATTATTTGGCAAAACACACATGGGGTTTTTAACAAAAACAGTAGGGGCTCAACATGGCTACTAGGGGTGATGTTAAGGTGGGAATCATATAAACAGGTTTCAAACAAGGGTTAATCCTATTGCCTCTATCATTTTTGTACCAATCACGGTTTATGATCTCGAAATGCATAAACACGAGTTCTAAAATGAGTTTCCATTTCTAAGGTTTTGAAGGAACATGGACTTTTACCACACCCAGTAGAAAATATAACAAAAATTAAGGAGCTTGCAGAGAAAAAAGTAGTAAATATATTATTGCATGGCCGAATGACCAAATGATCAATGCTGATCATGATAAGAGATTAAAATCAAAGGTTTGTGATCTATTGATAATACAGTTAAAGTACTTGAAGAACCAATTAATTAACCGTATCCACTTTAATTAATTAATTAACTTTAACTATATATATACATATATATATATATATATATCTGATCGGTTTTATTTGTCATGTTTTGTTACTCCAGATAAATAATGTAAAAACAAAGCCGAAGGTACCGTACGTAGCATCAAACAACCTGAAGAGCGCAGCGATAAAAAAAACTTACAAGGAGCCAGACTAACCCGACCAAGATATTATAATTATCATAGAAATTAAAGTTTGATTAGTGTATATGTATGTATAATTAATTATAACATGATTTTAAGGTTTCTCATAGACATATATATGCAGTTTAATTAATTAATTGTATGCAGTTTAATTAATTGTATTTAAGAAAAACAAAATTTGATGAATCTATAATTGCTTGATTATATATATTTGAAAGACAAATAATACCAAAGGCCACACTTTTTATATTTTAACGTGGTCGTTGCTACCCTTTAGCCACACGTATTGGGACAAAATATCTAATTTCAACTACCCTTTGGCCACTTTTTTTTGCCAAATATATGTGGCTAAAACACAAATATACGAGACCATATAATACCAAAGGTCACGCTTTTTATATTTTAGCGTGGACGTTGCCACCATTTGGCCACGCGTATTGGGACAAAATATCTGATTTCAACTACTCTTTGGGCACTTTTTTTCTTTCCAAATATATGTGGCTAATACAAATATACGTTACTAAATAATACCAAAGGCCACACTTTTTATATTTTAACGTGGCCGTTGCCTCCCTTTGGCCATGCATATTGGGACATAATGTATGATTTCAGCAACCCATTTGGCCATGTTTTTTTCTAACATACGTGGCTAAAACACAAATATACGTGACCTTATAATACCAAAGGCCACGCTTTTTATTTTTTAACGTGGTCATTGCCACCCTTTGGCCACGCGTATTGGGACAAAAATTATAATTTCAGCAACCCATTTGGCCACGTTTTTTTAACATATGTGACTAAAACACAAATATACGTGACCATATAATACCAAAGGCCATGCTTCTGATATTTAACGTGGCCGTTGCCACCCTTTGGCCACGCATATTGGGACAAAATGTATGATCAACCTTTTGGCCACGTATTTTTATAATGTATGTGGCTAAAACACAAATATATGTGACCATATAATACCAAAGGCCACGTTAAACAAACATATGTGGCCGTTGGGGCCCTTTAGCCACGCTTTCCGGAAGAATTGTTTGATTACAACAATAAATATTGGTACCCTTTAGCCACGCTTCTAGGTGGCTTCAGCCACTGATATTGTAACGTGGCCATAGGATACATACGGTGACGGGACTTTTGGTGTCGATTGAAATGGAAAAAATATGGCCGAAGACCTTTGGCCACGATTTTTTTCCGTGGCCAAAGGTGATTTTTGACGTAGTGGTAATTAATAATATTAGGATGGGGAAATATGTAAATGTTAATAAGGGCATAATAGTCATTTAGTAAGTTATCTTAAATGAATTGGGTAAATATGTAATATAAATGTTTTAGAAAGGCGATATATGTAATTAAAATTTATGCTTGGGTAAATATGTAATAAAATAGTTTAGTAGATGGATATATGTAAATGCCCCTACATAAAATACTTAACACCTAAAGTTCACTTAAATTTATAGAAAAATTGGATTTTAATAATCCAAGTTATTACCAATTAGTCAATATTAATCCCAATTTCAAAATTGACCTATATTAATCCCAATTATTAAAGTGTTGGATTTCATTGGACCCCTCGTTAAGTTTTCCTTAACTCCGTTAGTTGTTTGCTGACGTGGCATCCTACATAACTTTTATTAATCAGTGCCACGTCAGCAAAAAAACTAACGGAGTTAAGGAAAACTTAACTGGGGTCCAATGAAATCCAACACCTTAATAATCGGGATTAATATAGGCCAATTTTGAAATTGGGATTAATATTGGCCAATTGGTAATAACTTGGATTATTAAAATCCTATTTTATCTTTAAATTCAATATATGAGGGTCTAATAAGTACATTATACACAGTCCCAGATTTTAACAACGCTTAACCAAAACTAGGCAAGCTAAGACTAGATCTTCCACCTAAACCTTAGTCTTCTAAAGTAACACTACCTAACACTTATCGTCCTTAAGCGCTAGTAGTAGCTAACCTGCCTTCATACGAGTTAGAAAGTCAACAACTACATTGTTGGTGAGTCATGGTCAGTGACTTGAAAACATAACATTTATCTGTGCATGTTAGTATCTGCAGTTCACGCAAGATATGTCTTGTGTATCAGCCTTACGGCATGACTGTGACCCACTTAGCATGCATGCTATCATATATGACATACAAAACATAACAAAGCTTGTGTGGTCGTTCAATGTATGGGAAAAAAACCTTCAAGCCATGTCTGTCTAAACACATATATGCTTGAGACCCCGTAAACCCTGGTCAATCTTAACGACTTATAGATAGACCAACCCCGGTCTATATCATTCACCAAGAACATGTAATTCAACCCATACAACACACATGTACCAATAAAAACATTTAGACAACTCGTATAAAGTCCAAAAACATTTAAAATGTGGACAACAAACTCACCTTGCAAGCAAGCAAATAACAAATACTTGGGACGTCTAAACATACTCACACCAAGCAACCCTTTGGGATACATAGGTCACTTAAACACAGTAGATAACCTAAATCAAGAACTTGAGAACCTACCCGTCATAGTCCTAAACCCCAGACAAACATTTACCTGTCACACCCCAACTGACGACGGAATACTTCGGGGCGCGAGGATTGTCTAGATTACACACAACACTGAATTAGGGTTGCGATAATTCTTAATCATTCCCATTTCATCAAGATCTAAATACATGATAGACCAACAATAATACAATCATAAATATCTATTTTCAAGGTTTCACTAAGTCCACATGCGTCCTAAGTGTCATCAACAAGATCATGATCGTCTAACAGCATATCCTACAACATGTACAACATGAAGGTCAACTACGAATAGTTGGTGAGTAAACATAAGTTTAGTATACCTTAATAGATTAAAACATGTGATCCATGAGTTATATGAACATTCATGATATGATAAACAAGCAATGAAATAAAGCAAATAGAGTGAGCATAATCCAACCCTTGACAATTAAACTTCCAATCACCCAGCGCCAAATACCAGGCATGCTAGGTGGCTAGTCAAACCAGTAGATCTATTATTGTAACCCAGGTCTTTTTAGTGTTAATGATTACTCGTAGAGTATGAGTCCAATCACAAAAATAATCCACACAAGTTTAATCAACCAGTAGAACACACATAACAATCATAGGGTTCGCATATAATTTAGAGTAAAGAGTAAAGAATCTGAGGTTGATATACTGTACTTGTTGCACCCCAAAAACAAATAGAAAAAATGATCGAGTTATGTATACTCACCTGGTATTGGAGATATGAATGAAAAATGACACCATGAAAACGAGACGGTTAACCCCCGAAGAATACCTTTACGAATGAATAGGACAAATGAATTCAAAGAACTAAATGACACGATTGACCAAGTTGACTCGATGACACATTGATGATTTATTTAAGTCACATACGTATTTATCTTAACACATAAATCAAACATAACACTTGATCATGCGACGACAAAATAGCAAGGCTCTCATCGATTTTTAAAGGATCACCAACATTTACTTCAAATCCAAGAAAATAGATAATAAGCTCTCTTTTGATGGTTTCCATCTGTTGTTTCGTCGGTAATTTTCCAAGAGAGTTTTCCATTCGGTAAGCTCCCGTCTCTGAAACCCTAGTTTTTGTTTTGCAAGTTCTCCTAGACGCCCATAGTTCATTTCATCTTTCCACAATGATGCTAAAACAAGTAGAGTTTGGGCCTAGCTTCTTAAATACTAAATGACAAACATACGGTATTCGATTAAATCTCACTAATAACATAGCTACTAGTAAAGTTAAATGGACTTATCCTGAATAACTCGCAACACCATAGCATCTTTGGCATGACATGCAATACAGTTACTCTGATGTAAAACTAGTATAATGTATAAAGTCCTTATATATATAGTCACTAAAAAACGAAGTTTAATGAAGAAAAACATTAATAAATATTTTGAGGTAAAACAAATTGATTATAGGTGTTTAATATTAACCAATAGGTATCAAACGAGCCTAATAAATGTCAAAATAAACAAACTGCCAAAATAAACAAAGTCCAAAGACAACAAATTAACAACTGATTATAATAATAATCTACCAGCCAACGAAAATCGTTATCTTCACCCTCTCCTAGGCTCCCTACGTACGTTCGATGCTACCAAAGTATTAGCATCCTCGATCTTCTATAAAAGAAAGAAACCCGTTACCAGTGGGCTACAAATTAACCACATCGCATCGATCCTAGACCCCGAAAACTAGAAATAGTAGCCAAAAAAGAGCAACAATGTGTTACAGGGTGGCGTGCAAGAAATGCGGAAACTACGGGTGGGGAGGTTGTGGTGAACATCTCAAAACACTCTATGCGAGCATAGAAAAGGGTAAGCATTGTATGTGCCGTTCATGGCCAGGCGTTGTCATACCTTCCACTGACAAGTCATCTTCCTCGACAATTGCTATTGCTACCGTCACCACGGTACTGATATATCATTATAATTTTTAATATTATTACTACTACTATTACTATCAATTATCAATTATATTTGATTATTATAATTTGTGTTATTGTACGTACAGGCTAAATGAGCAGGTGATGTGGAATGTGTTGGAAGCTTGTGTATTTTTAATAATTAAAGGATTATTGATGTTGGATATCATTGTATCCATTTCACAAATTGTGGTCGTTAAAGTGGTTTTGGGTTTCAAATTAATAATATTTTTATCTTGGGAGCGTTGTTTATAGTTAAATATTGTATTGTGCAGGGTGCCACTTAAAAAAATATGGTTAAATATTACTATTAAGCATCTTAATCTTACTTTTGTGTGAAAAAAAACATCGTGATCGAGGCTTTCCTTTGTCTGTTTTTATGTTCTTGTCTTCCTTGTCAAACGTTTATTTGTTGATTGGTTTTATCGTATCTAATGACTGTGTTTCTCAATCTAACATTAGCGACTCGTTAACAATTAGCCAAAACATGAAAGAAGTGTTAATACTTATAAGTTATAACGTCAAATAGTTTATCCAAGACGCTTTGCGATTGTTGAAAAAAATTATAAAATGAACATCTTCTGTTTATTATAACCATTAATGTTAAAAAAAAGAAGTATTTGTTATAGGGTCGGTTTAAGAATTATGATGGTTTAAAGCAAGTTTCAAAATCTATCATGATCCTTTTTGTCTAAAACAAAATTATTTGGCTATTCTAATAAACCTAGATAGGATAATGTTTTAAGTAAAATAATTATTTTGCTTATCGTAGTAATAAACCGAGAAATTATAATGTAAAAAGATGGAAGATGAAAGCACAAACAAAAGAGAATGAAGAAGTGAGAGATTAACGTCGGCGATAGCTTAGCCGCTTGATCTCTCTATCCCATGATGTGGACGATTGGTCTCCTACTAGTTCTTCCTGTATATGATTTTGTCCTAAATTCTTAATTGCGTTTAAACAAAAGGAAAATTAGATTTTAATAATATGAATTAAGCTCTATTGGCCAATAATAATACTAATTCAGTTATTTGCCTATAATAATACCAATTCGTCAATTTAGTCTCAAATTGAAAAACTAACGGTGTTAGTATATATATTGTTGACGTGGCATTTATATTACTTTGTTTAACCAAATGATAAAAAAGAGGGACTATTTCTGAAATACCTTAAAAAATGAGGGGTTTATATAAAATAAATTTAAAAAAAAAAACCCAAAAACCCCATTCACCCTGCTGTAACTTCGATTCGTTCTCGTTTCTTCTCCTCATAATACATATTCGACCGTGAAGCCTCCTTCAGCCGCCGCAGCCGGAAACGGTCAGATCCGGTACCGATCTCCCTCCGCCGCGGAGCTTCTCGAAGATCAAGTGGAGGAGGACTTCGCCGCTGGTTTAGCCGGAACAGGAAAAAGAGACGGCGGTGGTGATGACGAGCAGCCCAGAAACGACGGTGACGGGCCGCCGCCGCTGGTTTAGCCGGAACAGGAAAAAAAGACGGTGGTGGTGATGACGAGCAGCCCAGAAACGGCGGTGGCGGGCCGACGCCGCTGGTTTAGCCGGAACAGGAAAAAGAGACGGACTCGATCGAAGAACGAAAGTGGAGGAGGACTTCGCCGGGCTCGATCGAAGAACAAGGGGGAGTCGGGTTAACTACCGGAATTTCGATAGAAAAACGAGGCAGGGGGTAGTTTTGCCGGAAAAGTCGAGACGGGGAGGAGGAGACCTGTACGGGTTGGCCGGATTTGGCCGGATTTGGCCGGATTTGGCCGTTAACGGCGTTGGCGGGGGTGAGGCAAGTGGCGGCGGCGGAGGTGGGAGACGAGGGTGGGAGAGTTTTGATAATTCTTTTTTTTTCTAATATTAACCCTTCATTTTAATCTTTTATAAACTAGTCCCCTCATTTTATAAAACTTACAAAACAACCCCTCTATATGTCACATGAGCAAAAAAACTAACACCGTTAGTGAAAAATAGACGGCATATCATGTTGGAGACTAAATTGACGAGTTTGTATTATTGTAGGCAAATAACTGAATTGGTATTATTATTGGCTAATAGAGCTTAATTCATATTATTTAAATCCAATTTTCCTAAACAAAAAAGGCATCTAGTGGAGTTGGTTGCGGCTTTTGCTTAGAGTTCCTATGGACTCAAGTTCAAATCTTACTAATGACATTATTTGTTCTTTGGTACCCTCAAAGCTCTTTGGGCTTGGGAAGCTTCTAGCGACCTAGGTTCAAGTCTTTGGGGATGGGGGGTTTTACCGGTGGTTGCTCGCAGGCCGGGTCCCCCCCCCCCCCCCCCCCCGAACTGGAGCAAGGAGGTGGTGTCCTGACTCGCTCGCACGCGTAGACTTGAGACACTCTCAGAGACACTGAGTTATCATGGTGGACTGAGCATCAAGTTCGACTGAGAAATCGTTGTTCAAATAACTATTTGACTTAAACAATTCTTTTAATATATAAAAAATTAATTCCAAAAAATAGGGCCCTATTTATTTTAGCCCCATGCCGATTCATCCTAATACACTCTAGAGCAACCACTGATTGGCTGTAACTTGTAAAAGATCAAGTTACTCCCAAAATATGTAGTTAAAAAATTTAGTATATAATCAACCTAGCTCAATATTCATATATCTGACTTAAAATATCTGTCAAAAAAAATATCTGAGAAATCGTTGTTAAAAAAAATATCTGACTTAAACAATGCTTTTAATATATATATCTACAAACATGTTAAAAGCAAAAAACTAAATAAAAGGAGACTGCCTTCACTTATCTCTATAGAGTAAAAAAAATATGAAGTGTCATGTGTTCTCTATTTGTCATGGTTTAGTTGGAGTACTATTCATTAGGCATTAACAGTGATGTAAAAACTAAAATATACAATGGCAAAATGAAACAAGAGTATCTACAAACAAAAATTAAATATGCAAAAAGAAAAAACAAAAACAAAATGAGACTTAGTCTCACTTATCTCTATAGAGAGGGTTAAGAAAACTGGTGCATTAGGTGCCTAGTGGCAAAGCTATTAAAGAGTTAAGAGTTGTGAGTCTTAACTTTAACAAAGTTCAAATCTCTTAAACTCACCATTTCAATATGAGTCCAATGTGATGGTCAATTCTAGAGAAGGATTCATTAGTCAAAGCTTCGCTCATAATTTAGGATGAATCCGTAAATGTCAACGGAAAAAGGTTTTAGAAGCGGGTTACCGACTGGTTTCATACATAACGTGCAATGGGCCAGTACCGTAGACATCAGCAACTCTGCTCTAAACAACATGATATGAGAAGGAAAATCAGAAAGTTGCACGATATCTACAGAATCACCAACAAGCATGAAATAGGGTAGTGGAATGATAATGACGCTTTGATGATGACTCAAGTAAGTTGCATTTTCACCGAGGATGATGATTTTAAACACCTTTCGACTTCACGCGTAGTTCAAGATCATCACAATTGGTCAAGGGTGTAATATATTATTTTAGTTTATATAATCTTTTTTTAAGTTATGTAATTATTATATTACTTATGAATATTTTTTATTTTCACTTTTTATGCCTAATCATACATTTATTTTTCTTTTTTTAAGTGGTCTATTATAATGATTAAGTGGAATGAAGTAAATTAAAATAAACATTGAAATGTTAAAAGCTTTTTTTTTTCTTTTTTAACGGCTAATGAATAAAACAATTTATCTGGAATAATTTAATTGAAAAAGGCATTTCATACATCCGTGAATACAAACAGTACTAGTACCTAATTAATAAGTCCACTTAAAAAACCTCATCTCGTTTAATGATCGATGATCGAGTGGTAGAACCTAAACCTGAAAATCTAAAACGATAGCAAGTAAAGTGGGAAAAGAGTTAGTGTACCCTCGAGAAGACAGAGTAGATGTAAATTTGAAAAGACAATAAGTGTGAAGAATGAGAGGTAGATTTGGGGTTATTTAATATATATCCTACCGCATTTAATGTTCTCGTTCTCAAACTTCTGACCCGACATTTATATCATCCATCGAAATTTCAAAATTTGGTCCCAGTTTTTAAATCGAAACTTTGTTTGGATTTCTTAAAAACACCTTTAAGAGTACGGGTGAGTTTTTTTTTTTTGGAACGGCGAATTTATTAGCACAAGACAACAAACGCTCAACTTAGCAAGACGTCAAGCGAGCAAAGGACACGACCATACAAAAAAAAGAAAAGGCGTGGACTTACATGTCAAACTTGTCCCAAACGTCCCAAGAAAGCCTATCACATTTCCCTCTATTTTTGATCCACAAAAAAGAAAGACATTTTATTTCCTTGAACAATAAAGAGATAATCGTCTTTTTGGAACGGGTGAGTTATCGTAAGAAGTTTAGTTTTGATAATTATAGCCATTAAATCTTTAATTAAATGAAGATTTATGATCCAAAAAATTTCTCGGTAGAATTAGAGAAAAAAAATTAAAGAAAACAATATATAAAAAGGTATTTTTGACTTTTTATCAAATTTCCCTCATTTTCTAAACTTTCATAACTCTTAAATACGACATTTTTTTTTAAATTACACCATAAAAACGAGCGTTTTTTTATCTTTAAAACGCGTACAGTATTATTATATATAATAAAATTAACAAAAAAATTATTCTTTCGATTGTATCAAAATGTTCAGATCATCGTGTGATTATGTCAAAATGTATAGATAACTGTGTCATATTGTGTCAAATATATTCAGATTATTGTGTCAAAGTGTTCAGATTATTGTTTCATATGGTGCCAAAAAACTGAAAGAGTATTTAATTTTATATATAGCAACACTATATATACTTTTGACACGACGACACATGACAAAATGATCTGAACATTTTAACACAATGATCTAAACATTGTGTCAAAAATCGAAAGAATAATTTTTTTTTCATTTTTTATATAGCAACACTATACGCATTTTAAGGATAAAAAATGCTCGTTTATGGTGTAACTTTTTTTAAAAAAATAATGTCGTATGTGAAAGTTATGAATGTTAAAAAAAAATGAGAGAAAGTAGATAAAAAGTCAACAAAAGTAGGTAAAACTAAAATACCACTCATTCATTTTTTATTAGATCAAGATCCAATGGTTGAAATCCCTTCTTATCATTTTTATCCAAAACAAACTCATTTAAATATCTTCCTTAAGAGTAGATTTCTAATAGCAAGGTGTGTTTCTTTATTTATAAAGGTTAAATGTTTAAGTTATAGATGGTAATTTAATGATATATTTTTTTTCTGGTTCACTTTTTGCAAATATATAGTTTTCTCTATTTACTATTGATATAAAGTATGGGGCAATGAGAATTAGAACTTTTACTTCTTTTGATTACCCCTTCTCATAGGAGGTTGCCAGGTTGACATATGAAACGAGTTTTTATAAAAACTACCCATTTAACCTAAAAGCTTTATTTTATTCTTTTTGCATGTTAGTACTAAAATACACATGTAAATAAATTAATTACATTATTGAATCTATTAAACTCAATTTCAATTTCTCTTTTTTAGCCAATAACAACTAACACATTTTTATCATTGAATCTATTAAACTCAATCTATTGAATATGATTTGTAGGGTTTGTTTTATAAAAAACCAATATTTTGTAAAAACATCAAAAAATCAAGAAAAAAATTTATTTTTTTAAAACTTTTTTTATATGTTTCATTCATGATTTTAAGAATATTGGAAAAAGAAAAACTTTAAAAACATTTTCTGAGTTTTTTTTTAAAAAATAAAATAAAATTCGGATTTTTAGCTTGAAATTAATAATGCACTATGCAACAATAATATAAAATTAGTTTATGAATGTCAGTTCTTTGTTTTTTATATTTTTCGCATAAACCACGTCCATATTTAAGTTAAGTTTCTTCTTTACAAGAAGTTTTAATTATAATCCATTTTGTAATACTATTAGTACTATTACATGATGTACTAATAAAAATCACTAAACTTTTTATTTTTTAAATTTTTTTGCCATAAATAAAGCTAATAAAATTATAGACTTTTTTGTGAAATTCTTTTTTAAAAATTATTAATATATGAAGAAGTTATAGAGAAAAAAAGGTTGGTTTTTTGGTTTTTTTGAATAATTGTTGGTTTTCTGTATATATTTTTCCATAATTTGTATATGATTTTGAAAGTTAAAACCTCTTAGCAGATGAGAAACTCGGTTGATTTAAGGATTCTTTTTTTTTCTTTCTAAACAATTAATGTCGGCTTTCATATATATAGAATCAAATTGCAATAAAAATAAAGTAGCAGGTAAATAGGTAACAAGCTGCACTGCAACCTCATTTTAGATAGCAAAACCGATCCTATTAAAAACAAAGTTATGATTTTTTAGGGGTCAAGGAATTGTTGTGCACGACCCGCTGAACTCTATTAAGGAACTCCAGTACCTCGGGGGCCAGGGACCCAAATGTATCCAACGCAAACGGGATAAACATATGTTGATGTTCTAAGTAGGCTTTCTCGTGTTTAGCGACTTTTCCTGATTCCGTCTTCAACACAACTTAGCCAGCAACGAACCCATTGTCCCAAAGCCCGACAAGAGGGGAGACTCCTATAAGTTCCACGCACGCGTGTTTTCCTCCCGCCCATCCGAACACAAGGACGTCTGCTGGTCGTAGAGAAGATATTCATTCAAGCGGATCCGTTAGAAAGTTAACAAGGGCTTCCTTTTTAGCTGAGATCCCTGTCCGTTTGAGCACATCACAAAGAACATCTCTGACCAAATCACGCATGTATTTAAACCCAGGAAATTCCTTGCAATGCATCGCATGCTTGCCAAATTTATCCAAACAAATCCATCGGCAAACCTGACATGACTCATCAATCTGAAACAAGGGGATCACTAACCGATACTTAAGGATAGTCGGATACTCCACTATAGACATGTGTTGACTTAACCCTTCAATGGGAATGACTGTCAGGAAATTTTGAGCATGAGGGGCCCGAAGACATTACCGAATAGGGCACTCGCCAAAGCATTATGGCCTCATAGAGGGCAAATTCAAATACATTACGTTTTTATAATGTTTCTTGAATGATGATTGACGCACTTTAATTTGGAATTATCTTTTTTTATAAATGACATGCCTTAATCAGACTTGACTAAAATTAATATTTAAGGATAGAAAATCGATCCTAAAGTTGTAGTACCCTAAAGAAATTTCTAGGCCCCTACACCCATGTTTCTAACCATTGACAAAATATTACACATAAAAGGAAAATTGAATTTTCAATGATCTCAAGTATTGTCTATTAACCGATAATAATCCATACTTCATTTTTCACTACAATGAACCCCTTTTTAATCATGTTGAAAATAAATAGATCGTCGTTAAAATGACACCAACTCAAATAAAAATAATTCACTTTTGGATTTTTTTTAAAGCTAGAAAACTCGATCCTAAAGTTGTAGAACCCCCAAAAAAATTCTAGGCCCCTACACCCATATTTCTAACCATTGACAAAATCTTACACATAAATGAAAATTTAAATTTTAATAAACTCACTTATTTTCTATTGGTCGATCATAATCAATACTTTATTTTTTTCCTACAATAAACCATTTTTTATATGTTGAAAATAAACAAACCGCCATTAAAATGACACTAACCCCGGTTAAATAATTTATTTTTTGATATTTTTACATGGATAGAAATCGATCCTAAAGTTGTAGTACCCTAAAAAAAACTCTAGGCCCCTACACCCATGTTTCTAACCATTGACAAGAAATTACACACACACAAAAAATTGGATTTCAATAATCTCAATTATTGTCTATTAGTCGATAATAATCCATACTTCATTTTTTTTCCTATAATGAACTTCGTTTTAATCATGTTGCAAATAAACAGACCGCCGTTAAAATAATACTACCTTCGTTAAAAAAATCACTTTTTGATATTTTTAATGATAGAAAATCGTTCTTAAAGTTGTAGTATCATAAAGAAATTTCTAGGGCCCCTACACCCATGTTTCTAACCATTGATAAAATATTACACGAAAATAAAAAATTGAATAATCTCAACTATTGTCTATTGACCGATAATAATCCATACTTTATTTTTCGCTACACTAAACCTTTTTTTAATCAGTAAAAATAAAAAGACCGCTATTAAAATAACAATAACCACGTTAAAATTTTTTTTTGATATTTTTTAAGGATAAAAAATCAATCCTAAAGTTGTAGTACCCTAAAAAAAAATTCTAGGCCCCTACGCATATGTTTCTAAACATTGACAACATATTACACATAAAAGGAAAATTGGATGTAATAATCTCAACTATCCGGTCTATTGTCTATTTGCTGATAATAATCCATACACACACACACACACATCTATATCTATATCTATATATATAATAAAAGAAAAGCTTTTGGCATCACAATTTGCCATGTGGCACCATCACATTTATTCTCAAAAATTTTTCCCGCCAATTCTCCTAATTATGGAAGTGATTTGTATTTCCAATTTTTTATTTATTGCATTCTAAATTATTTAATAACCAATTATTTAATTACTAAATATATAAAAATAATAATTGTCGTAGATTATGATTGTATTTATAATTTTTTATTTAAAGTCACCCGTGTAACACACGGGAATAAAAAACTAGTATATATATATATATATATATATATATATATATATATATATATATATATATTAGGTTAAGAACTCGTGTACTACACGGGCTGAATTTAAATCTATTTTTATTCATGTTAAAAGACTACCCTCGTACCATTATAAATAATCTATTGTGATTCGGTTGACAAAAATAAAAGATTTTAATAATAACATTCTTTTTGAAAGTTGAAAAACAGGACAAACTAACTTTTACATTACAAGTTTACATACTATTATATATAAATAAAAAAGACAATGAAAAAAATAGGAGTCTTAGGTACTGTATTATGGTTTATTTTTGAGCGCTTGTATTCGTCACATAATATTCAAATTTCTCTTAAATTCGTCACATATTACATCCTTGTTCCTTATTCCTATGGGCGAGTTTAAGATTTTTTTAATGGATTTACCTTATTTTATTTTATGATCTAAATATATTTAACTATTTATGATAAATAAACCGGTAAGCTATGAAAATAAAGATTTTTAGGACTCATCAGACATTTTAGTTTTGTATGTCCAAATGTTACGCACAAACCATTACGCTGAATTTTCAAATTGGGAGATATATATATATTTTTGGAACGGTATCGATCAGGTGATCTTGGTCTCACGTGTAAATCTATTCTTGTGGGCTTATGTCCAAGGTCGATCTACTCGGACCTCCGTGAGAGCCAAGACACTCTCTTCTCTGGCAGAAACCCCCACCTGGGACCACTTGGAGGTAAAACTGCTACCCCTTGGATTTGAACCCGGGTCGTATATCGGCCAGAGCCCAAAGAGCGTAGGGGTAACCACTAGACCGTAGCTTCGTAGTTCAAATTGGAAGATTTAGATTCACAAATCAATTTCAATTTTTTGTATATATTTCTAACAAAATTCAAAACTCAGTCGGTTTTCATGAACCGATCCGTATAAGCTAGATCCGCCCATGCCTGTTCCGAATCTTTGTTTAACCACGTACCATTTGTCTCCTCTCACTTACTCGTTGATTTCTCCAGAAACGGTCGTCACAAGTGAAGATTAGTCAAACATGCGTCTCCTATCATCTTCCCCATCTTAGACAAAGTTCTCCGGTAACAATGTCCGCCGGTACGGCAGCAAACTCAAAAGGACAAGCATGGTAAATATAGAAAAACAACCAAACGTGAAACGTACAACGTACCTGTTGTTTTTGTTTCTCTTTAGCTACGGATTTGTTTGCCTGAATTTGCTTCTTCTTCTTTGCAGGTTTTGCAGCACCGGATTGCCTAGCGACGTCGTGGTGGATGTTGAAGACATGACCTTTCATCTCCATAAGGTTAGCTCGAGAGATTCTATATTTCTATTGAGTTGAAGTTTTTTATTTGTTATTGTTGCAGAGTTTAGTAACATGCATACCAATTGCTCGATGAAATGTTTGCAGTTTCCGTTGATGGCTAAGAGTAGAAAGCTTCACGAGATTATAACTGAACAGGAGGCTAATTTCACTCGTAATGCCGTTGATGATCGAACGGATTCGGAAGAGATCCGGGAGGAAAATGAGACGGTTACAGCGGCGGTGGTGGCGGAGAAGCAGAGCAGCCACGTCATCAGGTTTCCGGATTTTCCGGGAGGTCCGAAGACGTTTGAGATGGCTGCCAAATTCTGTTACGCGCTGAAAATCGAGTTATCGTCTTCCAACGTAGCTTCACTCCGTTGTGCCGGAGAAGTTTTGGAGATGACCGAAGAGTACTGTGAAGATAATCTGATTTCCAAAACAGAGAGGTTTCTCTCTCAAACGGTGCTTCAGAGTTTGGGAGAATCAATCGAAACGTTGAAATCATGCGAGCATTTGATGCCTTTGGTGGAATATGTTGGCGTTGCTGAAAGATGCATCGACTCCATTTCTGCCAAGGTTTCAGCAATGGATCCGTCTCTGTTCAGTTGGCCGGAGAACGAATCAACGCCGAGAAGAACGGCAGACACCACCGCCGGGGGAGATTGGTGGCTTGAAGAACTTACATTACTCAGTCCTCTGCTGTTCAACCGTTTAATTATGGCGATGAAAGGTCAGAATCTGAATGAACAGATTATCGAAAATTGCCTTCTTCGCTACGCCAAAAAACACATCTCCGGTATCAATCGCACCACCAGGAAGCTTCAACCTCCCTGTAAACCCTCGGAGATTGATCAGAAGGAACTGTTGGAGACGATTGTAACGAATCTGCCAGATCAAACCTACTCCAGATCTCCAACAGCAGTGAAGATATTTTTCGGAATGTTAAGAACCGCAAACATTCTGAACGCATCCGATAACTGTAAATCGACGTTAGAGAAGAAAATCGGATCTGAATTCGAACAAGCTACACTTGATGATCTTCTCATGCCGAGTTATTCCTATCTCAGCGAGACATTATACGACGTGGATTGCGTCCAAAGGATTCTAGCGCAATTTCTCCGCCGTGTGGAAGACAGATCGACGGATTTAACGCTCGTCGGAAAATTAATCGACGGTTACCTATCAGAAATTGCGTTAGATGCTAATCTCACACCGGAGAAGTTTTACGAACTTGCCGTTGCTTTGCCGGAAGAAGCCAGGCTGTATGATGACGGTCTCTACAGATCTGTCGACGTTTACATCAAGGTATCACCTAAATGGCAAAAATTGAGCGAGATCTGGTTTTTAGATACTAACGATATAATGTTTAATTACGCATCTATTCGCAGGCTCATCAATGGATAACGGAGGCCGATCGGGAGAAAGTTACCGGAGTATTAGACTGCCGGAAACTGACGTTAGAGGCCTGCACTCACGCCGCTCAAAACGAACGGCTTCCACTACGAGCGGTGGTGCAGGTTTTGTTCTTCGAGCAGCTGCAGCTCCGCCACGCCATCGCCGGAACACTGATGGCGGCGGACATGGGGCCGTCGGACTCAGAAAGGTCACCGGGAACAGGACGGGAGGTAGTAGAACACGACGAAAGGGTGGTTGAAGGGGATGAGGTGACGTGGAGGGCGGCCGTGAGGGAGAATCAGGTGCTTCGACTCGGCATGGATAGCATGAGGACGCGGGTTCACGAGTTGGAGCGTGAGTGCACGACCATGAAGAAGGCGATTGAGAAGATTGACAAGGTGGAGCCCACTGGGTGGAGAGGCTCGCTCACGAAGAGTTTTGGGTGCGCATTTAAGACCCAAGTGTGCGATTCGCATGAGCCAACGGTTGTGGAGACTCGAAAGGGTCGGAGTCATCGAACCCACCGTCGATCCAGTTAATGACAGTTCAACAACCGGTGTAACTTGGTTTGGTACATTTGTGTTTTAAATCAAGTCTTATTTATTTGTAACGTTTGATAAATATGATTTTAATTCATTTTTATAGTTATAATATAAGCTAGTAGGCATTGACGAAGCTTGATAAAAGAACTTGCAGGGGACGATAAGTCACGGGGTCTAAATTTTTTCTTATCGCTATGTATATGCTATATGTTCGAGTCGGGTCCAACAATAAAATATATTTGATATTTGCAAAGTAGATACTTATAAAAAGAAAAAATCAGCTCTTACACATTAAAAACTAGATATTTTAAAAACAAAGATCTTTAAAAAATGATGAGTACCTAAAGTTTTACTACTCTCTTGACGTATAAACTTTCAATAACCCATTTAAGGTTTAATAAAAGTTTATACTTATATAAAATAAAAATAATTTTAAAAATTAGTTAAATTTTGTTACATAATTACATCGCTAAATTAATTTCGCTATTAATTATGTTAGTTTATAGAACTAATAAAAAATATGATTGAGCGATTTAACTGATAATGATAAAATATGTAATTTAATAATATACCTCAAAATAGATAGGAAATAGTAATTTAATCGTATAAAGAATATAATTGATTGAAACAAGAAAAAGACCCGCACGTTGCTTCGGGGTGAATTATTTTTTAAACACGTGTATACATTCAAATAGTACAAAAGTTACCATAGTTATAAGATAGCAAGTCACAAAGAGTTAGAGTTATTTTAAACATGCCAAAGAAAATTACTTCACTATTACATTTTTGGTTTAGGGCTTACCGCGTGTTGCTACCGTTTGTTAAATTTTAGTAAAGTTCGTTAATATTTTTATATAGAAGATACTAATAATTTACATTAATAAAGTGCACCTTCATGTGTATTTACACAAAATAAGATGTCATTAGATGTTACATTGATAAGCAAATGATATTTTTATATCAAAAGCTATAAATATGAAAAGCTGGAGATTCTAAATATTCTTTTTAAACAAAATAACACGACCTTAAAGACATTATGAACGTAACCCATAGAGCTTAGTCTTTACCATACAGTTCCAATGGCCAAAGTCTTTCATAAACACTAAAAGAAACCTTTTATAAACATTAAGAAAAGTCTACCAGCTGTTAAAAAAAAGCCTACGACCAGTTCTTCAAAAGCATGTCGCCTATCTGCCAGGTCTTGTGGCACCATTCATGTTCTGAACAACAAAACATAGTTCATAGCAATTCGGAATCTGTGAATCTTTTTTATACAGCAAATTTGAATTTTGCATTGACATACAAATCAACAATTGCAACAAAAACTAATAAGGACACCCATAAAACTATCTACAATCCAAAAAATTATAAAAGATACGTGCAAATCTACAATAGAGTGAAGACTCCAAACCTGCATTATGTCCATTTCATTATAGATGTTATGAACTTCTAAAACAAAAGAACAAAAAAAAAAAATTCTGGAAAGAAATGTACCTTACCAAAACAAATAAGATCAAGTTGATGTAGACAATTCTCCAATCTTATCAACAATAACAAAATTGTTCTTGAACGTGACCACCACTAAATCATAAAAATAAGAATTCTTAGAGGCGCCAGTTTCTCTGAATGGGCTCAGATTAGAGTAGTCTTGGCCGCAAAAAAATCATGGTTATTGCCTTGCCAATGTACCACTTTAAATTATCACAGCCATAAACGGACAGGTAGAAACATAAATTATAAGTATTCTTAATCATGTCAATTTATCAAAAAGGTGTCTTTGTGATGCACTTCCATGTGTTTTGAACCACCAGCTAAACCCAGCCACTAAATGAAAAACAACTGGACATAATAGTAACTTATGAGTGTACACATCAGCCAAAGGATTTGATATATAAGGTAATTGGCTCAAATTAGAGTAATTTGGCTGCAAAAAAGGCCATTAGGCTATTGCCTCGCTAAAGTACCTCTTTGAATCATCACAACCATAAATGGATAGGTAGCAACATCAACCGCTAGCAACAGATCAGAAAGGGAATCATGTAAAATTATCCATCAAATCAGAAACAAAAAACCCATTAGGCAATTACCTCAGCAAAATACCATTTTCAACCATCACAACCATAAACCCACAAATGTCAAGATTAACGTTACTGACATATCAGAAAGAGAGTATCATGTAAATATTATTCACCAAATTAGAAACGGACCAAATAAGAATCACCAACATAAATCAGGTAATACCTCAGATCTGAATTATGATCTTCATAACCTCAGATCTGAATTATGATCTTCATAGCAAGAATAACCAAGACTATTAAGCTTCTTAAGTCGGCCGGTTTAAGAAGATAAAATTCAAAAGCA
>JBCNJP010000027.1:41613261-41656082 GCA_039602395.1 Deinandra increscens subsp. villosa | reverse complement strand
GGGATAATGTGACGACTGCGAATTTTTTCTTTTCTTTCTTCTCTTTCTTGTCTTGTGTCCAGCTCATTCACTTTAACCGAATTATGCAATTTTCGAGGACGAAAATTCTTCAACAAGGGGATACTGTGACAATCTGTATTTTCAGGTCCTTCCTGACTTTAACTGAACTTAGACCGTATTAAATGTTGTGTGAACATTTATGTGTTAACTGTGTTGACTTTAGCAAATAGGGTTTTTGTGTGATCAATCACTACGAGCATGTACGGAAATTTGAACGTTTGAAATTCTATGATTTTATGTGGAATTAAAACATAGAATTACATATACATATGATTTAATGATATTTATAATTTTGTGTAATTAAAGGATTTAATTACAAGTCATTATTTATAATTTTATGTACTTTAAATATATGAAAGTTATAGATTTAAAAACCTATGATTTTATGTAGTCGTTTGAGTTATACTTTCTGTTTGACGTTATACGATTTATATATTTTGACGTTCCTCGTATATTCATCGTTTAGTTGTTCCTTCGTTAACCTTCGTTAGGGGTCGTTAGTGTTGTTAAACCTTGAGGGACCAATTCCGTCAATCTTTAAAACTTTCTTTTTTGAATAAAGGTTGAAGGGTTGTCATCGTCAATTCTGAAACTTAACTGCTAGATATGTAATAGTGGAAGGGACCAATGTTGTCATAATGAAATTCTTGAATCGTAACTCACTGTTAACATGCGAATTGAATTCGATGATCGGTTTTGAGACCGATCATCATTCCGTCGGTTACAAGGATTGCAATCAAGTTAGCTATTCCATTTCATCAAATGATAAGTCATTCATCTCCATCACCACTCCCATTCTCGACCCTCTCGTTCTCCCTTGTTTTCCCGTCGCAAAAGCTCCCTCGCGGTGAATGAAATTCTGGTCGTTCACCACTCCTGCACCACCATTCGACCACCTTTCGATCACCCCTGTGATCGTGAGTCCTCTACGAGCAGCCAGGGATCATCAGAAGTTCAAATCACGACCGTACTCGGTGTTCGCGGTTGAAGTTCGAGTTCGTTTCGGCATCAAAAACACGTAAATCTTTCAGCTCTGACCCAAGGTAATTACTCATTCATGTTTTTCGCACCTTTCTGATCACATTTCATCATGTTTCACGTTTTTCCGGTGACCGGAATAAAACTCCGGCCACCGGAGGTCTAGAGGAAGAAGATGACGCGCGGCTGTGTAATGTTATATACAAGGGATGTCGGGTTAAATCACAATCGGGTCAGGCGCCCTAGTGGCTGGGTCGCGTGCTCTCTATCCTCGAGGTCACGGGTTCGAGTCCCGTCCTCATCATTTTTTTTACCCATGCCTTCCTAAATCCAGTTGCCTACCACTGCTTATGTGTATATATGTATTCTGGTCGTAACCTAGTCACCAACAGGGCTTCTGGCCGAGTGGTTTGGTCGTTGTGTTGTGACATAGAGGTCACGGGTTCGAACCCGGTGACCTCCATGCTTGCTGTTTTTATTGTTTTTACATCTTTATGAGCATTTGAACACTAGATTTTGTACAAAAATTATCCCTTGTCATATCTAAATATAAAACCTGTACAAATATATTTGAGACATTTAAACCTCGTAAATCATATTTTGACTTGTAAAATATGTTTAACTTGTCGTTTTAAATTAAAAATACAATTCTAACATCTATAAATATATATATTGATATAAAATTTTGGGTTTTACATGAGAAGGTAAAATATATGTATAAATATAATATATATATATATATATATATATATATATATATATATATATAGGGTTAGGATCCTGCGAAAACACATCTTTTTGTGAAAACTGCGAAAACACATATTAAAACTCACGTAACTTTTTCATACGTTAACGATTTTTCATAAAATTTGCGACAAAAGTCTTAGAATTACGTTATCTTTAAATCTGGAGCAAAATATTAAAAAAAAAACTGAACGCTTTTTTTCCCGTGTGATGCACATGTGCATCATATAATTAAAAAAAGTTATAAAATGCTATTTTTTTTCTTTAAATCTAAAGATAACACAACTATAAGATTTAGGGTGCAATTTCTTTTAAAACTATTAATGTATATCACATGTATGAGCGTTTTTTTTGGTATGATGAACATGTGCATCATTCAATAAAAACGCAAAAAAATAATGAAAATATATGACATATGGTGCGACTAAGAAAAAAAATATATTAACTCATACTAAAAGTATGAGTTTTTTTTGTGATGCACATGTGCACCACACAAAAAAATATTTAAAAAAATAAAAAAAGCGTTAAGTTTTTTAAAACTTTTATAGGATTAAAGATAATATAATTTTAAGACATTTGGTGCAAATTTTAAAAAAAAAAATTTAACGTATGAAAAAGTTATGTAGGTTTTAAGATTTGTTTACGCAGTTCTCACAAAAAAAGAGTGTTTTCGCAGGATCCTTCCCCTATATATATATATATAGATTAATATATATATATACTTATATCGTTGGATTTTCTTTATTGAAATAATCGAATATTTTATGAGAACCTTTAATATATATGAAATATATATATATATATATATATATATATATATATATATATTGTCCTCGCAAATTCGTTGTTAACTTGTACGCTAGTTTAAAAATATATATATTATACATATTTATTCTTGAAATCTTTGAACTTAGAAAATATATAATATGGATATATATTGTATTTTCTCGTGTTATTCCGATAATCGCTCGGATTTGGCACACGTGCCATCCTCGACTTGTTTTGGATTCCACGATAAATCGTTCTTATCGTCTTCATTAGACTTAGTCGTTTTCCTTGAACACACACTTATACTCGTATGCTCGTTAGGTGATTTGATTGCTTCCACAAGACTCGTTCTTGCTACTTGATTTAACTGTTTATCTGGAAACTTTTGCTGTGCAACCTAAGGTGAGTTTCACGGCCCCTTTTTACTTATTTTAATCATGTTGGGGGAGATTAACATGCAAACACTTGAACTGTTAGATAATTATATCACCTGAATGATAGTGGCACACTTATGATAAAGTCCTCACTTTTAGAGTTACTGTCAATGTGACATCAGCGGGAACTTATTTGGTAGATCTACTGGGCCTGACAAGCCCCACCCGGGTCATTCGCGCTGACTTGATTGGATATCGAACGGGTGTTATATACTTCTTAGTCTTAACGAGGCACAATTGAACTTGTCGAGCTTCAGTAACTGGATAGCTAGTTGATCTAGTCAAACGTGCACTGATTTCTTGAAAATAGTCTAGCTAACTATTGATATATTATCTGGATTTTAAACTGAACTTGAACTGTTTTTGAACAGTCAACCTTGAACTTAAACTTGAACTGTCGAGGAACAGTTGATTTACACTGGAACTGGGACTGTTGTTGAACAGTCGATTTACATTAACTGGAACTGTTTTGAATTGATAAACCTGTGAACTCACCAACCTTTGTGTTGACACTTTTTAGCATGTTATTTCTCAGGTTGCGGATGTTCGAGTATCGCGAGTACGCATGCATGAGACTTTGAAACCCTTTTAGTGTCTTTGAACAAGCCACGTCACCTTGGGTGACGATGTTTTTACATAAATAATTTAATTGTATTTACGCTTCCGCAATTGTAACACTCTGAATTTATATTATAATGAAATATGAAACGTTTTTATTAATTACTGGTCGTTTGGTGTAACTAATGGACGGCGATCCTGGTTTGTCACGCTCCCTGTGGCGCGTTAACGCGCGTGGGATTTTTGGGGGTGTGACAATTATTCTATCTCATTTAGGATATGTATACATTTTAACGTTTTGACATTTAAGAAAAAATCGGTGGCTCTTTCTCTCACTCCTTCGAGTATGCTGTTTATACGCATACTTGGGGAGTTGAGAGGAATTGCTGCCGATTTTTTCTTAAGTGTCAACACGTTAAAATGTATACATATGAGATAGAATAATCAAAAGGTGGGTTAGGATCCACCGTCACCGAATATTATATTTCTATGTTAATGCACCACTGTTATTGAATATTATACTTGTATACATCTTATATGCGCTTTGACCTTTGGTGCTAGTTGTTGCTACCATTAATTTGTAAGCATTTTGATATGATATAATTTATTATATTCTAGCTAATTGTTAATAAATAATAAAACAGTCATGACAATTGATAAGAGTTGGATTAGTTTGCGAAACCGGAATTCTACGCAATTCCACGAAGGTCTTGAACAGTTTCTAGAGATTGCCAAGAAACATGTCAACGGCCGCGGGGAACCCTATTGCCAATGTAAATCGTGTCATAATGGAAAAAGACAGGACACGAAAACCATTTGGGCGCACGTAATTGACAATGGGTTTACACAATCATATAAGATATGGGTTTGAGTCATTTTGACCCGTTAAGTATTTTAGTTGGATATATTCGGTGTTTGGAAGTTGTATCTAGTCATTTGACCCGTTTAGTCATTTAGTTGGATATCTTATGTGAATTCAAATGGGTTCGAGTCATTTTGACCCGTTAAGTATTTTAGTTGGATATATTAAGTGTTCTAACACTTGATATTGCTACTATTGTTTATTAACACTTGATATATTAATTATTTTTGATGTAGGAAAAAATATTGTCAACAAAGAATGAAATGCAACTAGAGCTTGGATCAGAAGAGATTGATGAGATGGAGTGCCTCAACCGTGCTTTAAAACCAAGAAGTGGGCATGAAAAAGGCATTGGTCGTGTGGTTGCCCAACCATCTCTAGGGTTCGATGTTGGTGATTCCTCGTCACAATAATATATGGAACTCGAACAAAAATGGCAAGCGCAACAAGAAGAATTGGTAGCCAACAAACAACAACTACAAGCAACACAACAACAAGTTGCTCAAATTATGGCATTGTTGAACCCCCAAATGCAACAACAACTTCAACAAAACCTATAACAACAATCACATAACGATGAAGATGATGAAGATGATGAAGATGAATATTAGTTTAAGCCTTTTCTATGTTCAAAACATTAATTAGTTTAAGTCATGTTTGTTTTAAATTATGGATCTATGCTATGACAATGTTTTATGTAGTTATATATCAGTTTGGGTTATGAATTGATCTTTAAAGTTAATTATGAATTGAGTTTATAAAACCTGGAAAAATATAAAAAATTTATATATAATTTTTAGAAACAGTAGCCTATGGTGGCGATTTATGGCCACCATAGGATTTAAAAAAAAACTGTATATCACATCTATGGTGGCGACTTATCGCCACCAAAACCTCCTGATAAAAAAAAAAAAATTTATTTAAATCTAAGGTGGCGACTTATCGACACAAATATAATCTGATTTAAAAGCTAATTATATAATTTACATATTTAGTGGCTACTTATCGCCACCATAACTTCAGAATAAAAAAACATTTTAATTCATGGTGGCGATAAGTCGCCACCAAAAACCTAAATTAAATTTTTTAAAACTTTTTTTTTTATCTCAGAAATTTATGGCGACGGACTTTTCGGTGACGATTTATTGCCCCTATAGATATGCCTATGGTGGCGAAACTTCCGGTGGCGACGTTTTTTAGTCATAGCGACGGACTTTCACTGGCCAGGGCTATGGTGGCGACTTGTCGCCACCTAGTTACGGAGTGGCCACATATCACCACCATAGGTAAACAAAATTTTGCCACCAAAAACAATATTTCTTGTAGTGATAGTTCATTTCATCTTTCCACAATGATGCTAAAACAAGTAGAGTTTGGGCCTAGCTTCTTAAATACTAAATGACAAACATACGGTATTCGATTAATTCTCAGTAATAACATAGCTACTAGTAAAGTTAAATGGACTTATCCTGAATAACTCGCAACACCATATCATCTTTGGCATGACATGCAATACATTTACTCTGATGTAAAACTAGTATAATGTATAAAGTCCTATATATATAGTCACTAAAAAACGAAGTTTAATGAAGAAAAACATTAATAAATATTTTGAGGTAAAACAAATTGATTATAGGTGTTTAATATTAACCAATAGGTATCAAACGAGCCTAATAAATGTCAAAATAAACAAACTGCCAAAATAAACAAAGTCCAAAGACAACAAATTAACAACTGATTATAATAATAATCTACCAGCAAACGAAAATCGTTATCTTCACCCTCTCCTAGGCTCCCTACGTACGTTCGATGCTACCAAAGTATTAGCATCCTCGATCTTCTATAAAAGAAAGAAACCCGTTACCAGTGGGCTACAAACCACATCGCATCGATCCTAGACCCCGAAAACTAAAAATAGTAGCCAAAAAAGAGCAACAATGTGTTACAGGGTGGCGTGCAAGAAATGCGGAAACTACGGGTGGGGAGGTTGTGGTGAGCATCTCAAAACACTCTATGCGAGCATAGAAAAGGGTAAGCATTGTATGTGCCGTTCATGGCCAGGCGTTATCATACATTCCACTGACAAGTCATCTTCCTCGACAATTGCTATTGCTACCGTCACCACGGTACTGATATATCATTATAATTTTTAATATTATTACTACTACTATTACTATCAATTATCATTTATATTTGTTTATTATAATTTGTGTTATTGTACGTACAGGCTAAATGAGCAGGTGATGTGGAATGTGTTGGAAGCTTGTGTATTTTTAATAATTAAAGAATTATTGATGTTGGATATCATTGTATCCATTTCACAAATTGTGGTCGTTAAAGTGGTTTGGGTTTCAAATTAATAATATTTTCGTCTTGGGAGCGTTGTTTATAGTTAAATATTGTATTGTGCAGGGTGCCACTTAAAAAAATAGTTAAATATTACTATTAAGCATCTTAATCTTACTTTTGTGTGAAAAAAAACATCGTGATCGAGGCTTTCCTTTGTCTGTTTTTATGTTCTTGTCTTCCTTGTCAAACGTTTATTTGTTGATTGGTTTTATCGTATCTAATGACTGTGTTTCTCAATCTAACATTAGCGACTCGTTAACAATTAGCCAAAACATGAAAGACGTGTTAATACTTATAAGTTATAACGTCAAATAGTTTATCCAAGACGCTTTGCGATTGTTGAAAAAAATTATAAAATGAACATCTTCTGTTTATTATAACCATTAATGTTAAAAAAAAAGTATTTGTTATAGGGTCGGTTTAAGAATTATGATGGTTTAAAGCAAGTTTCAAAATCTATCATGATCCTTTTTGTCTAAAACAATATTATTTGGCTATTCTAATAAACCTAGATAGGATAATGTTTTAAGTAAAATAATTATTTTGCTTATCGTAGTAATAAACCGAGAAATTATAATGTAAAAAGATGGAAGATGAAAGCACAAACAAAAGAGAATGAAGAAGTGAGAGATTAACATCGGCAATAGCTTAGCCGCTTGATCTCTCTATCCCATGATGTGGACGATTGGTCTCCTACTAGTTCTTCCTAATTGCGTTCAAAACCCCAAGACTATCTAACTTAAACAAAAGAAAAATTGGATTTTAATAATATGAACTAAGCTCTATTGGTCAATAATAATACTAATTCAGTTATTTGCCTACAATAATACCAATTCGTAAATTTAGTCTCAAATTGAAAAACTAACGGTGTTAGTATATTGCTGACGTGGCATTTATATTACTTTGTTTAACCAAATGATAAAAAAGAGGGACTATTTCTGAAATACCTTAAAAAATGAGGGGTTTATATAAAATAAATTAAAAAAAACCCTTAAAACCCCATTCACCCTGCTGTAACTTCGATTCGTTCTCGTTTCTTCTCCTCATAATACCTATTCGACCGTGAAGCCTCCTTCAGCCGCCGCAGCCGGAAACGGTCAGATCCGGTACCGATCTCCCTCCGCCGCGGAGCTTCTCGAAGATCAAGTGGAGGAGGACTTCGCCGCTGGTTTAGCCGGAACAAGAAAAAGAGACGGCGGTGGTGATGACGAGCAGCCCAGAAACGACGGTGACGGGCCGCCGCCGCTGGTTTAGCCAGAACAGGAAAAAGAGACAGTGGTGGTGATGACGAGCAGCCCAGAAACGACGGTGGCGGGCTGGCGCCGTTGGTTAAGCCGGAACAGGAAAAAAAGACGGGCTCGATCGAAGAACGGAAGTGGAGGAGGACTTCGCCGGGCTTGATCGAAGAACAAGGGGGAGCCGGGTTAACTACCGGAATTTCGATAGATGAACAAGGCAGGGGGTGGTTTTGCCAGAAAAGTCGAGACGGGGAGGAGGAGACCTGTACGGGTTGGCCGGATTTGGCCGGTTTTGGCCGTTAACGGCGTTGGCGGGGGTGAGGCAAGTGGCGGCGGCGGAGGTGGGAGACGAGGGTGGGAGAGTTTTGATAATTCTTTTTTTTTCTAATATTAACCCTTCATTTTAATCTTTCATAAACTAGTCCCCTCATTTTATAAAAGTTACAAAACAACCCCTCTATATGTCACATTAGCAAAAAAAAACTAACACCCTGAGGAAAAAACAGACGGCATATCATGTTTGAGACTAAATTGACTAATTTGTATTATTGTAGGCAAATAACTGAATTGGTATTATTATTGGCCAATAGAGCTTAATTCATATTATTTAAATCCAATTTTCCTAAACAAAAAAGGCATCTAGTGGAGTTGGTTGCGGCTTTGGCTTAGGTTCCTATGGACTCAAGTTCAAATCTTACTAATGATATTATTTGTTTGGTACCCTCAAAGCTCTTTGGGCTTGGGAAGCTTCTAGCGACCTAGGTTCAAGTCTCGCACCCATAGACTTGAGACACTCTCAGAGACACTGAGTTATCGTGGTGGACTGAGCATCAAGTTCGACTGAGAAATCATTGTTCAAATAAATATTTGACTTAAACAATTCTTTTAATATATAAAAAAATAATTCCAAAAAATAGGGCCCTATTCTTTTTGAGCCCCATGCCGATTCATCCTAATACACTCTAGAGCAACCACTAATTGGTTGTAACTTGTAAAAGATCAAGTTACTCCCAAAATATGTAGTAAAAAAGTTTAGTATATAATCAACCTAGCTCAATATTCAAATATCTGACTTAAAATATCTGTTAAAAAAATATCTGACTTAAACAATGCTTTTAATATATATATCTACAAACATGTTAAAAGCAAAAAAAAATAAATAAAAGGAGACTGCCCTCACTTATCTCTATAGAGTAAATAAAATATGAAGTGTCATGTGTGCTCTATTTGTCATGGTTTAGTTGGAGTACTATTCATTAGGCATTAACCGTAATGTAAAAACTTTAATATACGATGGCAAAATGAAACAAAAGTATCTACAAACAAAAATTAAATATGTAAAAAGAAAAAACAAAAACAAAATGAGACTTAGTCTCACTTATCTCTATAGAGAGGGTTAAGAAAATTGGTGCATTAGGCGCCTAGTGGCAAAGCTATTAAAGAGTTAAGAGTTGTGAGTCTTAACTTTAACAAAGTTAAAATCTCTTAAACTCACCATTCTAATATGAGTCCAATGTGATGGTCAATTCTAGAGAAGGATTCATTAGTCAAAGCTTGGCTCATAATTTAGGATGAATCCGTAAATGTCAACGGAAAAAGGTTTTAAAGCGAGTTACCGACTGGTTTCATACATAACGTGCAATGGGCCAGTACCGTAGACATCAGCAACTATGCTCTAAACAACATGATATGAGAAGGAAAATCAGAAAGTTGCACGGTATCTACAGAATCATCAACAATCATGAAATAGAGTGGAATGATAATGACGCTTTGATGATGACTCAAGTAAGTTGCATTTTCATCGAGGATGATGATTTTAAACATCTTTCGACTTCACGCGTAGTTCAAGATCATCACAATTGGTCTAAGGGTGTAATATGTTATTTTAGTTTATATAATCTTTTTTTAAGTTTGTAATTATTATATAAATTATGAATATTTTTTATTATCACTTTTTATGCCTAATCATACATGTATTTTTCTTTTTTTTAAGTGGTCTATTATAATGATTAAGTGGAATGAAGTAATTAAAATAAACATTGAAATGTTAAAAGTTTTTTTTTTTTTAACGGCTAACGAATAAAACAATCTATCTGGAATAATTCAATTAAAAAAGACATTTCATATACCCGTGAATACAAACAGTACTAGTACCTAACTAATAAGTCCACTTAAAAAAACTCATCTCCTTTAATGATCGATGATCGAGTGGTAGAACCTAAACCTGAAAATCTAAAACGATAGCAAGTAAATTGGGAAAAGAGTTAGTGTACCCTCGAGAAGACAAAGTAGATTTAAATTTGAAAAGACAATAAGTGTGAAGAATGAGAGGTAGATTTGGGGTTATTTAATATATATCTTACCGCATTTAATGTTCTTGTTCTCAAACTTCTGACCCGACATTTATTTATATCATCCATCGAAATTTCAAAATTTGGTCCCAGTTTTTAAATCGAAACTTTGTTTTATTTTCCTAAAAACACCTTTAAGAGTGCAGGTGAGTTATTATAAAAATTTTAGTTTTAATAATTATAGCGATTAAATTTTTAATTAAATGAAGATTTATGACCCAAAATTTTCCTGAATAGAGTTAGAATTTTTTTTTAAAGAAAACAACATTTAGAAGGGTATTTTTGACTTTTTATCAAATTTCCCTCATTTTCTAAACTTTTATAACTCTTAAATACGACATTATTTTTTTTTTTAAATTACACCATAAAAACGAGCGTTTTTTATCTTTAAAACGCGTACAGTGTTATTATATATAAAATTAAAAAATTTTACTCTTTCGATTGTATCAAAATGTTTAGATCATTGTGTGATTATGTCAAAATGTATAGATAATTGTGTCATATTGTGTCAAAATCTTCAGATCATTATGTCATATTGTGTCAAAGTGTTCAGATTATTGTTTCATATGGTGCAAAAAACTGAAAGAGTATTTAATTTTTCATTCTAATAAAGCAATAACTTGGGTGCCACATGTCATTTTTCTAGGGTCTCCATCTAAGCGTTATCCACTTGTCAACACCACATTCAATTTCAAATTTTCTTTATTTAAGAATTAAAATTTTCTAAATTTGATATTTCAACTTTCTAAATCTAAAATTTAACATTACATTTAATTAAAATTAATTATAAATAGTTATTAATATTCATTAACTATATATCTACATAAATTATTTATTAACTAACTTATAAATTTACATAAATCATTTGAATTTTCTATTATTAAGAGATGTAACACTCAATTTCTGAATTTTAATAATAGTTACTAATATTTATTAATTAAAAAATATTATATATTAGGGTGGTTGATTTATTCAATTAAAATATTAAAATATCAAACACCCTTTTATATTCTGAAAAATAACTTTTACGAGTTCAATTATCATCTTCAACATGTTTAATTTATCCTTTAACATTCTCTGAAAATTCAAGTATTTCTAAATAATTATAATTTTTATTATTGTAATTCTCAATACCACTTTAAATTAACCATTAAATAATTTATTTTCCAACTGCGATATACGGAATACTCTAATTTACTATATTCTATTAAAATGTACTTTTTTACTTAACTACTATAAAATAACTATTGGATATGAACTCACAATTATATCATTCATAATTTTTAAATCTCGTATCAATTTTATTTTTTATAGTTATCTCATATTATGAATATTTGTTCAACCCGTGTATTACACGGGTTACTAACCTAGTTTTATATATAGCAACACTATATATACTTTTGACACGACGACACATGACACAATGATCTGAACATTTTGACACAATGACACAATGATCTGAACATTGTGTCAAAAATCGAAAGAGTAATTTTTTTTCATTTTTTATATAGCAACACTATACGCATTTTAAGGATAAAAAATGCTCGTTTTATGATGTAACTTTTTAAAAAAAAAATAATGTCGTATGTGAAAGTTATGAATGTTCAAAAAAAAATGAGAGAAGTAGATAAAAAGTCAATAAAAGTGGCTAAGACTAAAATATCACTCATTCATTTTTTATTAGATCAAGATTCAATGGTTGAAATCCCTTCTTATCCTTTTTACCTAAAACAAACTTCTCATTTTAATATCTTCCTTAGAGTAAATTTTTAATAGCAATGTGGATTTCTTTATTTATAAAGGTTAAATGTTTAAGTTATAGATGGTAATTTAATGATATATTTTTTTCTGGTTCACTTTTTGCAAATATATAGTTTTCTTTATTTATTATTGATTTAAAGTATGGGGCAATGAGAATTAGAATTTTTACTTCTTTTGATTACCCTTTCTCACAGGAGGTCGCCAGGTTGACATATGAAACGAGTTTTTATAAAACTACCCATTTAACCCAATGTTGTAGAAATCGTGATTAATCAGTGATTAATCAGCGACTAATCGTTTGGCGGTCCTCCACTGTCTACGATTAATGGTTTAACGGTCAGTTGGTCAACGACGGTCAACATCGGTCCTTGGCGGCCTTGACGGTTAGCCAAATTTTTTAGTTAAAAAAACTTAAAAAAATCTCAAATATCTTCTTCTAGCGTTTATTAGGAGAGAAGGTAATGTTTGAAGATGAGTACGAGCCGGACGAAGTCCAAATAATGGAAGTATTTTGAAAATGTTAAAAGAAGATGACAATTTAAGTATGGTGTTTGTTTTTTTTTATTATTAAACGTATTCGACTTTAGTATTGTAGATTTTTGACTTAAAAGTTTATATAAGTACTAGCTTATTACTTTTTAAGGTTTTTTACTTATTAACTATACTAGGATATTGTCATATTGGAATATGTATATGTTTATATATATATATATATATATATATATATATATATATATATATATATATAGGGTGAGGTTCATTGTAGACACTTTCACATGTGAAATAGCTCTTTTTCACATGTGAAATGCTCTGAACAATTAGAAAAAAGAAAAAAAGGAAAAAATGAAATTATCACAACCACTAGATCAAGAGATCTAATGGTGAAATAGGGTGTCTACATGTCTACACTTATGAGGGTGTCTACAATGAACTTTTCACTATATATATATATATATATATATATATATATATATATATGTAATAATTTAGGGTCTCCGATTGATCGTTGATTAATCACGATTAATCCGATTAATCGCTTAACACCAGTTGACCGTCGAGCTACCGCCAAGCGATTTCTGCAACCTTGAATTTTAACCTAAAAGCTTTATTTTATTCTTTTTGCATGTTAGTACTAAAATACACATGTAAATAAAATAATTACATTATTGAATCTATTAAACTCAATTTCAATTTCTCTTTTTTAGCCAATAACAACTAACACATTTTTGTTATTGAATCTATTAAACTCAATCTATTGAATATGATTTGCAGTGTTTGTTCTATAAAAAACCAATATTTTGTAAAAAAATCAAAAAATCAAGAAAAAAATTCTTTTTTTTTAACTTTTTTTTATATGTTTCTTTCATGATTTTAAGACTACTGGAAAAAGAAAAAACTTTAAAAATATTTTCGAGTTTTTATAAAAAATAAAATAAAATTCGGATTTTTAGCTTGAAATTAATAATGCCCTATGCAACAATAATATAAAATTAGTTTATGAATGTCAATTCTTTGTTTTTTTACATTATTCGCATAAACCACGTCCATATTTAAGTTAAGTTTATTCTTTTCAAATAGTTTTAATTATAATACATTCTGCAATACTATTAGTACTATTGCATGATGCACTAATAAAAATCACTAAAATTTTTATATTTTAATTTTTTTCCCATAAATAAAGCTAATAAAATTATAGACTTTTTTGTGAAATTCTTTTTAAAAATTATTAATATATGAAGAAGTTATAGAGAAAAAAAGGTTAGTTTTTTTGTTTTTTGAATAATTGTTGGTTTTCAATAGATATTTTTCCATGATTTATATATGATTTTGAAAGTTAAAACCTCTTAGCAGATGAGAAACTTGGTTGATTTAAGGATTATTTTTTTCTTTCTAAACAATTAATGTCGGCTTTCATTTATATAGAATCAAATTGCAATAAAAATAAAGTAGCAGGTAAATAGGTAACAAGCTGCACCGCAATCTCATTTTAGATAGCAAAACCGATTCTATTAAAAACAAAGTTATGATTTTTTAGGAGTCAAGGAATTGTTGTGCACGACTAACTGAACTCTATTAAGGAACTCCAGTACCTCGGGGGCCAGGGACCCAAATGTATCCAACGCAAACGGGATAAACATATATTGATGTTCTAAGTAGGCTTTCTCGTATTTAGCAACTTTTCTTGATTACGTCTTCAACACAACTGAGCCAGCAACGAACCCATTGTCCCTAATCCCGACAAGAGGGGAGACTCCTGTAAGTTCGACACACGCGTGTTTTCCTCCCGCCCATCCAAACACAAGGACGTCTGCTGGTCGTAGAGAAGACATTCATTCAAGCGGATCCGTTAGAAAGTTAACAAGAGCTTCATTTTTAGCTGAGATCCTTGTCCGTTATTTTTCACTACAATGAACCCCTTTTTAATCATGTTGAAAATAAACAGATCGTCGTTAAAATGACACCAACTCAAATAAAAATACTTCACTTTTTGATTTTTTTAAAGATAGAAAATCGATCCTAAGTTGTAGAACCCCCAAAAAAATTCTAGGCCCCTACACCCATATTTCTAACCATTGACAAAATCTTATACATAAATGAAAAATTAAATTTTAATAAACTCACTTATTTTCTATTGGTCGATAATAATCAATACTTTATTTTTTTTCCTACATGAACCATTTTTTATATATTGAAAATAAACAAACCACCATTAAAATAACACTAACCCCGGTTAAATTATTTATTTTTTGATATTTTTACAAGGATAGAAATCGATCCCAAAGTTGTAGTACCCTAAAAAAAACTCTAGGCCCCTACACCCATGATTCTAACCGACAAGAAATTACACAAATTTTTTTTTGGATTTCAATAATCTCAATTATTGTCTATTAGTCGATAATAATCCATACTTTATTTTTTTCCTATAATGAACTTCGTTTTAATCATGTTGCAAATAAACAGACCGCCGTTAAAATAACACTACCTTCGTTAAAAAAAATCACTTTTTGATATTTTTAATGATAGAAAATCGATCTTAAAGTTGTAGTACCATAAAGAAATTTCTAGGCCCCTACACCCATGTTTCTAACCATTGATAAAATATTACACGAAAATAGAAAATTGAATTTCAATAATCTCAACTATTGTCTATTGACCGATAATAATCCATACTTTATTTTTTCCTACAGTAAACCTTTTTTTAATTAGTTAAAATAAAAAGATCGCTATTAAAATAACAATAACTACGTTAATTTTCTTTTTGATATTTTTTAAGGATAAAAAATCAATCCTAAAGTTGCAGTACCCTAAAAAATATTCTAGGCCCCTACGCCCATGTTTCTAACCATTGACAACATATTACACATAAAAGGAAAATTGGATGTAATAATCTCAACTATCCGGCCTATTATCTATTTGCTGATAATAATCCACACACACATATATATATATATTTTTTTTTTCCTAAATAAACCTCTTTTTATTCAAAAGACTACCCTCATAACATTATAAAGAATCTATTGTGATTCGGTTGACAAAAATAAAAGATTTTAATAATAACATTCTTTTTGAAAGTTGAAAAACAGGACAAACTAACTTTTACATTAAAAGTTTACATACTATTAGGATGGGGGGTATGTCTCGGCATCCTCTCTCGGCAAATCTCGGCGACCTTCGGCATATTCTCGGCGACCATACCTCCCTACGCGGCAACTTGATTTTCGGCAACCACCTCTCCCATTTTCGGCGAATGTTTGCCGAAGAAACAACCCACCAAGTAGTCGTTATTTTTTACCGTTACCCTCCTCAACGCTAATGTTTGCCGAAAAAGTTTGCCTAAACATTTAGGCAACCATACCCATCTCCAAAACATCATTTAGGCAAAAAAATTCTCTCTCTTGTTGGCACAACATGATTGGTTGCCTCTATGATTCAAATAGTTGCCTTAGGCAACCATACCCACATCCTTATATATATAAAAAAGACAATGAAAAAAAAAATAGGAGTCTTAGGTACTGTATTATGGTTTATTTTTGAGCGCTTGTATTCGTCACATAATATTCAAATTTGTCTTAAATTCGTCACGTATTACATCCTTGTTCCTATTCCTATGGGCGGGTTTAAGATTTTTTTAATGGATTTACCTTATTTTATTTTATGATCGAAATATATTTAACTATTTATGATAAATAAACTGGTAAGCTATGAAAATAAAGATTTTTAGGACTCATCGGACATTTTAGTTTGTATGTCCAAATGTTACGCACAAACCATTACACTGAATTTTTAAATTGGGAGATTTTTTTTAACGACATCAATCAAACGATTTTGGTCTCATGTGTAAACCTATCTTTATGGGGCTATGTCCAAGGTCGATTATTTAGATCTCTGTGAGAACCAAGACACCCACTCTTGAAAATTTCTCCTGGTAGAAACCCCCACCTGAGACCACTTAAGGGTAAAACTGCTACCCTTGGATTTGACACGGGTCGTATATCGGCCAAAATCCAAAGAGCGTAGGGGGTAACTACTAGGCCGTAGTTTCTTAGTTCAAATTGAAAGATTTTAGATTCACAAATCGATTTCAATTTTTTGTATATATTTCTAACAAAATTCAAAACTCAGTCGGTTTTCATGAACCGATCCGTATAAGCTAGATCCGCCCATGCCTCTTCCGAATCTTTGTTTAACCACGTACCATTTGTCTCCTCTCACTTACTCGTTGATTTCTCCAGAAACGGTCGTCACAAGTGAAGATTAGTCAAACATGCGTCTCCTATCATCTTCCCCATCTTAGACAAAGTTCTCCAGTAACAATGTCCGCCGGTACGGCAGCAAACTCAAAAGGACAAGCATGGTATATATAGAAAAACAATCAAACGTGAAACGTACCTGTTGTTTTTGTTTCTCTTTAGCTACGGATTCGTTTGCCTGAATTTGCTTCTCAATCTTCTTTGCAGGTTTTGCAGTACTGGATTGCCTAGCGACGTCGTGGTGGATGTTGAAGACATGACCTTTCATCTCCATAAGGTTACCTCGAGAGATTCTATATTTCTATTGAGTTGAAGTTTTTTATTTGTTCTTGTTGCAGAGTTTAGTAACATGCATACCAATTGCTTGATGAAATGTTTTCAGTTTCCGTTGATGGCTAAGAGTAGAAAGCTTCACGAGATTATAACTGAACAGGAGGCTAATTTCACTCGTAATGCCGTTGATGATCGAACGGATTCGGAAGAGATCCGGGAGGAAAATGAGACGGTTACAGCGGCGGTGGTGGCGGAGAAGCAGAGCAGCCACGTCATCAGGTTTCCGGATTTTCCGGGAGGTCCGAAGACGTTTGAGATGGCTGCCAAATTCAGTTACGCGCTGAAAATCGAGTTATCGTCTTCCAACGTAGCTTCACTCCGTTGTGCCGGAGAAGTTTTGGAGATGACCGAAGAGTACTGTGAGGATAATCTGATTTCCAAAACAGAGAGGTTTCTTTCCCAAACGGTGCTTCAGAGTTTGGGAGAATCAATCGAAACGTTGAAATCATGCGAGCATTTGATGCCTTTGGTGGAATATGTTGGCGTTGCTGAAAGATGCATCGACTCCATTTCTGCCAAAGTTTCAGCAATGGATCCGTCTCTGTTCAGTTGGCCGGAGAACGAATCAACGCCGAGAAGAATGGCGGACACCGGCAGAGCCACCGCCGGGGGAGATTGGTGGCTTGAAGAACTTACATTACTTAGCCCTCTGCTGTTCAACCGCTTAATTATGGCGATGAAAGGTCAGAATCTGAATGAACAGATTATCGAAAATTGCCTTCTTCGCTACGCCAAAAAACACATCTCCGGTATCAATCGCACCACCAGGAAGCTTCAACCTCCCTCTAAACCCTCGGAGATTGATCAGAAGGAACTGTTGGAGACGATTGTAACGAATCTGCCAGAGCAAACCTACTCCAGATCTCCAACAGCAGTGAAGATATTTTTCGGAATGTTAAGAACCGCAAACATTCTGAACGCATCCGATAACTGTAAATCGACTTTAGAGAAGAAAATCGGATCTGAATTCGAACAAGCTACACTTGATGATCTTCTCATGCCTAGTTATTCCTATCTCAGCGAGACACTATACGACGTGGATTGCGTCCACAGGATACTAGCGCAATTTCTCCGCCGTGTGGAAGACAGATCGACGGATTTAACGCTCGTCGGAAAATTAATCGACGGTTACCTATCAGAAATTGCGTTAGATGCTAATCTCACACCGGAGAAGTTTTACGAACTTGCCGTTGCTTTGCCGGAACACGCCAGGCTCTATGATGACGGTCTCTACAGATCTGTCGACGTTTACATCAAGGTATCACCTAAATGGCAAAAATTGAGCGAGATCTGGTTATTAGATACTAACAATATAATGTTTAATTACGCATCTATTGCAGGCTCATCAATGGATAACGGAGGCCGATCGGGAGAAAGTTACCGGAGTATTAGATTGCCGGAAACTGACGTTAGAGGCCTGCACTCACGCCGCTCAAAACGAACGGCTTCCACTACGAGCGGTGGTGCAGGTTTTGTTCTTCGAGCAGCTGCAGCTCCGCCACGCCATCGCCGGAACACTGATGGCGACGGACATGGGGCCGTCGGACTCAGAAAGGTCACCGGGAACAGGACGGGAGGTAGTAGAACACGACGAAAGGGTGGTTGAAGGGGATGAGATGACGTGGAGGGCGGCCGTGAGGGAGAATCAGGTGCTTCGACTCGGCATGGATAGCATGAGGACGCGGGTTCACGAGTTGGAGCGTGAGTGCACGACCATGAAGAAGGCGATTGAGAAGATTGACAAGGTGGAGCCCACTGGTTGGAGAGGCTCGCTCACGAAGAGTTTTGGGTGCGCATTTAAGACCCAAGTGTGCGATTCGCATGAGCCAACGGTTGTGGAGACTCGAAAGGGTCGGAGTCATCGAACCCACCGTCGATCCAGTTAATGACAGTTCAACAACCGGTGTAACTTGGTTTGGTACATTTGTGTTTTAAATCAAGTCTTATTTATTTGTAACATTTGATAAATATGATTTTAATTCATTTTTATAGTTATAATATAAGCTAGTAGACATTGACGAAGCTTGATAAAAAAACTTGCAGGGGACGATAAGTCACGGGGTCTAATTTTTTTTCTTATTGCTATGTATATGCTATATGTTCGAGTCGGGTCCAACAATAAAATATATTTGATATTTGCAAAGTAGATGTTTATAAAAAGAAATATCATCTCTTACACATTGAAAACTAGATATTTTTAAAAGGAACAAAAATATTTGAAATGATGAGTATCTAAAGTTTTATGACGTTTACTACTCTTTTGTTCATTGCCCTCATTTCTTTTGAAAAAGAAATAAATACTTTTAGTTTTTCCCATGACATATTGATATATCTTTTAACAATTTAAACACAATCTCAAATTTCAAATTGACATGAATCATTGAATCATAATCAGAATTTAAACATGATTAACACCAAAATCTAACATGAATAGATAGCTTGAAGTCTTGAATCAAAAACTCAAAAATCTAAAACTCTAAATCTAACTTAGTAACTTGAATACTTAATTACTTGACGTCTTAAACAAAAAGTTCAAAATCTAACTGAGAATAGTTAAAAAAAACTAACAAAAAAACACTCGAAATCTCAAATTTGAATGGAGACACGAAGCTCAGGAGCTCGTCAGCAATGAGTCGTTGGTGGAAGCTCAGCGCCTCAGCTAGTGGAAGTGTTGAATGGTGGTCGGCCGTTGGTGGAAGCTCAGCTTGGCCGCTGGCCGCCACTCGCCAGAGAATCGGAGATGAAGAGGCGGAAGAGCAGTTGAGCGTCTAGCTCTGGTCGATGCGTCGAGAAGATTAGAAGAAGAGGCCGTTATTTTTTATTTTTGAAGGATTTTACCCAGTTACTAAATTTGGGTTAATTTTTAAGGATAACGAGAAATCAACCGCGCGTTGCAGCGGTTGTGTATTTAAAAAGAAGTAGACATAGAGAATTCGACACCTGTATATTACATAACAAAATTTGGTGGTTGTATATTTCGGAACATGTTTACAACAGAAACCATTTTTCATACACTGTGCGTTTGGTGCTGCAGAGCCACAAGGCCCGTGCATCATAGATTCAATTATAACTTTGTAGAGGTCAGGTTCCTTAGAGCGGTTAGGTATTTCAGCTGATATGAAAGGATCAATGCCTTTGCCTCAAGTATTTGATCTTTTTTTTAAACCTAAATAAGCGTATGACAGTGAGGAAGACCCCTCTTTTGAAATTCAATTGTGTATAAATTTGTATAGATAAAAAAATGTTATGTAACAGGTACTGAATATTAGTAAAGAAAAGTAAACAACATAAAATAGGCTGATAAAAATACATACTTGATGTAACAGTACCAAAGATTTGTTTCGACTTGATGAAACTAAAAAAAAATCTCAACCTTTAGCTCGAAAACTCTTGTGATAACATCAGGACACTTTTTTCCAACAAAAGGAACGGTTGGAACAAACCTTAGGTAATCTGTAATCTCAGGCCAGCTTGCATTACACGTAAATGTGAAAAAAAATCTGTGGGTTACCGTAAACACAGCATATCGCCAAAGCATCCTGATAATGCTTATACATATATATACCTGGGCCCACTCCCACTGATTTTCCTGATGTATCTCCGCGTGAGATAGCGTCGTATAACCCATGCAGAAAGTATGTTCAGAAAACTAATTGGTTCCTATGTATGTACTCCAATCTATTTTGTTCTATGAAAACATACGCAGCCACCAGATATTGTTGGTACAAACGATCACTGTTTAACACTAAACTAAGAACGTTACCTCAGTCGTGAATCTGGTAGCTGTAGTACATGTTTAAAGTCAATTAAGTTCGAACAACGACGACTGATTGTGATCTACCCTGTACCGTAACCATAGGCTAAGAAAGATACGTAGGGGCTGACAGGGGAATTCTAAGTCTAAGGCTGGGGGACCATCCATGGTCCGCATAGGGAAATAAGAGCGGGTACTATAAGGCCATATAAGTAGGGTGAAGCTTACTAACTCTCTCTGCAAAACCATCTTTATTACGAATTATAATATCGAAATCAGTAGCAAATTCATCGTCACTACAAACAACAGCACCAAGAGTGCCCCTAGATGGAGGCTCGTAACACCTTTGCAACTTAGAATCATATAACTTAATACAAAATTCGGGGACCTGTAAGGATGAACACATATCTCTAGCGGTCCTAAGTAGCCTTACGAATCCATTAATCTCATGTAGGATCTGTGTCAATATTCCTATGGTTTTAGAGTAAACACCAGAGGTGTCTCGGATATAAAAAATAGACAATCTATTAGCAATTTCATAATCGGTATCATAAACATACATCTGCATAAATTGAGGTTTCTTATCTGGAGGAGGGCAGATGGAACCTATCCAATGTGAAACCTGACCCTGTATCTTGAATACATACAGACCTTTTCTTGTTAACTTCTTCATCAATATTTGCCCCAAATGAAGTCATAGCAAACATAGAATTGTACTTACGTATATTATAAATAAAATGAGCATTTTTTTAAAAGGACAACATCTCATCTGGAGGTTTAGGTGGTAAACGAAGTACAACCTTACCGTACAACAAATAGAATACCTTGGCTTTTCACGCTTTGGACATGATTTCACACGCTCCTCTAACCAAAAGTAGGTGCCACAAAACTCACACACCTGATCACACTGACCTAAAGAAACATATTTAGATGATCTATTCTGTGAGGTTTCAAAATTGTCTGAGTCAGTAGCTGTATTTTTACATTTGGTGTACATTATCAGATGTTGATGCATATACATCAGAAAGCAAACCGCTATTGTTAACTATAGGTGTTGTGGTGACAGAAACCGGTGTTGAATTGTTAACATCTAATGCATTTGTGACCTGATGATATGACGTTAACCTAAATGTTCTGTTGAGGAAATACCCCTTTTGCGCGAGATTCGTTGCGGCCACATAATGTATACGAAACTTCTAAAAGATTTCCACATCAACGGAAACGTAACATAAGAAGCTGTTTGTAAGCCGTTCGTTTAAAAGAGTAATAAACATTTATGTCATAATTAATAAAGGTTGTGGTTTGAAGTAATATAGTATGCAAAACAGATTGAGATGTGTTAAAAGGTTAGTTCCTGTATTAGTAAATGTATTAGCCCCAAGAGAACTTAAAAATAATAAAACCAAGTCACCAACCGAGTTGAAGATAACCCACAAACAAAGAAAAATGTTGCTGTAAAGCTGTATCGAGGTAGCATCATTTGAACACCTACCGATCTAAAGATGAGATACAGAAACTGACTAAACTCTACTACGATGATTTGATTTAAAAAAAAAAAGATGTGAACCGAACAAAAGTGGATTAGTCCAAAGTTAACATCTATGGGTCCTATATAAAAACATGTAACGAAAGACCTCGATGCAAATACGCTATGTTTTCCTTACAACTAAAATACGTTCAGCACGTGTCATCTTAAAAGCTACATGAGATTAAACTTACGGAAACCGTACCATCAGAGGTAATGATTTTTTTGGAACGGCAATGCATTAAAAACGAGCAAAAACCCCTAGCAAGAAGCTAGAGGCCGCTAACAAAGACAATTACATGGAAAAGGAATACCACACATCCCAATTAATGGGACGAGACTTACAACGATTCGTAAACCAAAGAAAGCTCCAATTTTTTATCTCCATAACAACCCGTGACACCGAAGGAGACGTATGATTGAAGATCGCATTGTTCCGTTCTTTCCAAAGACACCAACATGTAGTGAACATGATCGTCTTCAAAGCCTTCACTTTCCAATCCATATTCGACAAACCATTGTGCATGTTGACCACGTCTTTGATTGAAAAAAAGAATAAGGAAGGGAGCCGACACCATTGCGTGATAACGGTCCAAACCTTATTAGCAAAGGTACATCCCGTAACACGTGATCAACCGATTCCAATCCGTCACCACAAAGGATACAATGAAGAGACTCAATGTGAATGTTTCTCCTTTGAAGAGCTTCCTTCGTGGGCAACCTACCGAGAAACGCCCTCCAAATAAACAAGTTCACTTTGAGCGGCACGACATTACACCATTTGAGATCGAATTGAGGACCCTGGCCCTGGCTCGACATGAGGGCGGACCGAACAGCCTTCACCGAGAAAACCGCTCCCCTGCTATCCACCCAAAGCCAACCTTCCTCCCCTCTAACCAAAAATTCGCTTAGATCCATTCCTCTAGTCAACAAGTCTCTTCCCACCCTTCCAATAGCTTTCCATAACCCCCCTGCCCCTGTATTACACGAAATTAGACCGGATGAAGTGTTTCCCCCGTGAATTCCATGAATCACCCTCCGCCACAGCTTATCCGGTTCGGTGTTAAAACGCCAATACCACTTGACTAAGAGGCATTTATTAAACGACTCCAAATCGATCAATCCCAAACCACCTTCGGCCACGGGTCTCAAAATCTTTTCTCTTGCAACCCAATGGATTTTTCTCTTGTCGCCATCCCCACCCCATAAGAAATTAAATCTAATTTTTTCCAACGTCTCTATAACATTCTTAGGGGCCCGGTATAGGGAAAAATAGTATGTCGGGAGGGCATCGAGAACCGACTTTATAAGACTTAGTCTACCGCCCATTGAAAGGATTTTGGCTTTCCAAGACGATAATCTATTCCGAAAAGCCTCGATCACAAGCCTCCAATGTTTTTTTATATTCATATTCGCTCCCACCATTAGACCTAAATAATTGAAGGGGAATTCACAAACCTTGCATCCCAATAACTCGGCTTTTAAGTTTACTTCCTCCTCCGAGACGTTGACACCATAAATACCACATTTGTTAATATTAACCCGAAGACCCGAGACGAGAAAAAAGCAACGTAGGATCCTCCGAAGGTTCAAGAAATTGCTACCCACCCATTGACCCAACATCATCACATCGTCCGCGAACACAAGATGGGAAATAGTCGGACCGTCTCTCGGAATTTTAATCCCATGAAAAATACCCATGATGTTTGCCTTGTTCATCATACAATGGAGAGCCTCCATTGCCACGATGAATAAGAAGGGAGATAACGGATCGCCTTGTCTTACACCCTTAAAGCAATCAAACTCCGCCGTGGGTGAACCATTGATAAGAATAGAGGTGCGAGAAGCCTCTAACACACCTCTAACCCATTTTCGCCATAGAGGAGGAAAATTCATTTGCATGAGAATGGAATCTAAAAAATCCCAATCAAGAGAATCATAAGCCTTGTTAAAATCAATTTTAAAGAACAATGCTTGACGGTTACCCCGTTTGAGCCATGAAAGAATTTCATTGATTATAAGCGGCCCATCAACAATATTACGGTTGGCAATGAAAGCCATTTGTGTCTCCGAGATTATAGAATCCATAACCCGTTTCATCCGGTTCGCTAAAACTTTGGACACCACCTTAGCGATACACCCCATTAGCGAAATAGGACGAAAATCTCCAAAGGTAATGATTTTAAAATTGATTTTACGACAGTAAACATCATAACTGTGAATTGTAGATGAGGGAGTAATAACAACCAGTTCATCCCTAAACATGTTTGTGATTACCTATTCTACATACATAAAAAACCATAACTACCAACTTTCCCAAATAACAGCTTTCTAGCCTGCATTTTCGTGGGAAAAAATCTCATTTACAAAGCCATTTGTATCCTTCAGCAACTATATAAATCAATAAATAAAGAATAAAACCTAAATATATGTAAAGATTCAAACAACAGACTAAATACAGGTTGAAGAAGAATTTAGGAAAAGTTGGAAAGAGGGCAAAAAATCACAGAGGCTGTGTATGAAGACAATACGACAACAAACGAAATTGAATTTCACAATACACCGGAATATATTTAGATACATAAACAATAACGAAATCAAAAGCCAGATCTATCCTTTCAAGCAACAGAGGCGTGCGCACAGTCGTATCTGAGGAAAAAAAACAAAGAAGGAAAACAATCATCAAGAAACTGTGTGCTTAAAAAACCTATGAACTGAGTAACAGAGAAGATAACCTACGCGAAACAAAAAGGAAGAAGCCGTTGAAGAGAGAAGAATGTAATCGGATACGGCAAAAAGCGAAAGGGATAGCATAATGACAATGCAAAAGAAGAGAGCTTTTTTACCACGTGTCATGTACGTGGCGATAAGTATATGACGAAGCATTCTGAAAAAAAAAACACTCTATCGGCGGCGAGTTTCGAACCCATGTCTACGCATTCAGAAACCAACACCATAACCATCAGAACAAATCGACGACTATTAATGTTTAGATAAGTAGTCTATATATACAAACGTTTCTTCGTGAGCAGAAGTCAACAAAAGTTAGACAAGTTGTATAATGTGTTAATATGGTAATTTTTGTTATAGGAAACACAAATGAAAGGTGACAGAATTTTGAAGATAAAAAACCGATGGACGATACTCAACACATACAAAAATTTTAACATACAATCACGAAAATAAGTACTTCTCGACGAGAAAACCGCGGGGGCAGGCGCCCTCCCTATCCCCTTAGAAGCTACGCCCCTGCTAGTAGGTGGCTGTGCAATACGACCGGGAACACAACACATTAACACCCTAATAAAAAATTTCAATAATTGATCGGTGAAGTATCATATAAATTTAATGGTTATTAGCTTCAAATAATGCAAACTATCACTTTTTGGCCAATAACACTCCCAACTAACGAATTTCCCTCTGGCACTCCCAACTATCAACATATTTTCTTCCACCACTCCCTCCGTTAAGTTTCTTTAACCCCGTTAGTCATCCGCCTACGTGGCCTAAGCCACGTAGACAACTACATAATCATTTTATGTCATGTAGGACAACCACGTAGGCAGATGAATAACGAAGTTAAAGAAACTTAACGGAAGGAGTGGTGGAAGAAAATATGTTGATAGTTAGGAGTGCTAGAAGGAAATTCGTTAGTTGGAGTGTTATTGGCCATAAAGTGATAGTTATGATATTTGAAGACAATAACCCTAAATTTAAAGGTTTAATGAAAGTTTATACTTATATAAAATAAAAATAATTTTTAGAATTAGTTAAATTTTGTTAGATAATTACATCGCTAAATTAATTTCGCTATTAATTGTGTTAGTTTATAGAACTAATAAAAAATATGATTGAGTGATTTAATTGATAATGATAAAATATGTAATTTAATAATATACGTCAAAATAGATAGGAAATATTAATTTAATTGTATAAAGAATATAATTAATTGAAATAATAGTAAGTTATTAAGCTAATCAGATAATAAATTGAGGTAGAACGTTTAGGAGGGAAAAAAATTAAACATTCATAAAAAAACGTTGTAGAAATAGATATAGATGAAATGATACATAGTACGAACACATGTCTTAATATCCACCATTGGTATTAGAATAGTGGTGATTATACTTTGATTTCTCAAGTTTTTTTTTGAATGACATCGATTAAGCGACCTTGATCTCACGTGTAAATCTATCTATTGCGGGGCTATGTCCAAGGTCGATTACTCGGACCTCCGTGAGAACCAAGACACCCCCTCCTGAAGCTTTCTCCTGGCAGAAACTCCCTCCTGGGACCACATGAGGTAAAACTGTCACCCCTTGAATTAAAACTCGGGTCACATAGTGGCCAAAGCCCTAAGGCTAAGTGTAGTGGATAAAGCTCCAAATGAGGCGTTATCCGCCATGTGGACGATGACTGGACAAGGGGCTTTATGGGGCTTTATGGTGTAGTGGATAAAGCCCCTAAAACGACCCACAATCATTACTTTTAAACCCTTCTTCGGCGTTTTATCCCTAACGCCCGGGGCGAATTTGGGCACCATAACGCCCCATAACGCCCCAGCGTAGTGGGGCGGGGCGTTATACGGGGCGTTATGGAGCCCGAAAACGCCCCATTACGAATAGCCTAAGAGTCAAAGGGGTAACCACTAGGACAAGTCCTAGTGGTTGATTTCTCAAGTTAATCATTAAAATTAAACACAATTAGTTATAATATATTATTATCTTATATGCTATTAAATGGAATCTTCTTTTATTTATATATAACTATCATATCGTTGAGAAACTTTGAATGAAATACCTTATTATTTTATGACTAGTTATAATATTTATTTTGATTAATATCATTAAAAATTAAAAATAAGTATTCTAATCGATCCCAATCATGTCATAATCCATCTCTCAACAATTATATAGACATTAACATTTAACCATAGAGATATCTAATGGACCGTGGATATCTATCGAAGCGACATAACATATGACAAACATATTAAATGGCATGTTACGACTTACGTAGTTATGCACCTCTGTCTATGTGATGTTCTTACGGATGTGAAAATCTCTCTCTCTCTCTCTCTCTCTACTTATGTAATCGTCCAATACAAAACGAGGATGTTTTTCAATGTCTTACTATTGTAGGGACTTCTTTGTATTCTAGTGATAATGGAGAGACTAGAACTGTAATATATTAACTAACTGGTCAAAAGTTAGTTGCTAACCTTTTTATATTCAATCAAATTTTAAAACGATTGTGAATGCATGTAAGAATGTTACCATCTCTATTCTCTAAGCACACACCTTAGACTAATCATAGTGGTGAGGTTTGGTGGGGCTTGAAATGGAGAAGATAACGCATATAACACCCCCCGGGTAATGGTGGTTGAAGGTGATGGCGCTGGTGATAGGGTTTTAGACAGAGGGGGAGAGGCGTGGTGGTGATGACGCCGAAGGGGAGAAGGAAGGTGATGGCGCCATAGGGGTGGTTATGGGTAGCGCTATGGGTGGTGGTGGCGCCGGATACCGCCCATTACAATCAACTTTATATATAGGCTTTTAAGGATTTGAAAAGAAAAGTAAAAAAGTGGTATGAGAAAACTTTTTCGATTTTAAGCAACATAAACCCTCAAAACCCTCGTAAATAAGTTATGTTATATTGGTTATTATATAATAAGTGGTACAAGTGTCTAGTTAATAAATGGGTTTTAAGTTAATTTAATCAAAGTTTTGTTAATCTATATGGAATCGAAGAGGCTGACAAAGAGTTTTTTTATTTCTTGATGATAAAACACAAAGAAACCATTACATTTTATAGCTTACCTAGACTCCTTAAACGAGAAAAGTAATAAAGAGTGACAACTGTGATTGCACTAAAAAGGGAAAATGATGAGTTGTATATGATCCCTCCAAATCACCCTCATTGGCTTTCTATTTTTAACACCCCCCCCCCCGCGCCTCAAGTTGAGCAGTTAGGTCTCCAATGCTTAACTTGCCCAAACAGTCACTGTAAGCTTTCCCATTAGCAACTTTGGTCAGGATGTCATCCATTTGTTCTTTTGATTTTACAAAGGGTAGCTCAATTATGCCTGCCTAAATTTTCTCTTTAATGAAGTGTCGGTCAACCTTAACGTGTTTCGTCCGGTCATGTTGGACAGGATTTCCATCAATTTGAGTCGCCGCTTCATTATCACACATGATCTTGCTAGTTTGTTATGGCGGAAATCCGATTTCAGTTAGGAGTTTGCGGATCCATAGAATCTCTGCTAATCCCTGAGCAACACCATGGAATTCGGCTTTTGCGCTAGACAAGGCAACTAGTTTCTGTTTCTTGTTTTTCCATGTGACCAAGTTTCCACCAACAATAGTAAAGTAGCCTGGGGTTGACCGTCTGTCCCCTTTGTCTCCTGTCCAGTCTGCATCGGTGTACCCAAGAATGTCAAGATTTTTATTTGGTTTGAACAGAACACCATACCCGGCTGTGCCTTTGAGGTATCTGATGATTCTTCGTACTGCTTCCATATGAGAGGCATGAGGTTGGTGCATAAACCGACTCACCACCCTAACCGCGTAGGCTATGTCAGGTCGAGTGTATGAAAGGTATATAAGGTTTCCCACCATTCTTTGGTAACTCCCTTTGTCTGCTAACTCTGCACCTTCTTCCTTGTGAAGTTTATGATTCACCATCATAGGGGTCTCTGCCGGTTTGTAATCAATCATTCCAGTTTCAGCAAGTAAATCAAGAATATATTTTCTCTGAGAGATGAATATTCCTTTTCTTGATCTGAGTACTTCTATGCCAAGAAAGTATTTTAGTCTTCCCAGGTCTTTCATCTCGAATTCTATAAACAAATTATTCTTCAGTCTTTGCATCTCTTCTTGATCATCTCCCGTGATAATCATATCGTCCACATATATGATCAAGCATTGTTAGACCATATACCTATGCTATGATGTGTCTCGTGTATTGTATCTAAGTGAGCGTGTCATTGTGTGAGTCATAGGGTCAACATACCATGATACCATGTGGCCGCCGTACCAATGTTGCGCCCGTACCAACTGGTACGCCAGTTGGTACGCCGGCCAGTATGTAGTGACTATAAATAGATTGTGTTTGAATGATAGCTTAGAACTTCTGTCATTTCTACACCTTTCTGTGTGTGTTCTAGAGAGAGAAACCAGAGAGACTTCTTTGTATTCTTCAAGTGATTCAATAAGATTTCTCTTATTTACTTCTCGTGTTCACTAGATTGATCAAAGCATGCAGTGGTAAGATCGTTTCACGTACTTACAAGTGGTATCAGAGCAATCCAGGTTGCTATACTGCTTTTTTGGTCAATTTTTGAGTTTGTAGTGAAAGAAAGTTACGGTTTCTTCGTTTTTTTTATCAAATTTTCATTAACTCCGAGTGTTTCTGGTGCTAAAATTGATTTCTGAACGTTCACAGAGTGTTTTCGCACCTCACTATTCCAAATTCTAGTCCAAAAAGTAAAAAATTCGAAAAATCAGTCGAATTCAGTTTGGTACGCTGCTGGTACACCCAATGATAATGATGGTACGCAGATGAACATACTGGTATGCTAGGCAATCTTCATAGATTTCTGGTACGCTGGTTGTTGGTACGCTAGGCAATCTTCATCGTTGGTACGTGACGGTTATTTTCTGGTACGCTGGCAGTTACGCCGTACCAAATTGGTACGCTGCTTGGTTTGGTACGCAGCTTATTCTAGTCCGCTACTGGTACACTAAGTTAGTTTGGTCCGCTGATTTTGTCTGGTACGTAGATTGGTACGTTGGAAGATTTTGGTACGTTGAGAAGTTTGGTCCGCTGGCAGAAAAGTGGTCTTCATTAAAACTGACGTAACTTGAGAACCGTTAAGAGTTAGGGAACCCAATACCAGCCAAAACAACCGTCTTGAAAAGATCTAGACTTTTACTGCCTAACGACCAATACCCTCCGTTTTGGTACCCAAAATCCACTTTTAAAACCTTCGTTTTTTAGTTCGAAGTTTTTGAAGCATCATATTTCGGAAAAGATGTCAGATTTCCAAGCTTTTGTGGCTATGCAAAGCACGATGCAAGCTATGCTTAACTTTGATAACGAAATTGGAACAAGCCAGAAAGTTCCCAAATTGTTAAAGTTAGAAGATTATCAAAATTGGAAGAAACGATTTTCCGCCTATATTAGCACGAATGATATAGATTTGTGGATTCCAATCAAAAAGCTTTACGTACATCCAACTGAAGCGGGAGATTTCAAAGAAGTTCATACTTTTGATCAATCTGAGAAAAAACTCTCTAAGCTTGAACAAAAAGCTTTTGGATATCTTACAATGGCTTTACCAACTGAGTTACTACATCAGTTTAGTACGTGCAAAAAATCAAAACAATTATGGGATGCATTATCTACACGATGTGAAGGCAATGATCAATACAAGAAGAGTCGAAAGAAAGTGCTGAATAAAGAATTTGAAAATTTTCAACATTATGATAAGGAAGATATTTCTTCTCTTGTATCAAGATTTTCACATCTGATAAGTGAAATGAAAGTGGTTAAAATAGAGAAGACAGAAGAGGAGTTGAAGGAGAAATTGCTAGAAGCCTTACCATCAAAATGGGAGAATTATGTCTTGCTGCTGACTCATGACAAAGAGTATTCTGAATTATCATTACATTATTTAACCGGAAAGCTTCATGCTAGAGAGATGGAAATGATGACTTCAAACAAGTCTACTGCTCAATTACAAAATCCTGAGTTATATCATGGGCAAAATTCTGCAAGTCTTAATGCAAAATCTAAATCATTTGGTGTTGATTCATCCAATCCACCTCAAATAGCATTTGCTGCTAGTCATGGTTCAGGAAATTCTGCAAATTCATCAAGAGGGTGTAACTTCACTATTCCAAATCATTCAAGTCAATCGTCTTTTTCTGCAAAAAACACCTGATGAACATTTGGCATTAATTTCTGCTCTATTATCTTCATATTATGGATTGCTGAATGGTGGTTTGACAACATCTAATTTGGTTGAAGAAGATTTTGATCAGATCGATCCAGATAATCTTCAAAAAATGGATATTAATTGGCAACTTGCAATGTTAGCTCAAAGAGTTAAAAGATTCAAGAAGAAGACTGGATTTTAAAGTTTAAATCCAGATGGCAAGGTTGGAATAGATAAATTAAAGACAAAAGGTTTCAAATGCTATAATTTTGGACATTTTGCTCGTGAATGTTCATATTCAAATGCTTCTTAATCAAAGTCTACAACAACTTTGGTTTCTCAAGTCGATATACAATATGATTGGGGACGAACTTCTAATCCTCCAATTGCTTTAACTGCTATTACTTCTGAGTCAAAAGCATAACCATCAAATGAAGGTTATGATTGGGCTGCCGATTTTCCTAATGAGTCTGCATTTTTTGGTCAACTCTGCGTTTGTTGCTCAAATCGTACATAGTGATGATGAAGTAGAACTAACTGATTCAGAATCTGAAGTAAGTGGTTCTGGAAATAGTGGCTATGAATCTGTTTGTGAGTTTTGTTCTCAGAAAGACAAGAAGATTCAAGGTTTGATAAAAGAAAATGAGGTTTTGGTTGCTGATTATGAGAGGAAGATTGAAGATTTGGTTGATGAAAAGAAAAAGTTGGAAAGTATGATTCAAGAGTTGGTATCTCAAAAGGAGAAGTTTGCAAATTTTCAAGCAGAGATAGTTGAAAAAGAGTTGAAATTTCAAGGTCTTTAAAAGGATTTTGTATAGAAAATTACTAAATTATCTGATGAAAATGCTGCATTAGTTCAAGAAGTGAAGAAATGGAAGGATGATGCTGAGGATATTGCAAATGATTTTCAATATCTTTTTGACAAATCAAAGTCCAGACTTGATACTCTTACTAAAATTTCTGATGAACAAGCTGCTAAGATTCAATCCTATTAGATTGATATGGAAAAGTTACTTGATGAGAAAAGGGAGTTAGTAAGTGTGAACAAAGTTCAAAATGCAAATTTGGATATTCAAAAGAGAAATGAAGACAAGTTAACGAAGGAATTATTTGCTGGGCTAGATGAGTTGAGATTACAGAAATATGAAACTCACAAGGTGGCTAAAAGGTTGATAGCTACGGAAAAAGAGTTGGCTGAAGCTTATCAAAGAATTTCTGAATTAAAGATTGAAGTCATTGATTCAAAACGTCTTTTGAACAATGTAACTAATTCACAATCTTTTACAAGATTCTTGGCTAAAGATGAGAATTTTGAGAAGATGTTCAACAAAACAGAGTCACCACCGGGTAGTCTCAAAGAAGGAGTTACTGATTTGAATGACAAGGTACATATTGGTGATTATTCTAAGTTTGTTGATTCCAAAATTGCTGAAGAAAAGAATGAGAAGAAAGATAAGATTGCTGAAAATTCTAAAGTTCAAAAGGTTGTGTTTGGGTCTTCATCTGATGGAAAAGAGAAATCTGCAAGTTCAACAATTGACATTGATGAAACAATTGTTGATGCTCCAAAAGATATCAACAAGATCAAAGCAGAGTTCTCTCGTCTTGCAAAGCACGGGCATAAACCATCTGGTTCGGGGGAAAAGGTTTCGGGCAAACATAAAGGTTTGGGGTTTCAACAGAAACAGGTTAAAGTTGATTCTTCTAAGGTTCAACAGCAACAAAATTCGAAGAAAGTTCATTTGAAGCAGATCCAGAAAGATGTCTTCAAAGCTGACAAAGTTCAACCGGAGAGGTTTTACAAACTCAAAGGTTCAGATCAAATATTCTCTGATAAGGAGTTTCCACTTAACTGTGTGGATTCTCAGAAAATAGCTGAGGTCTTTATCAAATCTGATGGTGCTCCAAAGACCAAGAAGAAACAAACTGCTAAATTTTCTTCTGGAGGTTCAAATTATACTCCAAAGAGCCCGACATCCAAATGGGTTCATGATCATCAAGTTCAGGTATTTGATAATTTTTATGATCATTTTGGAGAAAATATGTTTTGTGAAGCTTTGCAGATTCCCAAAAGGCGAAATGTAAACAATCGCTTGTGTTATAATTACCAATAAAAAGGGCATATGGCACAAGAATTGTCCGGTTTCTGCTGCTTCTACATCAAAAAGAGGAAAGGTTCCATATGTTGGTAAAACTGCCAAATCAAGATTCATTGACGAATAGGGCAGAGGTATTTGATGACTATCCACAACCTACATTTTTCAAAACTCAAGGAAGATTTATTCCTCGTTTTCAAAATGTCCCATATGTAGGATGTTCGTCACAATCGACTGTGACTGGTTCATCAAATACTGATTTACCAAAACATCAAAACTGGAAACCTAAAGTGGTTTCGAAGGGAAATCAGGACACTGGTCGACCAGAAGCGATTCGCTTCGGGTCATTTATAAACTGACGTGTTTGACCAGTGTGCAGGTACTTCTAGAAGACCTATCGGTGATTGGAAAGTTGCTGATGGAGGAGTATTCTGCTGATTTAATTTACATTACAAGTGATATCAAATTTCAAAGACTGAAATTTTTCTGAAAGATAAAACTGAAAGGTATCCATGTCGGAAGGTCAATTTTCTTTCTTTTATATTCCGCTATGTAGTTTATGGGGAAAAAATTGAAAAACCAAAAATAGTGTCTTTGTGTTTTTATTAAAATGAAAAATCCAAAAATAGAGTTTTCATTTTAAGGGGGAGAAAAACGAAAAAAATACAAAAACATTAAAAAAGCAAAAAAAAAATAAAAATACAAAAACATTGGAAAATGAGAAATTATATCCGACATAATTGGGAAATGATGGTACATTGGCTTACGTGTCTGACTCATGGATAAACTAGATGAAAAAGTCATAAGATCATTGCTCGATGTGCTTGGTAGGCTTGGCATTAAATCAGAAAGTAGCTCAGATGGGAAATACATTAAATACTAATGCTTGACCAATGCTTGACCAAGTGGACAACATCTTGAAGCGTATCTCAAGATATTGAAAAGATGTGTGAAAAAGAAAATGAGAAGTCACTGTGTATACATGTGTTCATTTTGCAAAGATTTAAACTTGTTTGATTTTCTTTATTTTGTCAAATGATCGGACTTTCTCTGCATATCGAAAGATCGACCTGATATGTTGTTCGTTTGACGTTCTGCTTTATTTTCTTTGGTGTTTCGTATAACTCATCGGACTTTCTCTGCGTGTACGGGAGTACCGACCTAATTGTTGTTGGGTTATACAATTTCAACTTGTTTTATTTTCTTATTTTGTTAAATCCGAGGCCTTATCTGCGTATCGAAAGATCGACCTTAAGGTAGACGATTTAACGTTCTTATTTCTTTTTGCATGGAACACAGTTGACCATATCATGAATACAATCATTATGTGTTAAATCACAAATGAAATCACAAAGTGTGATAAGCAAATGCATATCTGAGTATGTCTGATAGTGTGGGGTACACTGGTCAAAGCAAATCTAATCAATACCTTAACATATCTAGATGTTATGAGTATGATTGTGCCTGAGTTTAAGTTGGACAAATTATATTCAGTAATCGACATGACTTGTGTGCTGAAGTAATTGAAATTGAAGTGTAGTTCAGCATGTCTTGACCAATATGATCCCAAGTTGTGATCTTTCTCGCAAAAAACAAAAATAGTGTCTGATTCAGTATTGCATTTATATTTCATATCTGATAAAATCCAAAAAGATTTTAGGTGTGTTTTAGCATAAACTTAGAAAAGTCAAAAAGATTTTCGGTGTGTTTTGATATAAAGTTTCAAAAACCCAAAAAGATTTTGTTTCTTATTTGTTTTCGACCGATCGACATGTGATACGAAATCAAATTTCAAATCTATATCTTGGATTCTCGAACAGAAGTTTAGCACCAAGATTAAATTAATTTTCAAAAGAAAAAGGAAACCGCGTTTCTGTCTTCTGAAATTGCAGGTTATGTGTGTCAAGACTCAAGCATGGTGAAAGGGGGAGTTTGTTGTATCTTTCACAAGTGGATCTTGAAGTTCAAAGATGATTCAAGAGTGATCCAGCCATGCAAGCTCTATTTCTAACAAGATTTCAAGTTGAAGATCGGATGCAACAATGCTGAAGATTGAAGACTGGAGTTTAGTTAGAGAATAGATACACTACACGTTAAGGGGGAGTTTGTTAGAGCATATACCTATGCTATGATGTGTCTCGTGTATTGTATCTAAGTGAGCGTGTCATTGTGTGAGTCATAGGGTCAACATACCATGGTCCGTACCATGTGGTCCGCCGTACCAATGGTACACCCGTACCAACTGGTACGCCAGTTGGTACGCCGGCCAGTATGTAGTGACTATAAATAGATTGTGTTTGAATGATAGCTTAGAACTTCTGTCATTTCTACACCTTTCTGTGTGTGTTCTAGAGAGAGAAACCAGAGAGACTTCTTTGTATTCTTCAAGTGATTCAATAAGATTTCTCTTATTTACTTCTCGTGTTCACTAGATTGATCAAAGCATGCAGTAGTAAGATCGTTTCACGTACTTACAAGCATGTTACCCGATTTCCATTTCGTTTGATAAAGAGGGTGTGATCAGAATTGCTTTGTTTGAACCCATACTTTTTCATCGCTAAAGTGAATTTCCCAAACCACTCACGAGGTCGACTGCTTGAGCCCGTACAAGGATCGTTTAAGGCAACACACCTCCCCCACCTTAAACTCATCTTTGAATCCAGGAGGGGCTTCCATATAGACTTCTTCTTTTAATTCTTCATGTAGGGAAGCATTCTTTACATCAAACTGGTGGAGGGGCCATCCTTTATTAGCTGCGACGGAGAATAGGACCCTTATAGTATCAAACTTGGAAACCGAAGAAAATGTATTCAGAATAGTCAATCCCATATGTTTGGGTGTACCCTTTGGCTACCAATCTGGCTTTATACCTTTCTATCGAGCCATCAGGTCTATGTTTTATAATAAACAACCATCGACACCCGACAGTTTTCTTTCCTTTGGGAATGAGGCATTTTTCCCAAGTGTCATTCTTTACTAAGGCATCCATTTCCTGTTCCATTGACTTCTTTCCATGGTTTTGATCCCTTTGCTTGTTTCATTGTGTTTGGTATTTCCTCCATGTATAAAGGCAGCACTAAACGCTCTTGCTTCTTGTGATAGGTTTGTGGTGGCAATGTTTTCCATAGGGTACCTTCCGCCTTTAGCATGCTTTTGAGGGATGTACCGTTTTGGAGGGACTCCTCTATTAGTTCTTGGTGGCAGCACATATGTTTCCTCTGTCTCTTCTGATGTTGTTGTACATTCACTCTCTTCATTGCCATCTGTCTGCTCACTTCCTTCATTGCTAGTTATCTGCTTACTTTCTTAATTGCTAGCTGTCTCGTAATTATAATTAGTAACACAATCATCATGAATTTCATTTGAGTGACTTACCTCAGGTACCAGGTTTGGAGTTATATCAGGGTTAGTGGCACTGGTGGAACATTGGTAAATTCAGAGAGGACTTGTAAAGGGGTCTTAAGTTTGAGTATTCTGGTTGGAAGACGGTTGATAAGGTAGGTCGCAATGGCAAATGCTCCAGGCCAGAATACTCGGGGGGCTTGAGATTCAATCAAGAGTGCCCGAGTAATTTCCAACAAAATTTGATTTTTTTCCGTTCAACCACTCCATTTTGTTCAGGAGAGTGAGGGCATGTGGTTTGGTGAATGATTCCTTTAGTTTCAAGAAAATGTTTCATTGTTGAGTTAACGAACTCTCCTCCATTATCAGAACGAAGGATTTGGATGGATTTTTTGAAATTGATTTTGAATCATGGTATAAACACTAGTGAATTTATCAAACACTTCAGATTTTTGTTTAAAAAAAAGATCCATGACATCAGAGTGCAATCGTCAACAAATAGTAGGAAAAAATGAAAGTTTTGCCCACCTGTGACGGGAGCGGGTCCCTATACGTCTGAGTGAATTATAGAGAATGGCAGATTAACTCTTGTATTATTTGGTTTAAATGTTTGTCTATGACTCTTGGCAAAGACGCACGTCTCACAATTAAGTAATGTTTTTGAAGAAAATAATTTCGGAAATAAAATTTTCAAATAACACGTAGATGGATGCCCCATTCTTCTATGCCATAACCAAGCTTCTCTATTAGTCAGATCCATGAGCTAACATCACAGACCCTTGTTCAGTCACCTCATCCACATAGTATAACCCGTGTTATTAAGTGCCACACCCAATGATCGCTCCCGTCCTGATATCTTGTATAAGGCAAAAGGTAGGGTGCATTACAATGGTACAATTAAGTTCTTTGGTCACATGGCTAATAGATAAAAAGTTTATACGATAATGAAGGGACATAAAGGCAATTGAATATCTTTAAATTTGGTGAAATTTCTATAGTTCCCCCATTTTTTACATTCATGGCACCCCAATTGGCGGTTTGAATTTGCGTTTTTCTTGGTTTAGTGGTTGTTATTGAAATCTGATATTTCATACGTCATGGTGTCGGTAGCCCCACTGTCAAAAAACTATATAGTATCTTGTTTTTCATAGACATTTTTTTGCCATATTTGCAATTCCTGATCCTCTAAGGGTTGTTTTGTAATTTCCAAAAAGCCAATTAAATTGACCAGTGGCCATGTTTGTGTCTCCTAATTCTCCAGGGGGTGTTTGGTAATTTTGACCAAAGTGGTGGTGGTTATTAATTTTTTAGGGGTCATTTATGTAGTTTTATGATAAATAAAGTTAGGGGTAGGTTGGGGTGAACGACACTCGTTCCCCCTTTTACCTGACGCCGCATAAGGGCAAGCACCACATTCCTCTTCATTTAGGTTTCGATCGTTGTTGCTGCTACGGTAGTCCCAACTGCTGTTGTGTTGATCATCATTGCCGCCTCGGTGGTCATCGCCACCTCCACGACAGTCCGCTCCTGTCACACCCCTTCTGACGACGGAATACGTCGGGGCACGATGATTGTCCAGTTGCACAGAACACTATTTTATATTGCGATATTCTTAATCATCCCATTTCATTAATACAAATAATACATAATTCTATCATCATAGTACAATAATAATGTCACATTATCTCTTTATGTTTAGGTCTCACTAAGTCCACATGCATCCTTAGGTGTCATCATCACGAAATCATCATCTTGCAACAAAACCTACAACATGTACAAAATAAAGGTCAGCTATGAAAAGCTGGTGAGTAAACATAGGTTTGATATACTATGATAGATTAAACATGCGATCTATGAGTCATATGACATTCTGATATGATAAACAAGTATTGATATAGAACACATAAAGTGGTGTAATCCAACCCTTGACAAATAAGGCTTCCAATCACCCAACGCCAGTTACTGGTAAAAGTTAGGTGTGCTGCCAAACCAATAGATCTATTATTGTAATCCCGACCTTTTTAGTGTTAATAATTACGCATTGAAATTGACATTGATATTGACATTGACATTGACATTGAAATAGATTCCATTCACAACAATAATAATCCACACAAGTTCAACATACTAGAACATACATAACAATCATAGAGTTCGCATGAAATTTGAAAGTAATGAAATATATATTTAAGATTGATACGGTGTACTACATGTTGCACCCCAAAACAATAAAAGAAAAGGGGCTATGAATACTCACCTGGAATGGAGACACTAATGAAAGAATGACACCACGAAAAGAGACGGTTGGAACCGAAGAGGACCTTGACGACTAGATGAGATAGAGAAATAAATAAATAAATAATTACGCTCCACGACTCACAGTGACATAATCGACTCAACGACTTGTTGGTGATTTATTTAAGTGATCGCATACAGCAAACACCACACTTTGTCATGCGATGACAAAATAGGTATTAACATTAATACTTATTTTTCATCGCGATATATATATATATATATATATATATATATATATATATATATATATATATTTCATGAAATCACCTAGAGTCATACCTTGAGCACGAATACACCACGCTAAGCACCAAATCATACATACTATCACATACAACGTTATACATGCAAGAATCTCAACATGTGCACATCATAATCCATATCTATGTATTCACAAACTTTTATTTTTTATGACAAAAACCTAGCTTTACTATATTGCATGCAAGAGTCCAATTAATATTATGACCTAACCATATTATTATCATCAAAACTCATGCTTTACAACAATACATGCAAGCAAGGGCGAAGCTTTTAAGGGGCCAGACCGGGCCCCGGCTCGGTCCGTTTTTACCCTCCCTAGTGTAAATTTATACTCGTTCGGCTCAGAAAAAAATTTATATGCTTAGTCCGGCCCCATCCCCATTTCTGCCCAAGCTTCACCCTAAGATCTATAGATTTTCTAAACATGATACCATCATGTCATTACTTTTCACATGTAAACCCCAGATCTATCATAAATGGATCTCCATTAATATGGATCATGCATAAAGTTCATGCATTTAATATTAAACATGCAAGATTTTACATTATGATCATTAAAATTCCAACTTAAATCAATAAAGTTATATTTTTATTATGTAAATTGCTAGATCTACTCATTATTAGACATGCATGACCTAGATCTACATATACTCATCATAAAATCATGGCTTTACACTCAAACATGCAATATTCAACTTTGACATTATAAAAACTTAAACTTTAACCTCAAAGTTTATATTTTTATCATGGATTTCATTAGATCTAATCATAGCAAGCATGTATAGCCAAGATTTAACTTAGATCTCTAATAAAAATCAAGACTTTAATGCCTGTATGACAATGGGAGAAAAAACGAGACTTACCAAGCTATGGTGATGATGATGGATGATGATCTAAGCTAGAATCTTACCCGAAATTGACTAAAAATCTTCAAAATAATGATGACATAGAGATAGGCAGCATATATGGCGGCTAGGTTTTATTTAGGAAGAGAGGAATTGACTAAAAATCTTACCCGAAATTGACTAAAAATCTTCAAAATAATGATGACATAGAGATAGGCAGCATATATGGCGGCTAGGTTTTATTTAGGAAGAGAGGAATGAGGTTTTGAGGGGTAAAAGTAGCTTAAATAGGGCTTTAAGTCGGTTCTGCCCGTCCGATGTCCCACAGTGTCGCGAGGGGTTAGGCCAGGGGGCCTCGCGGGTCGATCCGGCTTCCTGCCCAGGCTCTTGTTTGGTTTTCCTCATTTTATGTGCTCGTTTTGTCGTTTTTTGATGTTTTCAAGTCCCGTTTCCACCCGGATCACCCAATTCATCATTCCATCATGTTAATCACATTTACTCCAGTAAAAAAAATATAAATATGCCACACCACTCATAACGAAGCATAAATTAGGTCAAATTACACATTTTGGTCGGTTTTGACGTACGTATCGATTTTGAGCAATTCATCAACATTTCATGACTCGATTAAGTGTGTGATGACTCGTGACATTATAAATGATTATTAGACGCATAATCATGCCTAATTTGACTTACGATACTCAAATACGAGATTTCCTATAAACGACGGATCGTGTACCGAAATCGCGTAAAAGCCGCAAATTTGCTTTATTTTTGATTGTAGAACTCCGATTTGATTCCAATTGATTTTAATTAAGTATGTCATCTTAAAAAACAATTACGACTCATTTAAAATCATTATTTGGGTTATAAGTACCCCAAAAATTCTCCCGGTTACTTAATAATTCACAAATCGTTAAAACGCAGGGTTTCAAAATGGGTCGGGTTTTATATTCGGAAAAGTGAGAATGTTAGAGTCTAACCTACTTTAGGGAATTTCGTCCAAAAATATAGAAGAGACTTATTAATTTTAAGAAAAAGTGCAGTTGAGAAAAGTTTCATTAATAATTACCACATTAAGATATTCGAAACGAAGCGTAAAGATGACATAGCAGATTTCACCGAGAATGGCAACATATTCTCAGTTACTGAACCTATTTAGACGGTACCATTCCTTTCCCGACTACATGGGTCAGGTTAGGAACGGTAACAAGATAAAGCGATAGAACCAATAATCAGAGACCTAACCACACACACATTATTCCCTGTCCGACTCCCAGTGCAACTTAAAGACATTACCGATGCTTATATATAGGGTGTATTGCAAATAACCCACCACATCTGTAATACCTTTAAGAGAGTACTGTTCGCCTTCGGAGAACATCCTATTCTACCTATCAATCAACAACAGACAACCAACACAACACAACTACCTAGAGACATCAATAGCGAGGGGTCAATAATTCTGAGGACACAATATAATTGATTTGGGAACCATCCTAATGACCAACCCAAGATAGGGAGAACACAGTCTCCCCTACTTTAGGAATGAGTCTAAGGAAAACTTGAGGGTCACGGTGAGTATTGGGTGCAACATATTTACTAAGGCAAGCACTGACATCACATAGATTCACAAAATGCATCATATTTGGCATATAACACTGATTAATAGAGATCTTATCAATCGATAACACAACAGCGATTCGCAGAGATCATCACATTTGATAACACAAAATTGGTTCATAAAGATCATCATAATTGATAATGTCACATTGAATTCACACACACCATTATCCATCAACTCCCAATGCAGCTTAAAGACATTACCGATGCTTACATATAGGGTGTACCGCAGCTAACCCACCACATCTTTAATACCTTTAAGGGAGTACTGTTCATCTTTGGAGAACAACCTATTCAACATCAACAACAGACATCTATCACAACATTGACAAAGTGACATTACATTGACAAAATAACATAGATCCGCAAAGATTATCATAATTGACAACATAGATTCATAGAGGTCTTATCAATTTATAACACCACAATGATTTATAGAGATCGTCACATTTGATAACACAAAATTGATTCACAAAGATCATCACAATTGATAAGATCACATTGAATTCACAAACATCGTTCTCCATCAACTCCAGTGCAGGTTAAAGACATTACCGATGCTTATAAATAGGGTGTACCGCAACTAACCCACCACATCTTTAATACCTTTAAGGGAGTGTTGTTCGTCTTCGGAGAACACCCTATTCTACATCAACCAACATATATTTAACACAACATTGACAAATTGAAATCATTTATAACATTACCAACATTGATAAACTGAGATTACCATTGATAAAATTTGGAACTTCGGGCTTCTTACCAAAGCATAGTTTCAGGCTCTGGTGAGCTAGATGGGTAGCGACCCACATCCCCTTACCTTACGAGGCACAATACCTGGATAGAATCCAAATCAGCCCTCGCTAAACCCAAGACCTATACCCATGACCAAATATCGATTGTATGCTAAGCTAGCATGACACACATTCGTTGGTAGTAGCACATACGAGTCCTT
>JBCNJP010000027.1:41565381-41612761 GCA_039602395.1 Deinandra increscens subsp. villosa | reverse complement strand
GATCCCAAATCGAGAATTGGATGATATACGCAAGGAGATGGATTGCTGAATTCATAAGAGATCTAACAAAGATAGGGTGAGGTATGAGCAATTCATATATTGCCAATAGGGGATCACGAGTTTGGAACAGGGTCGTGAAGTGCCACCCGAATCATGAAATTCAGAATGTAACACTATCAAATTTGAAAGAATACCTTGACGCAAATGATAGCTGAGACGCATGAAAACACAGATTAATGAGTATTGCCACAATGAAAGAGATAATACTCAAGCTGAAAGAACGATCTCGTAGGGTCGAGAGGTTCTCGAGGGTTAAAGACGATAAGGTGACTTGCAACTGGAGTCGCACGATGCACGAGGTCGGTATGAAAGTCCATCTGGTGAATGGGAGGGAGACCCGATATTTATTCAGATGCCTTCGATTCCCTATTCATGATCATGAACTTCTATACTTCAGAACCTAGGCGTACGCGCTCCATACGCAAGTATTTGTGGGCTCGATGCTGGCGAGAGCTTGAGCCCACAGACTGATTTATCGTCGAGGATTGCCGGAACCTGAATGTCCAGCGTGGTACGAATTATTTTCATAAAACACACCAATTTTAATGATATCTAATATGAGAGGCAAAGGGGTTTGAAAGCGCCATCAACGAACAACACCAAGCCACAAAAATCGATGAGTTAAGTCTCAGGGCAGACATAACTCGATGATTATGAGGGTTTACTTTGAGCGTGTACTTTTGAAATTAGTACGTGTATAAAGTTATCTACTCGAGAGGTCGTAAAGTCATAAACTCATACACATGCAATCCCGTAAGCATGTGGACTTGTATGTTGGATATTATATGTCCAGACCCGACAACGTCAAGAACCTGACCTGGTTAAGACCCGTAAGAGTTACACTGAGGGCAACGAGCATAAAATCCGCTTAATTAATTAACCGGTATATCATGGAAATTAGTAATTAATTGTTGTTTATTCTCGATAATTAAACATGCGATTAATTACACATTTATCTTACACGATAATTACGCGGAACACAACAGTACCAGTTATCGTTTATAGCAAATTAAAGAATCAAATAAAAGGTTATTTGAGTTTATCGGTTCTCGAAATTACGACTAGTAATTAATAAACTCGTTTTATTAATTAATCGTAATTGGTGGTTCATTTTGGTTAAAAGGATTGACGAGGGACCTAATCGTAATTAGGTGACCTATTAATAGATGATTAGAGATTAGGAAACCCTAATCTCGAAATCACTGCCATCGCAACCTCTCCTCTCTCGCGATCTCTCTCTCGCCGGCTTTCCTTCGTCACGACCCAAGCCACCGGCGACCATCGCCGTTCTCCATTCAGCGGTCACCGAAACCACCATCACCATCACCACCATCCGAACTGTCGCAGCAGCCACCGTCGCCGCAGTAACCGCCACTGTCGTGCAGTCCCGTCGCTGCTGCTGACGTGGACTACCGCTACCGTGAACTACCACAACCATGCCGCCGTCTCCGGTCCGTCTCTTTCAGGCGCTAGTCGTAACCGCCAATACTCGAGTCTTCGCGATATGCGACGAATCTATCGGAGAAGGTTTTGCGATAAGCGAACCGATTTTGATCCGAACGGTCGGATCGTAATTTTTGTGAAACGCTAGCGACCAGCTCGTTGTTCCTCGGTGTCTTTAACGTGTGTTATAATACCGCTAAGGTATATCTAAACTCGCTTTAGATTTAATTGATTTAATTATTTATTTATTTCGATTATGTTATCGTTGATTCCGATCTCGTTCCGGTTTTAACGCGATCTAGGTGTTTGTTTGATTTGGTGATCGTGATACTGTTGACACGATATCAACACTTTAGGGTTTACGCGTTTTAGTAATCAAATCATTTTATTCCGCTGCTAAATCGAATTACTTGTTAATTCGATAAACTCTGATTTAATTACGCTCGGTCGGTAATGATTAATTAAAGTGTAATCGGATAACTTTTTTTGTCGTCACCAGGCACCCGTATACCACTGTCGAAACCCAACAGTGGTATCAGATCCTTGATCACCACACGCAGACCCTGAACAGTTGACTTTAAACCGGTGGATTTCGCGAACTTGGGTTAAAGCCGAAAGTAGCGAAAGTTATACGAATCGCTTTAATTATATATTTGGTCGATTTAATTCCACCAAATATTATTCGATTCGATAAAGTGATTAAATATGTGTTGTGTTTGCCTTCTCTTTTGGTTGCATGTATTAACTCGTTTAACGGGCCAACTAAAACTCCAATCAAGTTTTAAACGGTTAAAACCCTTTTTCAGTCAATTAAAAATAAGTCCTAATTATTTATGGCTTAAAACAATAACCAATTTCATTCGACTAAAATCTCGTATTTTTGATTCGTAAAAACGGACGATAGAATTAATTTGTTATCACCTCGCGAAACCTAGTCATTAATAATGAGGTATTTAATTTACCATTCCGAGTGAGATAGGGTTTATATATTAATCGAAAAAATCATTTAAAATTTGACCAAATAATCCTATCTGGTAAGCCTTAAAATCGGTAGATTTTGCCATCCTAGTCAAGTCTAACTTGGAACATATTTACCGATGCATCAGTGTTGGTGTAAAGTTCAACACCGCACTTGATGTTCAGGGTATCTTCCAAGGTGTGTGCATTGGAGTAAAGTTCAACACCGTGCGCACACACTCACCACTAAGGACGTCTATCATTTTCTTTGCGAGTGCTTGATGTATTGGAGTAAAGTTTAACATCGTACATCTAGTAACTCGTAGACAAAATGGCACAGATGAGGCTAAACGTATTTCGCAAATAATTGGCGAAAGCCTCATAAACGGGAGTTATGACTGGTATTCACAAGAGACAATCGTTGTCCATCCAATTACTTAATTGACTGGTGATTGCACTTAATGCTGCCTTTGTTGGTCAATTTCTAATTGGGTTCCCACTTTCCTATTCAAGATTTGCTTGCCATCTTTGAATACGAATGTAAACATCGAAACACTAAAACCAATTGCCTGTTGTTTTAGATGGCTAATCCTCCTGCAACTAACGAGGTTTTCCTGCTCAAGTATCTCCTTGAGAAAGAGAAACTTAATGACACCAACTTTCTCGACTGGCATCGAAATCTGAAATCGTCCTGCAAATGGCCAACAAACATCATGTACTGGAAGCAGAAGTGCCCGCAGCACCTGCGAATACCTCCGCAGTTGCTCGCGCTGCACATGAGGAACTGAGAAAGGGTGCCAACTCTATAATGTGTCTCATGCTGGCCACCATGTATACTGAGATTCATAAGAGCATGGTAGACATGACTCCTTTTCAGATGATCAGGGAACTTAAGGGCATGTTCGAAACTCAGGCCCGACAGGAACGTTATGAAACAGTTATCAAATTGATCACCTTTCGGATTCCTGAAGGCACTCCGGTTAGTGTTCATATCCTTAATATGAAATGGTTCATTGAGCGTCTCGCGAAGCTCGATTACGTCATATCTCAGGAAATGACGATGGACTTGATCCTTCACTCTCTATCCAGTGCATTTACTCCTTTCAGGATAAATATCAATATGAACAATCTGGTTAAGAGAGTGACCGAGCTTCACGACATGTTGAAAACTGTTGAAGTTAACTTTCTTAATAATGGCAACAAGAACAACAAGGCTAAGGCGAACGATGTGCTCGGAATCCGATCAGCTGGTGTCAAGAAACCTGAGGTTAGCAAGAAGAAAGTGTGGCATAAGAGGAAGGGCAAGAACGCTGCAGCTAGGAACTCTAGTGGCACCCGTAAGGGCAAGACTAAAGCATCGAAAGCACCGCCGCCATACCAGCGCCAATGCTACGAAGGCAACAAGATGGGGGCACTAGAGGTGAAACTGCCCGGAGTATCTTGCCAAGGTGAAAGGAAAGAAGGCCGATGTAGGCACTTCTGGAGGTATATATATATATAACCTCATGTTATTAACCACTTCATCGGATCCTTCAAAATATATGCTTGACATACTTTACATTTTGTAGGAACATGAAGTTGAAGGAAGCAATGACCCAAGAAAGACATGAAGCTTCGCATGATTGTGAACCTTGAATAATTTCATGTCAAACAATTTAAACATTCTTGGTGGTATCCTCAAACAACTAGCTTGTTTTAGTTTTTCCCTGGCGGGGTCCAGGATGGATACATTTTGCTTTAGTTTGGATCTTGACATGCACATGGTTTACGTTTTATACGTTTGAAAATGGTGTCACTTGTGTGTTAGAATTAGATTCAAACATGAATGACATGACTTTATACATGGTATGATTGATTTGATGAACACGAGATTAGCACAATGCGAATGTGAGGACACTTATTTGGCAAATCCCATTAAGGCCATGACATATCTAATTCTTACAGTACTTGCTACAATGAGAATAATGACCTATTATGATTCATAAAACCTTAAGGTTTATAATCACTTAGCTCAATAATTCATCAAATCGAATAAAGTAATAAGATAACAATTGAAACAATAAGAAAAAAAAACACAAACCGATGAAGAGATCACTTGAATAAAACAACTGGTTGCAAAACACCTTAAGAGATTCGAAATTCTCTTTAGAGAATCTCGATTACACCTTCTAACTTGCCCCTTGAATCAACAACCTAAACATGACAATACTAGGTTCCTTATATAGGGGATACCTAACTTTCTAAACAAGATAACTCCTAACGTAGACCAAAATTTCGGCCCATACACCTTAAAACCAAATGGACCCATATAAACCTACAAAACCCACACATGTTAGTCCAATTACAATTACAAATAAGCGCAAAATACATCTAACGCAAAATCCTTAATTTCTAGGTCTCTACAATCTTTCCCTAGGCGTTAGCATTAGCAGTCTTCTACATTCTGAACTTTCTGCTATAATCTGCTTCTCATCATCTGAAACAATTGCTGTCTTCCAGAATTCTTACTGCATCCTCTTGCAAATGATTGGATTAGCAGTTAGGGCGTAATGCAAACAGCACTTCTTTAAACCTTCTATCATTGACTTGTACTTCTCTTTGTAATCAACAGGGGGATCCAGTAGGTATGCCACAATGTTGTGGTCCTTCACGAACTCTAAGTCCCTGCAATCACACATATAACAACCAACACAAGCACATATCAATTAGATATCACAACGACATAATTTGACCCTTAAGGTTTTAGGATTTTAAAATTTCTCGAAAAACAGGCAGCATAACGGCTTAAAAATAAAACACAACCATGTGAAACACATCATCAGGTACCTTTTCGATCAAAAACTAGGTTTTCGATCGAAAAGCCTCCTTCTGATTGAAAAGGCCAAATGTTACCAAGATCCTTGATCGAAAAGCCCAAGTTTCTGAGAACATTGATCGAAAAGTATAACTCTTGATCGAAAAACTTATGCTTCGATCGAAAAGCCTAGGTTTTGATCGAAAAGCATAAGTCTTCGATCGAGAAGCCCTTGCACGGTCGAAAACCCTCGTGTTACCGAGGTTCCCGATCGGAAAGTGCCTGCACTGATCGAAAAGCCTCTCGGCCTGATCGGAAAGTCCCTAATTCCGATCGAAAAGTGTCGTCTCTCCATGTACAACCTGCAACTCAATCAATCAAGCTATATTTGAGTGTTTTAACACTTGATTTCAATCACAAACACCTCGAATCCTGATTTCCTTCCCGTCTCAATCAAAATTAATTAAAAACACAACACATACACGACGGTTTATTTTAGGGGTCTTGCGGACCTCTTCAAACGAGGTTCCATTCACTTAGAAGTTCAAAATCAACACCGGGGGAGTGACTAGTGATGAATTCTGACAGCCCTGGTGGTGTCGGATGGGGGCAATCGGCTGTGGACAGTGGTGAACGGTTGGTGATAGCAACGGCGGCGACGAGAACAATGGGGGTGAGTTCGATAGTTGTTTCCGGTGATGGAGGTGGTGGTGAGGTCGCGTAGGTGTAGCGACGGCGACGATGGCTTAAGATGGTGGTGATCGGCGGTGGAGATGGTGGTTAGGGTTTTTGGTCGAGAGGAGGAAGACAAGAAAAGAGAAGTGAAGTAGAGGAACCGATCGGTTCCTTTATCTCCTCTCCCATCCTTTTTGTTAAAAAAATTTTTACACATTAACCCCCTTAAGTTTAAACATGGACACATTAAACGCAACCTTTTACAACCACACATTTTTCTTAACTTAACCACCAGTTAAACCCATTTATTTCCGAAAGCTTTCCCTGAACTCAAACCCGAGAGTTTTACATCGCGTGTTCAGGTGATTGTCGGTATTTTACCACTTAACCCTTTTCAGTTTCCGTTACTTCACGTGTTCAGGTGGTTGCCCGTATTTTGGTCCAACTTAAACTCGTGCCACTTTTGCTTACTCAGGCAGTTTTATCACATAATTTATCTTTTAGGGTTTATAATTAATGAACTCTATCCAGGTCACATACATAAGTCCTAGGTATAATTTGTACATTCTATCAAGTATACCTGGTTTCCGTACACCATTTTTCACGACACCTTTCCTTTAGCCTAACATCATGCTCCAGACTGGGTTGAGATAAGAAAGAATAGACCACGGAGAATTTTGGGGATAATATACAAGTCAACTGAATTTTGGAAACACTTTAGTAATGCTCTCATCAGTGACAAAGGTTGAGGATTTTGGACTCTTGAGGGTCTCTTTTGGTAGTGCACATTGGTATCTTTTGGGTTTGTTAAGTCTATACACTGTGATCTTAGACGTACGTGGATCAGGGAGGCTCCAGGTCTCTGCCAACGCAGAACAGAGGAGGCCTGAGTCACGTACAACATTCCCAGATCATTGCTCACGAAAAGCAGAGGGAATGGGAGTTTTTGAGCATGACATCAAAACTCAGAACCGGGCGTGTGTCTCAGGGTCCCTGGTACACAGTCAAATAGAGGTTGTACTAACCTAAGTGTGTGTTTCCTATCAAGTATCATACGGTATCTTCAAGTGTTGTGACAAACCATACCTTTTGATTGATTGACAAAAGAGCCTACCAAGCATATCAACCGTAAATCACTGCTTTTCTAATCCACCTTACACGTGTCAGTCAGCAAAAACTTGGCAATTTATATCACTTCCCAACCTAGTCAAACAAAACCAGTAAAAAAAATTTGAAAAGCACACAAATTTAAGGGAAACATCAAGATATGTTTATTTTATCCTTCCCCTTGCTTTTTAGATAAATTTAAAAAAAACACATTGAGAATAAAAACACTATTTTTGGATTTGTTTTTTTTGTTTTATTTATTTTTTAAATTTTTTTTTAATTTAAAAAAAAATATTTGATTTTTGTTAACTGAACACACACTACCAAAAAATAAACTCTATTTTTGAAGTTTTTAGTTTTTTTTAAATAAATAAACAGATAGTAGTTGTCAGACTACTCAACAAAGCCTATCATTCTGAGGCCTTTGAGACACATTTCAAAATTTGCACTAGGGAGGGGTTTGGTGAACATGTATGCCACGTTATCATCCAATTGCACCAGTTCTAAGTGAATGAGCTTGCGTTCATAGTAATCCCGTATGAAGTGCGTTTTGATATCAATGTGCTTGGTTTTCGAATGCTCCACAGGGCTTTTAACAATTTGTAATGCAGCAGCATTATCACAGTATATGGGAGTGTCAAAGAAATTCAAACCGTAATCTCCCAATTGATGCTGCAGCCATACCACCTGTGAGAAATATGCAGAGGTGTAGAGGCTAGAATTATGAGGCTTGCAATATTAAATGGGTTTAGGCTAGACTTGTTGCTATTGGGCTTGTAATTCAGTTTGAGTAATTATGTTGGGTTTGAGTTTGGACTGAAATAAGCCCATCTAAGCTTATGTGTGTGTCTATATAAACACACATAAGCCTCCTAGTTTAGGTTTGGACATTTGGGAGAACCAGGGAGACACATGAGAACTCGCAGAGAGCTAGAGTGAGACGAATTCTCTTAGGGTTGTGAGTTGTACCAGACGATTTCAAGTGTTAACTCGTGTGCACTCGTTTCCTGAGGTTTATATCATATTTCGATTTGTGTTCATTGTGTTCTATTCATCTCGGTTTCTCCATCTTTGCTCTTGAATCAATCAATCAACTTGGTTTCCGCACTCGTTGATTGAGATCAATCGATATCGTGTTATGGTCGTGTTATCGATCCTACAATTGGTATCAGAGCCAAGAAACAGGTGTTTCAAGGCTCACACGATATCTGATTCAACTCTTTAACGATTTTACACAAGTTTTTGCAGGTTAGCAGCCGTGTTTTCTTCGAAATTGCAGGTTTTCTGCACTGTTCTAAGAGTTTTCGAGTCATACTGAGAGTTTTTGGTTCGGATTTCAAGTTCTTGGTTCGATTGGAGCAAGTTTTTGAGCAAAATTTCAAGGTTTCGGTTCGAGTTCTTGGAGCTTTCGGTTCAAGTTTGGAGTTTACGGTTCGTTCCTTCGAGTTTTCGGTTCGGACCTTCGAGATCTCGGTTCGGTTTTGGTGTTCTCGGTTCGGTCCAGTTTTCGGTTCGGTCCAGTATTTCGGTTCGTTTCGTGTTTTCGGTTCGGCCCGAGTTTTTGGTTCGGTCTAGTTTTCGGTTCGGTCCGGTTTTCGGTTCGGTTTTTGGTTCAGTCTGGTTTTCGGTTCGGTCCGAGTTTTCGGTTCGGTCCGAGGGTTCGGTTCGGTGGACTATTTACTAAAACGGGCGTAACTTTCAAACCGTTTGGAGTTAGAATTCCTATTACCAGTCGAAACGACCGTATTGATGGAGCCCCACATTATTGTTTCAACTTTTCGTTTTGATCAGGATATTTGCACTCGTGAAAGGATTATGGAAAGTATTTCTAATGTGGTACTCTCAAACTACGGAATGTTCAAACCCCACTTGCTGTGCTTTAATTAATGACTGGAAATCTAAATTTACTTATGAATGTTTGAATCATGAGAAAACTGAACATGAAGGCTAAAGAATGTAAGGATCACACTAGAATTTTCAGAGAAAAATTTGAGGTTGCCAAACAGGAACTTAACTATGTTGAACATCAACTAAGTGATTACAAGGTTTTTTTATAGAAAATATGAAACTAAGGTAGAAGAGTTAAATAAAGAAGTTCTAGATCTTAGAACTAAACTTAGCACTGCCCAATCTATCTTAGATAAACATCAGACGATTCATTCAAAGATGATGGAGGCCAATCAGCATTTTTATAACTCTAATGAAAGAATTAAACATGTAAAAGCTCAATCAGGATTAGGACTTTACTCTGAAGAAAATGTTGAAACACCCACTCACAATGTTCCTCTCCCTTTAATGTGTGACATGATTTATCTGCCTCTTACTGCTGAGCAAAAAGAAAAAATGGCTGATGTTGAAAAAACAACTACATATGGTAAAAAAGAAAGCATGTCTATTGAAAGCAAGCTTGCTGCATGTCCTAAAACAATTTCTGCTCCTCCTACTCACACTAATAAAGTTGTTTCATGCGAAGATAATGTAATTGTTGAGAAGGACAGTGAATGCAATGACTCTAAATCTGACAGAGTTGAATTTCCTAAGTTTACTGCTGATGTGTCCAAGTCCGCAACAAAACTTACTAGATCAAATGTTTTTTTTGTGTGAACAAACATCATTTGGTGTGTTTTCTACTGGGAAGAATGATGGTCGTGTGAAATCTTTGAAAAGGAGAAGGAACCATAGATTGCTGGTTCCTCAACGCCTGGTGTTTTTGTGTTTGAAAAACCTGACAATGTGTTAAATGTGAAACAGGAAAGGGAATCTAAACCCCAAGACTTTGTCCCTTATCTTGAAGTTTATAGATGCATATGATCAACACCAGCCGATAAAGCGGGAATATGTTTTGTCCACTCGTCCTGATGGTAAACCATATTGGATTCACAAACATGCTGCAAAACCAAAATGGCAATTCACTAGGCGACAGTTTTCCCAACCTCCTGTTTTTCAAAATAAACAGTCATGTCACACTTGCGGAAAGCCTGGACACTTGGCACGAAATTGTTTGCATAAGCCCTATCAACCATATTACCCAAGGAAACAATTGCAGACCAAAGAATCAACTGGGAACGGTAAAGATAAGCATAAGGAGGTTCCAAAGTCCCCAATCTCACCAGTGGGCTCTTGTAGTGGCATCAATGCTTCATCATCAAACAATGTAAGAAATTCAAAAGCTGCAAGGTCTGGTTCTACTCAGTTCTCTAACAACCAGACAAGACTGAATGGCAATTTGTCTGCATCAGGCCATTATGAAAATTCAGGAGCTGCATTCATCCCAAGGCTGCAGACTCAATGTCATGATGCTCCAACTGCTTTCAATGACTATATGTCTGACTTTTATCTGAAAAGGCAGACATGTTTTAACTATGGAATTCCTGGTCACATTGCGAGAAACTGTCTTGATCACCCCTACGGGCCCTGTTATCCTGTGAACCAAAAGTTTTCATCTCAGGATTTCTATCAGTCTAAGCCAGTGAAGGTGCAACCACCAAACACAATGAAGACTGTAAACTCTAAGGTTAAACCCTCTGATGGCAATTAGGGGGTTGCCAAAGAGCAAAGAAAGATCTCCAATCAAACTTCTAGTTTTCCAAGTTACAAAAAATTTAAAAAAACAGGTGAAGAAATCAATTTCAAAACAACAAGAGTTTGAAAAACCTAAAGTTACCCCTCCCAAGGTAACTAAAACTATTTTGAAAAATGAACCTAAACTGAAGAAGGTTGAAACACCTAAAGTCACAACTCTAACGGTGACTAAAATAATTGTCAAATCACCTGAAATTTGGAAACCAAAAGTCAATGCAGCAGCTACACCCCCAATTTATGATTTCACAAAAGGCATGATCTTAAAAGAAGTTTCATTTATTGATGATTCAAAAATACCCATAACTACAATGGCCTTGGGTACCTATGGCTAACTGATCTCTCACCTTGTGTAGGACCAGTCAAGGAGGACTTTCATTAACATTTTGTTTGTAATAGTGATTGTTCCAAGGCACAAGATATGAGGCATCTCTCCACAACATGACATGAAGATTTCAATGGAGGGTATGTTTCCTTGTGAGAGGCAAATCTGAAAAATCAGCAATGTACTATTTAAATTGTTTGCTTTTTGATTGACTATTTGTTTATATGATAAAGCACGAAACAAAACCAACTCGCTGTGATTTCAAAGAATAACTTTGAATGTTAGCTTGGCCATTTTGGTTTAAATTTTCTCTGTTTCGTTGTGTGTCAGTGTGTCGTCTCATTTAAAAATTTTAAATATATATATATAAATTAAAAAATTGAAAAAATTGTTATTAAAAATCAAAAAGCAAGGGGAAGAATAGAAGATATGGAAAAAGTTGACCCCTCATTTCAAAGTGTGCTTTTTAATTTTTAATCGTTTGTTTGTGTGTTTGAGAATGAGGGAAATGAAATATTTCTGTTTTGAGAATGACTGACACGCGTAAGGCAGAAGTGAAAGACATGATCCAAGGTGATGTGCTCGGTAGGCTCAGTTTCAAAAAAAACAAGGGTATGTGTCACAACACTTAAAGATAAAGTATGACATCTGACATGAAACACACACTTAGGTTTAGTGCATGTTCTATTTGACTGCGAACTTGTTCTCGATACACACGCTGAACTTCAAAGTGTTGAATCGAAAATCTCAAAAAGTCGGCGTCCCTCTGTTTTGTGTGAGCAAAGACCTGGGGATGCCAAATCCGTTAGTGAGTCTCACCTCTGCTTTGCGTGAGCAATGACCTGGTGTAGAATGTACTGACGTGTTAATCAGACTTTCCGCTGTTTTTCGTGAGCAAAGACCTGGTTAGTCTGTATTAACATGCTTGCAAATCACTGTATATAATTTACACCCCAAAAGATGCCAATGTGCACAACAAAAGAGACCCTCTAGTGTCCAAAACCCTTCAGTCGTGACCTTGTGACTAGGCTTATGTGTTTGATGAAAGGTTACCACCTGACTGATAAATGCCACTAAGTTGAAATCGTACATGTCTATGTATATTATCCCTATCTCTTAATGATCAGTTCTTTCTCTTCTCAACCAAGTCTCGAGAAATGCATTCAAAACTCTGGATACGGGTATGTGAAAATACGTGGTAGGGAATGATCAAGCTTGATAGACTGCACGTTTTAATGACCTAGGATTTGTGTGTGACTGGCTTGTGTTCGCAATTAATGTACCTAAAAGATAATTAAGTGATAAACGACCTGAAAAAGAGGAATATGGGTTTAAAGAGGATTAATATACTGGCAATCACCTGGATGTGTACAAGTAACGGATGCTGAAAAGAGTTCCTCAGTTCAGACAAAGACGGTTTGATCCCAAATAAAACCTTCTCTTTTAGTAATTTGGTATATTTGTTTTATTTTTATTTTTCTTTTGAGTTTTCTTAAGTTTTTAATGTTTGTCTTTACAACTATGGCCAGGTTAAGTTAAAGGTATTTAATATGTTTTTGTGGGTTTTTTTTTGTGCAAGAAAATATGCCCCCTCTCTAAAAGTGACCCGTTTTTTTGGGGAAGAAGGGGAAATAAGAAGTTGAGATAATAAGCATTATCTCAGGGGGAGACTAGGAGATATGTATTATCTCAGGGGAAGTGAGTGAAAAGAGTCATCGGGTTCAGGGGAAGTATTTATAGAGAAACTCGTAATCAATGTTAGGGTTTGTGTTAGATAATGTTGATTCTCCTGCTAACCTAGTAACCAGTAATCATTGTCTGGTTAGTTGTTTGTTTCATGTAGTGCATGGCTCTTTGGGGTACCAGAGGCCCAGCCTTGGCCTACCCTTCAAATATTTAAAAATTCTTTTAACAAAAGATAAATGAGAGAGTTTAGGGTTAGCCTAATATCGTGCACATTGGCACACTACAAACATGATGTCTGGTCGACTGGCCGTCAAATACATCAGTGACCTGATCATTGACCGGTACATGCGCTCGCTAACTGATTGACCATCTAAATCTTTGGTGAGTGCTGGCCTGGCTGCCATGGGTGTGGCAGCAAGCTTGGAGTCTTCCATCTTGTACTTTTCCAGAATCTCTTTCATGTATTAAGCTTGATGAACAAAGATACCGCTCTCACTTTGCTTCACTTGTAATTCCAAGAAGAACTCCATTTCTCCCATTTGACTCATCTCGAACTTTGTTCTCATTACACGTTCAAATTCTTTGCACATATCCTCATTTGTGGACCCGAAGATGATATCGTCCACATAAACTTGCACCATGATAATGTCATTCTCAACCTCTTTCCTGAACAGTGTCTGGTCCACTATTCCCCTTATGTACCCATGAGCTAGAAGGTGATCAGTCAACGTTTTGTACCAAGACCGTGGGGCCTGATGCAATCCATATAGGGCTTTGTCTAGCTTGTACACATGGTAGGGATGTTCTTCATCAATAAACCCAGGAGGTTGAGTAACAAACACCTCTTCATCCATTTCTGCATAGAGAAAAACAGTTTTGACTTCTAGCTGATAGACAGTGAAATTCATGTAGGATGCATATGCCAGAAAAACTCTTATTGCTTCCAAGCGAGCAACTGGTGCATATACTTCATCATAGTCGATGCCTTCAACCTGTTTGTGCCCTTGGACCACCAACCTTGCTTTATTTCTGACAATAACACCATTGTCATCCTTTTTATTCTTATAAAGCCACCGAGTTGTGATGACCTTTTTGTCAGCAGGCTTCTCCACTAACCTCCATACCTGAAGCTTTGAAAATTGGTTTAACTCTTCATGCATAGCTTCCACCCAGCTAGGATCTGTTAGAGCCATTGTGATGTTTGGAGGCTCAATTTGAGAGATAAAACATGAATACATGCAGTGGTTGATGTCCCCTGATTGACTTCTTGTTATCACCCCGGAAGCTAAAGGACCAATGACATTGTCCAAGGGGTGATATTTGTGAATTCTTGTTTCACCAACTGCTTGAACTGGGATTTCTGGAGGTAGATTTGCTTGTACAGGTTCTTCGTTAATTTCAGCATCTGCCTCTGCCTCAACTTCTTGTGTTTGAACAGCTTTTGTGCCTGGGTCTTTATCTGACGCATCTTCACCTCCAACTTCAGAAGTTTCATTTAATGTATTGTCACTGCGTCGGAGGCGGGAACTGGAGATTTTGAGATGGAATGAGAAATTGACGGTCCTGTGATTGTGTCGTCAAAAAGTTCTTCACCAATGACTTGGATCCAATCCAAATGGAAGGAAGAGTTGGTTGTAGTCAAATGCTTATGCTGGACCCACTCCACCATCTGAGGGGTTTTCTTCAAGCCAATCCACATTAGTAGACTCCATCACTTTACCTGTTGTTTTGTTGAAGACCCTGTAAGCTGAGCTGGCAGAGTAACCTACAAAATAGCACTCATCAGATTTAGCAGCAAATTTTGGCAAATCAGTATTAACTAAAACAGTGCAAAGACATCCAAAAGCACGAAGATGCCCAATTCTGGGCTTGTCATGATAGATTAATTCATATGGTGTCTTCTGGTGTCGCTTGTTTATAAGAACCCTGTTTTGCACGTAACAGATGTGTTGACTGTTCTGCCAGACATGTGGCAGCTTGGAATCACTTAGCATTGTGCGAGCAGCTTCAATCAATGTTTTGTTGCGTCATTCCGCCACACCATTCTGCTGTGGGGTATACGGTGCACTGTACTGATGCTCAATTCCTTTTTCTGCACAGAATTCATCAATTGACCGATTCTTGAATTTTGTCCCATTGTCACTTCTGATGGACTTCACTTTCAAGTTCAGCTTGTTTTCAATGAGCTTGATGAATGCTTTCAACATCTCTGCAACATCACTCTTCTTTGGCAAGAAAAACACCCAAGTGAAACGAGAAAAATCATCAGTAATAACTAAACAAAATGCACAACCGTTAAGGATTAACATACTGAGTGGACCAAAGAGGTCCATGTGAAGCAGTTCCAACACCGAGGAGATTCTATTGAACAATTTTCACTTTTGTGGACGTTTGTGCTGCTTCCCCTTAGCACATGCCACACATTTCTCCTTGATCACGAATTCTTTAATTGGAAGGTCTTTGACCATCCCTCCTCTAGCTAGCCGATTCAAGTTCTTCAAGTTCATGTGCCCCAACCGTCTGTGCCATAACTGAGCATGATTCTCAGCTGTTTTAGAAAGGAGGCATGCCACATCGGTTGTGGGGGGCTTCTGCATGTTGAGGACATAAGAGTTGCCATATTTTGGTGTTCGCATCAACACCCAATCATCAGGGATGGAGTATCCAGGTTTTAGAATTAAGCATTCTTTGTTGTTAAAGAGTACTGGATACTCCCGATCACAAATTTGTGACACACTCAAGAGACTGCGCTTCAATTTCTCTACATAATTGATGTCATGGAAGCTGAGACACCCATTTCTGACTCCTCCTTTCTGACTGATATACCCTCCAACTCCTCCAGCGAACGACACATATCCTCCATGAAATTTCTCTAAGTCTTGTAGCAAATATATGTCGCCCGTCATATGACTGGAACAACCACTGTCAACGTACCAAATGTTGTTAATAGTCCTCCTTGGCTGTTCCTGCATTTAAAGGAGATCAATTAGTTTTGGGTACCCAGGCCTTAATGGGTCTGGGTAAAGTTGGGGTGCCATTGGTGGGAATGAATATGTCTTTGTTGTTGACATTTATTGGCCGGTGATTTTCTTTCCCAAGTACCCGAGGACCTTTTGGTGGATTTTTATTTTCATTTTTATTTTGAAATTTTATTTCTTGAAAATGTTTGGAGTGTTTTTATACACTCCAGTAGGTTTGAAAGACAGGTTTACCACCTTTGATACATCCATGTGTCATCCTTCCGCCAACCAGTTGATTTTTGACAAACCAACAGGATTTGGATGGATGGGTGGCTTAGGAAAACTGGCCTTTTTGTGACTGACTTAGAAGATCCAACAGGTTTTGGAATCCAGGTGGGTTTAAATGAACTGACAAACTTTGAGCCGTTTACGAATTTTCAAAAAGAGTGACCCACTTTGCTACCGAGGTCAGTTTTTGTTTGCTGCTTAGGTGACTTGGGCTTTTGATTCACTTTGTGTAACTGCGGGTGTTGAGGTACTGGCTTCTACACTTTGGGGTTTGAAGGTGCAGACCTTTGTTCCGGGCCAACATGTGTTTGGCCCGTTGGGACAGGCTTCTGATGGATCCTCTTAGGATAAAAGGGCTCATACGTTCTGTGCAAGCAATTTCTTGCCACGTGTCCAGGCTTTCCACACACGTGACAAGATTGCATCTTGGGATACGCGTGAGCCTGTGGTTGGTTTCGCCCAGTGGATATCCAAGTCGGTTTTGAACAGTTCTTATTTATCCAATGGGTTTTGCCATTTGGCTTAGTGGTCAGTATATACTCCCACTGTATCGGCTTAAACTTGTCATATGCGAAAATGACTTCTGGGTACGGGACAAAATTATGAGGTGTGGCGTCCCGTACTTTCTCGCACATTTTTCACAACATTTTCATTTTTAACTTCATTATTTTTCACACTAAACACAACATCAGTTGAGGGTTTGGGACCAGCAACCTGTGGTCCCGAACCTCTTCTCAAGATTTTAACAGCTCTTAATGGTTTCAATAGCTTTGCATCACACTTTCCAAAGTTAAAAGTACCACATTCAGAAGTTTTATCAAACAAAACAGACTCAGAAATTTTTGACACGGACTCAACAGAAGGTTCCAATTTTTCCCAGTAAAAGTTTTTATAAAAAGCATTATAATTTGAAGACTTTGAATTCTTGGAACACTCCTTTAGATCCGGTACCCCTGCTTCTTTATTACCTTTATCTGCACAACAAGTAGAATTGTCAGTAGAGTTAGAAACAGGAGCAGAGATTTTAATAGGACATGCAACAAGTTTCCTATCTAATTCAGCCTTAACATCTAAAGTAGTTTGAGAGGTTTTATGTTCAGAAATCATTTGATGCATCAGCGGCATAGGTACCGTATGTGTGGATTTTTCACCCTTTTCATCTGACCCAAAACCTAAACCCGAATTGTTTTTATCATGCCTCATTCTGGCATCAGTGTTATAAAATAAGGAACTAGCTTCCATCATTTTAGAAACAATCTTATCATTACGCTCGATAGTTTTATGTTCCTAATGGGCTCTAAATTCCTCTCTTCCTCTAAAAGCTTCCACTTTAGAATTAACAATCTTAAGATATGTGCTATTATCGCTTACCTGAGTTTCTATATTCCTGACATCTACCTGAATCGCCTCCAGTTTCTCTCTAAATATTCTGGTCTTATCTTTTGACTCCCTAAGGTCTCTAGCAGTTGATTCATGGTTTAAGGTTTCGTTTACGAACTTGCGTTCCCAATCTTTACATTCTTTAAGCATTGCTTGACATTTAGAATTTGAGCATACCTCATGATTGCTAGAGCTGGCTTCAGAACCTGGAGTGATGTATGTCATGAAAGCATGATGACCGGGTTCAGCTACTTCCTTTTCTGAATCTTCTTCAGCAAGGAGGGCCACATGATCAAGGCTCAGGCTCAGGTCTTCCACTTGAGTAGTCCAATCATATCCTGGTGTATGTTGAACCACCAGTGTCCTGTCATTTTTCGCAGCATCCTTTTTTATCCCTTCCTTCCTTTCATCAGCTGGTTTGACATCCCTTTCCACCTTCGGCTTGGTGCATTCTCTAGCATAGTGACCATACTCGTTGCAGTTGTAGCACCGCAGGTTTGCCTTGTTGAAGGTAAGTTTGATCCCTTTACCTCCAGTCTTTCTTACCAGTCTTAGCCATGAACTGCTTCGCTCGCAAAGCTGACATCCACATCTGATAGGAGATATCCATGTGCTCCAGATCTTCAGGATTAACTTGATTCACATAATCTAGAGTTAAATCGGTGGGCAGTAGGGAACCTGCAACAAGTGCCTGATAGCAACTCATGATACCTATACCAAGAACAAAGCTAGGATCTTTGGTTAGATTGTTGATATCTAAGGAAATCAAGTTGGATGAACCAGATGAGCTGGCCCCCGGGACATGAGACATGAAAGTCGTCTGATTAGTAAATCCACTGCTTTGACATGTGGCTGATTGTGATATGAAGGCTTGGTTGACTTGGTTCATCAAAGCACCATTTCCCAACTTTCTAGCTCTCTTCTGCTTCTTTTCTTCATAAGCTCTAATAGTTGACATGAGCTCACTCAATGGTGAAGTTGCCATTTCCACAGTTTTGTCGATCAACTCGATGTTGCTGTCCAATTTGGTGGAAGGGAGTTCACCAACTTCTTGTTCACCTCAACCTGAGTGTAAGTAACCCCCGCATCCTTCATAGCTGTCACTATCTTGATGAATTGCTGAAATTGGGTCTCTATGTTTTCACCAGGCACATAGTTGAACTCATTGAACTGCTCTCTGAGATTTTCTCTCCGAGATTCTTTCATATCAGCATTTCCTTTATATGCAGCAATGAGGGCATCCCAGAGTGTTTTAGCGGATTTATACTCCTTGAATGCTTCAGCCACCTCGGGGGATAAAGCCATGGTTAATGCAGCCAGTGCCTTCCTGTCACGTTCAACTCTTTCCCAATCAGTTTCAGTCCAGTCTGCCTTTTTTTTTGGGTTGAGCCTCCTGACCTGCCGCAGGAGTTGTCTTAGGAACATAGTCACCCACTTCAACAGATCACATAATCTTGGGATCATTGTAGTTGACGTAATTTACAAATCGATATTTCCAGCTCATGAAATCTTTCCCTGACATCAGAAGAGGAGGTCTAGTGTTGGTTCCAATCTTGGCATCCATTTCCAGAGTAGCGCTAGACAAGCTTGACATATCGAAAGCCATTGTGAGAGGAATCAAACAACGGTTAATGAAAGAAATGAGGTTTAGGATCGAGAAGGGGGTTTCGGTCGGATGAGTCTGGATCGGAAAGTGGTTTTCGATCGGAAAACAGAATCGAAAAAGGTCAATCGAAAAGGGGTTTTCGGTCGGGTGAAGCTTGATCGAAAAGTATTTTTCAGTCGGGAGGGGTTGGTCGAAAAGTAGGATCGAAAAGTAGGTTTTCGATCAGAGCGATTCAGTCGAAAAGTGGTTTTCGATCGGGCAGTGTTCCAGTCGAAGAGGTTGATCGAAAAGGGTTTTCTATCGGGCATGACTGATCGGAAAGTCAGCTTTTCGATCGGGCAGAGATTTCGCTCGATCGAAAGTTGAGCTATTCGATCATGTCGGAACAGGTCAAATCCATGGACGCTGATCGAAAATTGTGTGATCGAAAAGTACCCTTCGATCGAGAAGTCGATCGAAAAGTGTCTAATCGGATCGAAAAGCTAAGATTTTCGACCGAAACAGGGTCAAAGCCACAATTTCAATCGAATAGCTTATGGCGATTGAACTTCTTGCTTCTGCTACACTCGAAACCTGCACAAAAACTCACACGCACCTCCTGTTTTGCACTAACAAATGAAAATCACAAAGAAAACTCGAACCGTTAGTCCCAAAAACTTGAATCTGATATCGCGAGAGCCACGAAACACGTGTTTCTTGGCTCTGATACCAATTGTAAGGATCAAATCGATTCCTCACGCGATATCTAATCTAATCAAGACCGTGCGGAATCCGGTTTGATTGGTGATTCAAGAACAATCGAATAAAGTAATCAGATAACAATTGAAACAATAAGAAAAAAAAACACAAACCGATGAAGAGATCACTTGAATAGAATTTCGGTTGCAATACACCTTAAGAGATTCGAAATTCTCTTTAAAGAAATTTTGATTACACCTTCAAATTTGCCCCTAGAATCAATAACCTAAACATGACAATACTAGGTTCCTTATATAGGGGATACCCAACTTGCTAAACAAGATAACTCCTAACCTAGACCAAAATTTCGGCCCATACACCTTAAAACCGAATGGACCCATATAAACCCATAAAAATCACACATGTTAGCCCGATTACAATTACAAATAAGCCCAAAATACATCTAATGCAAAAGCCTTAATTTCTAGGTCTCTACATCCTTACAAGCACATGTTACTCATGACTTAAGGATAAGATTTCAAGATTGAAACCAATGATACACAAGACTTATGACATGCCAATGATCACTGCCCACACCCCACACCCATGAATTTTTTTCTTCTGATCACTTGCATTCTCATAGCTAGTTCCAATATGAAATCTTGCGGTAGACTGACTTGAGTAACAATTATCCATCTTCAGATCATTAGACATCTGAATTAGCTTTCATGAAACACGTATTTCATTAGAAACTAATGGATAATGTAAATTAACTCTTGAATATATTCAAGACTTATTAGATGAACATCTTTTCATCAGCAAAAGGTTGTTGCTTTAATGTAAACATGCTGGCACTACAAATGACTATCAACTCCCATTGAAATTTAATGTCGATTTCACTTGTTTGAAGTCTTCCATCATTAATTAGTCATTTGATCACATATCAGATTTTACATTCTGATATGGTAATCACCATTGGGTCAAATACCCAATCACTTTTCAAACACAAAGATGATCGTATCAAGAATACCATCAAACTCAAGTAGTTTGATTTCATCTTACTATTTCATGGACAAATATGACATTTGGATGTTGATCAACTTAGATTCATACTAAGTTCATGAAACTAAATGATCTCGTTTTTGGAAACGAAATTTATATTTGCTGAATAATTTTTTAGCAAATTTATATCCGTGAAGTTTGAAAGAAAAGGTGATTACGAGAATGCCTAGTGTACATAAAGCAAGTGGGAGCATCACCACTAATCTTTATCTGGATAACGAGATGTATCAAAGAAGATACCCAAAAAAAACAAATCCAATATATGGACACTGTGATGATGTCACTGTAAATGGTTACACGAGGACATAAGCTGGAAAGCACATCATCATGACTTAATCTTGATGACATTAAAATTTGTTCATAATGAGTGCGGCATCATACTCTCCGAACAATAAAGCCACCTTAAGGAGATTTTGAATCATGATTGTAACTGTACACTCAAGAAAGTTAAGTGGATTCTTAAAATCACCATTAACGTGCTCATGTGATAACACAGTAATCCACATGCACTCCAAGGGCACAAGTTTTAAGCGCATTCAAATTCACTTAAGTACTTTTGTTGTTCATAAGAAACACCAAAAGTTATGAAACAACTTCAATAAGCAAAACCGAAACACAGGCTAAGAACGTAGGACAGAGTTCACAGTTCTATTGATCAAGTTTGATCAATGAGTTAATACTACTAAGTAGTACTTGAATTTTGCACTACATTGATGTTCTACATTAGTGTTGGGATGTCGAACTTCAACGTTTGCACAAAACATTCGACCTGATCTAAACGGTTAGATGTAGAGTCCGAATTCTGCACAATGTGTTCGAATATTATACATTTTAAATATCCATGAATATTTTAAAATATTCAAAACTGTCCGTAGTCGATCAGAATTATGGGAACAATTCTGAACTAAGACTATTCTGACTCTGAACTCAAATGGTTGACAATTTAGACTTACAGACCTCATTTCGGAATGTCGTTGTGACGTAACTCGCATCAAACTGTCTTCATGGATTTAATCATAAGACTGATATGATTAAATGGTATACTCAATAGTATCCTTAGAGCTGAGATACATATGCTACCTCCCGTTCGCCAAAGACTATTCTTTGATTGTAGCTTAATGTTGTCGCGTAACTGCTAGTCATAATAGCTATTTTTGGGAATGGTTATGAAGCTTAGTGGGATCTGTATGTAGTCAACATGGGATTCTATACTCGTGCACTAATCATGCAACAGCTAGACATCGTGGTCCTCTCGTAAGTTCAAGTGTTAAGTGTAAGGCCTTACCCAACTTACCGTGTGTTTACTTGGAACACTTCAAACTGAAAACACGAGAAATACAAATGATTGAACTTTAAAGAGAATGAATAGAATCCATATCTCTTGTTCGATTGATGTCTTATACAGCAAGAAACTTATGACTTTGAATTACCATAAGTCTAAAACTATAACGCGAGCTTATAGACGTACCTTGGTGACTGACTTGAAGCGTCGTAACTGGTTAGGGCATTCATGTGTAGCTATAGCACCTCCATCTGTTTCTTCAAATGTTGTCGACATCTGTCCAAGTGGGAGTTTGTTGGATATTATATGTCTAGACCCGCCAACGTCAAGAACCCGACTCGGTTAAGACGCGAAAGAGTTACACTGAGGGCAACGAGCTTAAAATCCGCTTAATTGATTAACCGGTATATCATGGAAATTAGTAATTAATTGTTGTTTATTCTCGATAATTAAACATGCAATTAATTACACATTTATCTTAAACGATAAATACGCGGAACACAACGTTACCAGTTAACGGTTTATGGCAAATTAAAGAATCAAATAAAAGGTTCTTTGAGTTTATCGGTTCTAGAAATTACGACTAGTGAATTAGTAAACTCGTTTTATTAATTAATCGTAATTGGTGGCTCGTTTTGGTTAAAAGGATTGACGAGGACCTAAGCGTAATTAGGTGGCCTATTAATAGATGATTAGAGATTAGGAAACCCTAATCTCGAAAATCACTTTCGACGCAACCTCTCCTCCCTCGCGATCTCTCTCGTCGCGACCCAAGCCGCCGTCGACCATCGTCGTTCTCCACTCGACGGTCACCGAAACCACCATCACCACCACCCGAACCGTCACAGCCGCTACCGCCGCGGCAACAGCCACCGCCGCCGCAACTACAGCAGCCGCCGCAATAGCTGTCACACCTCCAATTTCCACTAACGTAGTATAACCATGTGGGGGTGTGATCCAGACCAGGATCTAAGTCTTTAGTTACAACCAAGCCATAATTAAAGAGTAAACCAGTCATGTATTACATTTAATAAATATGAGTTTACATTTCATAAAATCAGCGGAAGCATTAAAAGTTTACAAGGTTGTTGTTTAGTAAGAGTAATTACTAAGGTATCTGAAATACAATTTCCCAAAGGGTTTTACAAAAGATAAGTATTGCCAACGCCCGTGCCATCCATGATCCTCCAAGCAACCTGAAAAACATTCAACAATCAAGTGTCAGCAAAAGCTGGTGAGTTCACAAAGGCAGTCTACATTCACCTGTGTAAACCAAAAATGCATACGAATAACGAAAGACTAATTCGTAAGTTACAATTAATATCCATATCGTTAGGTAGCTAGTCTATGCTTATGTTCACCTGAATGTTCGCGACCGAAGCTGACAATGTATTTGAAAGGTATTTACCTATGTGATTTCCCTTCCCATGTCATTCCAGATCACAGAGTCCTAGGCTAATATTGATCTCAGTCTGACCGCCAGTCGGGAGGGTGCATCCCGTGCACCGCTGAGCGGGGGTGTCAATCCCCAGTAGTACTACTCAACATTACCTCGATATTCTATATTAACGGCCGGAGAAAGTAAGGACTTTTTGTAATTAAAACGCAATTCAGTGAATCATGTGATATTTGCCGGATATTCATAAAACAGACAAAAATACCCTTGTCTAAGCATTGCCATCCCTTATTGGATACAACTAGAAGAAGTAGTGAAACTCACCTTAGGGTGCACTGGTACACGGCACTTGACTTTACACGTTGCCTATGAATGACCTATTTTGGGTAAATACGGTCTAACCGGATTAGAGGTTTTCTATAAGACGAATATAGCATATAAGCAACCAAACAAGTTTCATACATTCATACAAGTCATACTATGTACACACAAGTTTCAATTTAGGGGAAAATCAAGGAATTGCATTCCAAGTCAAATTGCACATAAAAAGTCAAACTTCAAGCACCAATTTGGTGGCATACCTAAATTTCTCATTTCTTGGAGTTAAGTCCTAAAATTTTACAGGCATATACTATACATCATTTAGGAAATGTTGCAAAATAAATCAAGTAAAAATGTTAAGTATTGAGAAAGTTACGTGCGTCGGAAGTTGGCATTTTAAGCTTTTTGCAAAATAGTCAAAGTGAGTTTAAAATTTGCATAACTCATTCAAAACTTAGAGTTTGAACACTAAACTTTCCAGATCCTACTTTTAATATATAAACCTCATTTCCAATTAACAAACTCATCAATAAAACAAGATTAGCATGCTCAACCAGTTTGAAAGGTCTACTTTTCACAGATAATGACAGCTTTGCACACCTAACTTGCAGCAGTGTTTTGGAAGACCAAAATGAGGTTTTAGAAAATGTGCGAGTAGCCCAGATAAAGATAAGACATGAAACTTTACTACAGCGAAAGAATCAACTGATTTCGATAAAAATTGAGCAAGTTATGACCCGTGCAAATCGACCCAAAAACTGGACAGAATCTGTCCAAAAACGGGATTTTGTAACCATTTTGGTTTGAAAGCTTTGAGCAACACTTTGGTCATCACTCTCCTTGTACAGATTTATAACATCATAAACAACCATTTAACATGCATTTTCAGTTCTAAACATAATCACATCAATATCATAGCAAAAATCGAGCATAGCCTTTGCACATAGCAATTTCACATAAAATTTGTGTTAAACACAACAAGCTTTCCACAAGGACATTACATGGCAGAATTTTTATCACAGTCACAGCCCTTAACCCGACCTCAAAAAAACCCCAAATCACAAATCATTATAACCTAACATAAATCATGTTCTATGAATCATGTTCTATGAGCATTTACACACATCAAATTGCACATAAACACTAGATTAACACATGCAACATACAAATTTCGAGTTAGAGATTTCTAGGGCTTACAAGTTGGGAAGAAAAATGGCGGATTGAAGAAGATGAGATGGAGATGGAGCCTTTCCTAGTCTTCTTGAAGCTTAAGCAAGCTTAGAAACTCCAATCCTTGTTTGTTTGATGGTGGATTTCAAAAAATCTCCAAGTGTGTGTGAATGTGTGTGTGGAACCATAAGGAAGAAGAGAGGAAGAAGAAATGTCGTGAATGAGGGAGGAGGGGGGGGGGGTTAGGGCAGATTTCTAAGTTTGCCAAATCACACATTTGGTCCCTCTAGTCCCCTTTATACACAAATGACCCAAAACAACTAAAAAGTGGGGTTTTAACCCAAAACTTGTAAAGTAAAACACTAGAAATGTTTTCTAAATGTATTTAACTCATTTAACATGCAATGTTTAGTCGGGATTAGTATAAATATCATTTACACATAAAAATTCCAATTTACGCACGAAGTCTGGTTTCACCCGAAAATGTAAAATTTTCAAGTAACACATAAGGTCACGAAATAAATTACTAGAATCCCTTAGCAATTAAATACATAGTTTTGTATCAACATTTATATAGCACATAGTGGCACACAAAACTCAGTTTAAGTATAAAAACATGATTTTTCCCGAAACGCTTAATCCAAGTACTCATAGAATCATGAAATAAATTTCTAAAATAAATTTGAAATTAATTATATGATATTTTGTGAACGTTCAAATAACACCTCGTGACACATAATAAATTAATAAAATTTATTTGCGTTGTGATTATTATTTCACATAATGCAACAAATCAAATAGTGATCGGAGACGGGCTTGGTCATGTAAACGCACGTGACAATAACATGACACGTAAGTGTCTGGGTTGTTAAAGAGACTAACGGAAATAGTTAACGGTGAAACTGACGGTTGTCATAGCGTCCCTAAGTTGAAAGAATTTTCGTCCCGAAAATTGTCGTAGTGCTCAAGGTGCGTTGGCCAATTGAATGGGATGAAGGAGAATGAAAACAAGAAATTTTTTGGGTATCACATCATCCCCAAGTTGAAAGGATTTTCGTCTCGAAATTCGCCTTAGTGCTAATCGTTTCACGGATCGTTATGAGAGAGTCCAAGTTCTCTGTTCTAAGGGGAATGATGGACGGTATATGATTAAAAAGCATCGAATGAACTTTTTGTCTGATCGTATGAAGAGTGGTTTTCTATAACAAACATTTCCATGAGTGAGTTGAATCGCATCGCATGGTTAGGTTTAACAAATATGACGATGACGCCATATCCGAAATCGAAATATTTAATGTATGTCCGAGTAGTCTTCAGCTATAGTATCCAATAAGATAACAGAAAGTATGGTGTCAAATGACACGGTAGAGGCAAGAAGTGCTGCTAAAAGGTTCGAATGTTAACGTATCTGGAGAGTGGGTATGCATCCTTAAATTTGGCTAAGATCGGGTGGTTCTTACAGTTCGCAGAAAAGGCATAGGCAGATGACGCTGCAAGGTATCGTAATACCAATAGCATAGCGAGTAAGCATGGTAATCTCATAAAGAAGTGCTCTACTTCACCAAGCCGGTGACAATTTAGGCGTTCGCGAGGTCAACAAGTCATGGTATGTCAGAAATGCAATAACTAGAGGACCAATTGAAATATTTCACCAATTTCCATGGTGAACCAAGACGAGTACGGATCTGGGACGAGTAAACGTTGATAAGGGTCCTGGAAAAGTCATGGGGTTGCTCCAAAGAACATGTGATTTGTCTTTTATAATACAAAAAATGAGTTGTTAAAACGTTGGTGTTCATCTAAGTCATAATCTATATTTGACCCTTAGTAGGAAATTTATATCAGGATGTTTTCCCTCAATCTAGAGGGTTGGAAAACAATAAGTTTTATTTGATTATATTGTGTATGTCCCTTCTAGTGAAATATGCATGAGGGACATGGGAAATCACGACGGAAATAACATAGATTTTGCTTTATTGTGGGTACTGTCCCATTAAATGAAGTTTCTCAACATAAGGTTTTTGTCTATGATTTAAAGGTAAATCTGTGGTTCAACGCTGATCCCACCTTCCACATGCCGATAGTGCTTATGTATAGGGTGTACCGCAGCTAACCCACCACAATACCAGCACGTTGAGGGTGCATCAGTTACCTTGCCTTTCTGGCTATTTGACAAATTTTGTTAGATAATATACTTGAAAATAGGGTATCTTATGTTTTTCCCCAATGCCTTTGAGTTGAACGAGAGAGAAAGATTTGAAACCATTCAACATGTGAAAATTTTGAATTTTGCGACAAAAAGGTTTTTCCACGTTTTCAGTCGGGGGGGGGGGGGGTCTTCACCCACGGTGAGGATTATTAAGAGTTTAGCGTGCGCGACGCGAGCATTAACACTATTTAAGTTTCTGAGACGGATTCAAAAGATAAGGTGGTCCTTCACGTTTAGGTTTAAAATGAGGTTCGCCAACATGGGATATATCGTTACGCATATTACCCTCTGGTAAAGATCCAAAATAAGGGTGACGTTCTAATGACCGAAAGTTTCTTTGTAGAAGCATAAATGATATCAAGTATGGGAATACAGACTCAGGATGAAGGGCAGAGTAGCTAGTGTAGGGTAGTTGCAACTACACATTTCGAAGAGAGTCATCCGGTACGATTTACAGAATACGGAGAAAACGATTTTGGGTCGACTGATATGAATGCGAGTGTGTCAACGGTTGTACCGTACAGTAGGATAAATTTCATGTAAGAATATAAGTTTATGTCGGTCCCCAACAGTAAGTAGAGGTGCAAAAGGGTATTAAGAGTGGATTTCCGAAACACCAAGTGCTCACGACTTAAAAATACTACCTGACTTCCAATGAGTGTAAATACGAGTCGTAGCTAAGGTTTCGCGGGGTCTAGTGCGTATCGAAAAGCTGCATTGCATATAAGATGTAAAAATATCGGGTACTTGGGTCGCTTTCAGTGATCCCCGGGTAGCTCGCCGCATATACAATAGATTTAAACGTGACTTCGTCTCTGAAATCAATCTACTTCCTTACGCGTGTCTCAGAAGTTCGGGTCAATCATTCGATTAGTCACCACTAGTTATGAAGCAGGGGTTACCAATGAAAGTGTTTTTTTTAGAGAAGAAGGAACGAGGACAATGGGTAGCAATAGAGGTGCACAAATCGGTTTTTTTAAAGAACCGGTTCCGGTTCCAAACCGGTTCCGGTTCCATCAGGCGCCAAAAAATCCGGTTCCGGCTAGAACCGGTTCCGGTTCCGGTTCGGTTCTGGGGCGAAAAAACCGGATCCGGTTCGGTTCCAAACCGGTTCCGGAGAACCGACCAAAAAAACCGGTTCCAAAGAACCGGTCGCTGTAAAGGAGGTTTTTTTTTTAGTTTTTAAAAACATTTTTTTACAAAAACAACACATAGAAAACAAATTTCAAACTTCATTAAAACTACCATAATGTTTGTCCATTACACGGTTACATAAGTTACGAGTTCGGAGTTCGGATCGAAATAAAAACACACCATTACGAAAACAAATCCTACGAGTTACGAGTTCGAATCAATTAAACAAACAACTACGAAACATTAAGCAAATAACTTCTTGTCTTCATCTTCATTCTTCATCTTCATAACTTCATCTTCAAATCATCTTGATGTAGTCTCATCTTCGGAACTATTCGGGCCAATACGAACCGCCGCATCATAAGCATCTTCATCGGAAAGACCAAGCTCAATCTCGTTCATGTGAATCCTTTCTTCAAGAGTAGTTTCGTCTTCAAGAGTTTCCATGTTTTGAATACGATCCGCCGCATCCAAATGATCTTTCAAGCAAATGCACATCTCGATTGAAGCCGGAGTCAACCTTGTTCGCCTTACCGATAAGACCCTACCACTCAAAGAAAAAGCACTTTCCGAAGCTACCGTGGAAGCTTGGACGGTTAGTAGATCTCGGGCAATAGCGGATAGGATTGGAAATTGACTTTCCTTTGCCTTCCACCATGCCAAGATATCAAAAGACTCAACTTCCTCCCGAGTCATCATGGAAAGAAAATCGCTTCCCATATACCTCCCAAGCTCACTAGTCGGTGTTGTTCCCCTTTGACGCTTACTATTTTCCGCCCTCAAATAAGTGAAAAAATCATTCTTGACCATGACTCGAGCTACTAACGGATGACATTGAGTGGTGGATGTGTGTTGTTGGACCATATCGAGTCAAGTAAACATTAAACAAGTTTTGAATACAAGTATGAAAAGTAGCTTTTGTTTTTGAAGCAAAGTCGACATCTTCCTCATACATTTCCAAATACTCCGCTATCCTTTCAATAGCGGTTTCAACACCCGTAACGTTATAACATGGGTTCAAAAAGGTGGCACAAGTAAAAACGGGTGGTATCTCCTTGAAATATTTTCGAAACTTGATTTTCATAGGCGTCACCATAAGACTAAACATTTCACTTTTAAATTCAAATTCACTCATTGTTTGTGACATTAGAAAAAGATTGTGGAGAACAAAAGAACTTGTGGGATAATAAACCCCCGAAAGTTGTGTAGTTGAATCGTTAAAAACTCGAAGAAAATCCCTCATTTCTTCAATGCACTCCCAACTCTCATCCGAAAAAGGTGTAGCTCGTGCACGAGATGCAAGATGATCATGAAAAATCTTTAGAGTGTCCTTTTGTTTTAACGCACTCTCAAACATTGTGAACGTCGAATTCCATCGTGTAGGAACGTCCCAATTCGGTCCTAAACATGGAGAATTCGTATCCGTATACAATTTTCGGTATTTCATAAATCTTTCTCTACTTTTTTTGAAAATGGAATAAATCATGGTTCTAAAAGCGTCTTTAATTTCACAAACCGACCCAACACTAAGACCATCTTGAACAACCAAATTGATAATATGAGCCACACAACGACTATGGAAAAACGCTCCGTTACAAACCGGTTTATATTTCAATTTTAGTTTCTCGACCGCTACGGTGTTATTTGAAGCGTTATCAAAAGACATAGAAAAAACTTTTTTTTCCAACTTAAATGTTCGAATAACATAGTCTAATAGTTGGAAAACATTATCACCGGTATGTGGGTATGGAAACAATTCAAAAGCCACCGTACGTTTCATCATTTGCCATGATGAAGGACAAACCCAATGAGCGGTCACACAAAGGTATGATTCCGGTAAATGGTGTGTAGCCGACCAAACATCGGTGGTCAAGTTCACACCGGTTTCCAAGTTTTCAAAAAGTGAAATTAACTATTTTTTTGCGTTTGCCCATAGTTTTAAACAATCCCTTCTAAGAGTGGTGCGACTTACTTGGGTATATCGAGGTTGGAGAGTGTCGCGAATCATACTTGTTAAGCGAGCGTTGTCGAAGTGATCGAAGGGAAGAGCTTCTTGAATCACGAACTTTGCCATTCGGTCTCGAACCGCCATTAGATCGTAATTGAATACGTCTCCATGACTTCCCATTTGTGCTTGACCCTTAGAAGGATTAGCCTTCAACGAGGAACATGATTGATTAAGATGCTTCCTCAACGTTGAGTTTCCTTTCGGATCAAGTAAAGCCCCGCATGCCTTGCAACGAGCTTTTTCCTCACCGTTTGACATTTCGCATAAGTCCATATGCTCCCAAACATCGCGTGATCGGGTACATTCAAGTATCCTAACAACAACATTGCTTGAGCCTTGCTCATCAACGGACTCACTCGCTTGTTTGCCTTTGCCTTTGCGGTTGCCACCGGCCATCGAAAACGTGAGAGAATGTGTGTGTTTTTTGAAGTGATATTTGTGATTTTTTAGTGTGGAATTAACCCATAACAATTACCTAGTATTTATACTACATTGTAGGTTGCATGGGGGAAAAAATACAAAAAAACGGTCAAAAATGGAGCAAAAACGGCGAGAAATCCGTTACCCAACGGCTACTTTTTTTTTGCCCAGACCGGTTCTCGTTTTCGGTTCCAGAACCGGTTCATAAACCGGTTCCTGGAAAACCGGTTCCGGTTCTTCGCCCACAATCTAAAACCGGTTTGGAACCGGCGGATTTTTTTTGGAACCGAACCGGTTCCGTCAGAACCGGTCCCAAATCGGTTCGGTTCCGGTTCGGTTCGGCGGTTCCGGTTCCGGAACCGGTTCGGATGTGCACCTCTAGGTAGCAACGTATGATGTTGTGGAACTTTCCTAGCATACAGCTGCCTATTGCTGGTTGTCACTGTTTGTCGTACGGGAGCTTCTGGCAAAGAAGTGCTAATGTCATTAATGAGGTTAACTAGCCATGATGACTCGAGGCTTGAAGACCTCCAAGTCACACAAGAATATAAGAGTAGAAGGTTCCTTGGTAGTCAAGTTCACAGATGAATCGTGTGTTTGAAGATAAAGCAGATCGTACGGGTTCGAGAGGTAACTAACATCGCTCCGTTGGGTGAAACTGTATTTGTAGTGAGGTATAAAGTGTTTAAAATTGTGACGAGATTACTAGTCAAGAGGGGCGAATTTCACAAGATTTTCCTGCCGAAAGGTTGGTTCGAATGGTTGAGGTGTAATTGTCCATTCAAGATGTCTGGGTTTCCATCAGATTAGAGCTTATGGAGTTGTTGCACAATTGAGAGAGCTTGAAGGAGGGTTATGGCAATTAACGTCATAGGGGTAGAATTAAAATTGCGGATAAATTAGAATCAGTGAAGAGTTTAACCACGGCTCACTCGCAGCGAGGGGAGATCTTATCATCGGATGGTGTGAATGATAGGATGTCTTATCGGGATTATCATTTGCACAAGCATTTTTAAAGGATTTTGATAGGTTGGTACCCATATGTAGGAGAAATGAGAATAGATGTGATTGCGTAATGAATACGGTCGAAGACCATAAGCTTGAAAATTTGATGTCATGAGAGTTTTGAAATGAAAGGTCGTATCCCTTATAACTGATGGTTTGCCGAGTAGGATTTCCCCAGGGCTTCCATACACCATGAATTACATTTACGTGTGCACCCGTAACGGTAATTTACCTTGTATGGTCACGCTGGTTCCTCTTACTTTAGCTACCAGGTTCGGTGGGGTAGTATGTGGTTTCCAAGGGGGTAAAGTATCAAGAAGGTGTTATTAAATCATAGGTAACTGACCGGGATTTGCCAGGGAGACAAGTTTTGAGAATAAACAGCTCATTCAATTTAAGGTTTACCGTAGGTACGATTTGGTAAGCAAGTGGTTCAGTAGGAGTATGGGCAGGGCATGCTATAATGCCCCCAACTTAACTTAAAGATATAGAGTAGTTATTGTCCGACTCGATCACGAATCCGTTATACACACATATATTTATATATATATACAGAGAGAATATCATATTATTCTTAGTCATCACAAGCCTGATTTCATTTATGTTACTAGAGTCACATTCACAATGAATTATCACAAAACATCTATGTGATTTAAAATGCAAGGTCTAAACTGACCAAGGAAAAAGGGTGTTAACATTTTAAGGTAACAGACGCAGTCACAAGCATCTCATGAGAAATCATCTGATTCTATACAATGTTGCCCTATACGAGGCTAAACAGCGTTCTTTACTAACGCACTACGATAAAGGTACTCTCGGTGTGTGTTAATAGGTGTCCTACCCGAATAGGATCTACTTACGACTCCTATTTATGTTATAAGAGAGTATGATCAGTTAAGCTGAGGATATGTTAGATCATTGTCTTAGAGTCTAGATTACCATGATCTAGGCCTAAAGGTAAACCTACCCTAGGTCATTCAAAACAAACAATGTTGTTAAGGGTTAAACAAGTCCGTAAAGATATCAGGATCCTAAACAATGGATCTTGCCCTATTCTTGAAGCTAGTGCATAACCACAAGCACTTACGATTAATCATTCAAGTTTTGTCGATGTAACCAAGTAAAAGATGGTGAATACATGCTTAAAAGGAAATCCTCTCTGATTGCATCTTAGGTGGGTCGTACCCCAATAGGGTTCTTGATGGTCCTGTATACACTACACAGAAGGCAATGTGCATTCTAACATGTGGTACAAACAATTGCTACACCAATTCTCATAGATTCTTCCAAGTGTCCCCTTAAAGTTTGCTAAGAACTCTTTAAGTCCGCTAAGTCATGTTCAAGTTCGCTAAGAGCAACTCAAGTTCGCTAAGGAGTGTTTCAAGTCCGCTAAGAACAAGTTCGCTAGGAACAAGTTCGCTAAGAACAACTTAAGTTCTCTAAGCACAAGTTCGCTAAGAACCATACAAGTTCGCTAAGAACAGTCAAGTTTGCTAACCACAAGTTCGCTAAGCACAATCCAAGTTCGCTCAGAATAGATGAAGTTTGCTAAGACCAGCTGAAGTTCGCTAAGGCCTCATCAAGTTCTGCTAAGAATCCAACAAGTTCACTAAGGGCATACCAAGTTCGCTAAGGAGAATGTCAAGTTTACTAGCTGGAAGTTCGCTAAGTACAGCACAAGTTCGCTAGGAACATGGGTAAGTTCGCTAGGAACAAAGGTTCAAGTTCGCTAACAGAAGTTCGCTAAGAAGGATTCAAGTTCGCTAAGGTCATGGTCAAGTTCGCTAGGAACAATTCTAGTTCGCTAAGAGCAATGTGACGTTCGCTAAGAAGAGTTCACCAAGTTCGCTAAGAAGGGTGTGACAAGTACGCTAAGACTATACTTAGTAAAATTTTCTGATTCAAAATCTCCAAAATTTCTAAGTCTCGGGAAAGAAAAATTTCTACCCAAAATCCAATTCCTACACCGCCATAAAAAAGGAATTCTAAATGAGGATCATCTTCAGCACGCGGGGAAATACTTTTGGGAATGGGTTGTAACCAAATTTTCAAAAAGAAGTTACAGTTCAGAAACTTTACTTTTAAAATGTTTTGGTTCGCTGTAACCAAGGGCTCTGATACCAATCTGTCACACCCCCAATTTCCACTAACGGAATATAACCGTGTGGGGTGTGATCCTAGACCAGGATCCAAGTCTTTAGTTACAACCAAACCATAATTAAAGGGTAAACCAGTCATGTATTACATTTAATAAATCTGAGTTTACATTTCATAAAATCAGCGGAAGCATTAAAAGTTTACAAGGTTGTTGTTTAGTAAGAGTAATTACTAAGGTATCTGAAATACAATTTCCCAAAGGGTTTTACAAAAGATAAGTATTGCCAACGCCCGTGCCATCCATGATCCTCCAAGCAACCTGAAAAGCATTCGCAAAAGCTGGTGAGTTCACAAAGGCAGTCTACATTCACCTGTGTAGACCAAAAATGCATACGAATAACGAAAGACCAATTCGTAAGTTACAAGTAATATCCATATCGTTAGGTAGCTAGTCTATGCTTATGTTCACCTGAATGTTCGCGACCGAAGCTGACAATGTATTTGATAGGTATTTACCTATGTGATTTGCCTTCCCGCGTCATTCCAGATCACGGAGTCCTAGGCTAATATTGATCTCAGTCTGATCGCCAGTCGGGAGGGTGCATCCCGTGCACCGCTGAGCGGGGGTGTCAATCCCCAGTAGTACTACTCAACATTACCTCGCTATTCTATATTAACGGCCCGAGAAAGTAAGGACTTTTTGTAATTAAAACGCAATTCAGTGAATCATGTGACATTTACCGGATATTCATAAAACAGACAAAAATACCCTTGTCTAAGCATTGCCATCCCTTACCGGATGCAAATAGAAGAAGTAGTGAAACTCACCTTAGGGTGCACTGGTACACGGCACTTGACTTTACACGTTGGCTATGAATGACCTATTTTGGGTAAATACAGTCTAACCGGATTAGAGGTTTTCTATAAGACGAATATATCATATAAGCAACCAAACAAGTTTCATACATTCATACAAGTCATACTATGTACACACAAGTTCCAATTTAGGGAAAAATCAAGGAATTGCATTCCAAGTCAAATTGCACATAAAAAGTCAAACTTCAAGCACCAATTTGGTGGCATACCTAAATTTCTCATTTCTTGGAGTTAAGTCCTAAAATTTTACACGCATATACTATACATCATTTAGGAAATGTTGCAAAAAGAATCAAGTAAAAATATTAAGTATTGAGAAAGTTACGCGCGTCGGAAGTTGGTATTTTTAAGCTTTTTGCAAAATAGTCAAAGTGAGTTTAAAATTTACATAACTCATTCAAAACTTAGAGTTTGAACACTAAACTTTCCAGCTCCTACTTTTAATATATAAACCTCATTTCCAATTAACAAACTCATCAATAAAACAAGATTATGCATGCTCAACCAATTTGCAAAGGTCTACTTTTCACAGAAAAATGACAGCTTTGCACACCTAACTTGCAGCAGTGTTTTGGATGACCAAAAGGAGGTTTTAGAAAACGTGCGAGTAGCCCAGATAAAGATAAGACATGAAACTTTACTACGGCGAATAGAATCAACTGATTTCGATAAAAATTGAGCAAGTTATGACCTCGTGCAAATCGACCCAAAAACTGGACAGAATCTGTCCAAAAACGGGATTTTGTAACCATTTTGGTTTGAAAGCTTTGAGCAACACTTTGGTCATCACTCTCCTTGTACAGATTTATAACATCATAAACAACCATTTAACATGCATTTTCAGTTCTAAACATAATCACATCAATATCATAGCAAGAATCGAGCATAGCCTTTGCACATAGCAATTTCACCTAAAATTTGTGTTAAACACAACAAGCTTTCCACAAGGACATTACATGGCAGAATTTTTATCACGGTTACTGCCCTTAACCCGACCTCAAAACAGCCCCAAATCACAAATCATCATAACCTAACATAAATCATGTTCTATGAGCATTTACACACATCAAATTGCACATAAACACTAGATTAACACATGCAATCTACAAATTTCGAGTTAGAGATTTTTAGGCCTTACAAGTTGGGAAGAAAAATGTCGGATTGAAGAAGATGAGATGGAGATGGAGCCTTTCCTAGTCTTCTTGAAGCTTAAGCAAGCTTAGAAACTCCAATCCTTGTTTGTTTGATGGTGGATTTCGAAAAATCTCCAAGTGTGTGTGAGTGTGTGTGAATGTGTGTGTGGAACCGTAGGGAAGAAGAGACGAAGAAGAAATGTCGTGAATGAGGGAGGAGGGGGGTTTAGGGCAGATTTCTAAGTTTGCCAAATCACACATTTGCTCCCTCTAGTCCCCTTTATACACAAATGACCCAAAACAACTAAAAAGTGGGGTTTTAACCCAAAACTTGTAAAGTAAAACACTAGAAATGTTTTCTAAATGTTTTTAACTCACTTAACATGCAATGTTTAGTCGGGACTAGTATAAATATCATTTACACATAAAAATTCCAATTTACGCACGTAGTCCGGTTTCACCCGAAAATATAAAATTTTCAAGTAACACATAAGGTCACGAAATAAAGTCACGAAATAAATTACTAGAATCCATTAGCAATTAAATACATAGTTTTGTATCAACATTTAGATAACACATAGTGGCACACAAAACTCAGTTTAAGTATAAAAACATGATTTTTCTCGAAACGTTAATCCAAGTACTCATAGAATCATGAAATAAATTTCTAAAATAAATTTGAAATTAATTATATGATATTTTTGTGAACGTTCAAATAACACCTCGTGACACATAATAAATTAATAAAATTTATTTGCGTTGTGATTATTATTTCACATAATGCAACAAATCAAATAGTGATCGGAGACGGGCTATGTCACATAAACGCACGTGACAATAACATGACACGTAAGTGTCTGGGTTGTTAAAGAGACTAACGGAAATAGTTAACGGTGAAACTGAAGGTTGTCACAATAGCAGCCGCCAACGCAGCAATAGCCGTCGCAGCGACCATTGTCGCCGCAACGACCATCGCCGCCGCAGCAACCACTGCTGTCGTGCAGTCCCGTTGCCGCCGCCGACGTGGACTGACGCTGCCGTGAACTACCGCAACCGTGTTGCCGTCTCCGTTCCGTCTCCATCCGACGATAGTCGTAACCGCCAATACTCGAGTCGTTATGATTCGCGACGAATCGATCAGAGAAGGTTTCGCGATACGCGAACCGATTTGATCCGAACAGTCGGATCGTGATTTCTGTGAAACGCTAGCGACCCGCTCGTTGTTCCTCGGTGTCTTTAACTTGTGTTAGAACACCGCTCAGGTATATCTAAACTAACTTTAGATTTAATTGATTTAATTATTTATTTATTTCGATTATGTTATCGATGATTCCGATCGCGTTCCGATTTTAACACGATCTAGGTGTTTGTGTGATTTGGTGATCGTGATCCTGTTGACACGATATCGACACTTTAGGGTTTACACATTTTAGTAATCAAATTGTTTTATTCCGCTACTAAATCGAATTACTTGTTAATTCGATAAACTCTGATTTAATTACGCTCGGTCGGTAATGATTAATTAAAATGTAATCGGAAATTTTTTTTTCGTCACCGGGCACTCATATAGCAATGTCGAAACCCAACATTGTAAACTCGTAAATTTTCAATCGGGTAGACTTCATGGCACACATACCTAGAAGATACGCATGTGACCTCAAAAAGGAACATTCAAAATGAGCAACTTGAAATTTCTAAGATAAAAGGATATGTTATGTGCACGTAGGTTCGCAACTCGTTAACGTGCCCATTTGTCTCAGTGTATACATGTAATCCTGTAACCATTCAACTTGGAAAGTAATAAAGAGTGACAACTATGATTGCACTAGAAAAGGGGAAATGACGAGCTGTATATGATCCCTCCAAATCATTCTCATTGGCTTTTTAATTTTAACAAGTTTAATTAATTTAAATTAATAGACACTATTTCAAAACATGAGTTCGTTTTGAGATCGTCTCGAGTCTTAATCTTTAACAATCGTCATATTTAATTGGGAGGTTTACTAGAACATAACAATATCATAAATTACTATTAAACTATTAATCTTCTACTACTTTAATAAGTAAGAATAATCTAAGCCACGTGTCACTCTCTTACCCTATCTTCCGCTTATTTTCGCGCCATACGCTTTCCCTTTCCTTTCGAACCCCAATTTCATTAAGCTTGCAGTTTCAAAATCAATTGGGATGTGAATCGGTCTGAAACACGTCCTTCTCCCTAGCCCTAATCGAAATTCAATCGGCGACGTCTTCATTGTGGGATGTGAATCGTTACAAGCTTCGATGTTGTGTAAATCAGCCTCCTCATAAATCGCACCTCAACGTTTGCTGTTCTACCATACTCACCATTCGTAACATACATCTGGAACTAGCGACTCCCTTTATCTCTTTCAAGCAATCTTCAAATCAATTATCACCGATGAATCAATCTTCAATACAACTGGTATGTTAATCTTCTGATGTCAACTATTTTTGTTCTTTGTTCAACAAATACATTTGATGAAATCTGATTTTAGTCAGAAACGTAGTTATTTGGTTTATTGATTTTGTAACTTTCGTATAACCGCAGAGGAAGATAGCAAATACTTGGTATTTTCTCAGAGGCACAAGTAATATAGTCATACACTTTCACTCTGACCCATTGACATTAACATATTTGAAACCCTAGATTCGAAATTCCACACCGTATCATGATCTATTCATATTATATGTTCTTAAATCGCTTTGATCAAAATGCTAAGGATAAATGTCAATAGTACAGTTTTCATAAAGTTACAATTCAAATTTGACATTCTCAAGCTAGCTCCAATGACGGTTCTGGATTTACACCTTCGAGCTCGTATGGTTTCATAGCTAACGCTTCTTGATGTTGACCAGGTTTATAGCCCTCTTTTTATATATTTATAATCATGTTTGTCTTTGTATTCTGTTTGTGTCTATTTTGTTTAATATTCAAGCACTATATTGTGAGAAGAGGAAGTGATTTGTTCCACATGCCTTTAAAGGTATCAAGTAGGTTGGTGTTCATGGATGGGGTTCTCAGGTTTGTAATTTAATTGTTTTGATTTTTAATTAGTAGTTTATTTTGCTATTAGATAGCACATTGATTCACTTTGTGATTGAAAATTTGTTATTCTATCGTGGGTTTCTTTTGGGACTGCTAACTGTGTTTTGGAAACCTACATTGATACAACATATACCGTTTAAAAAAATGAATGTGTTTCAAAAAATTGCTTATCTACTAATTGCGTTTTGATACAACATATACCGTTTTGAGTGAGTTTGGGATTTGTTATATTCAAATCTTTTTCTTTCAAGCAGCGCTTAACTGGTAAATGATTTTATTGAACGATCATATACACCCGTTAAGCACTTTAACTGTAAATATTGAATCAATGAATGTACTGCAGACATTAAGTCTGGAAAGTGAGTCAACTGAATTGGAGCGGTAGATTGGTTGGAACTTTTAACATTGTTTGTCTTTCTTGGTCTTATTGTTCTTCAAATTTAGGGAATGAATGTATGTTCAGTTACATCTTCAATTGAAAAGCTTTCAGGGGAAGAAGCGGTTAGTGGTCTTTGGCATCAAGTATGATCTTCAATGCATTTGTTTATCTATTCATCATCAATTTTACATTACTTTTTATGTTTATGGTATTTGTTGGGCTTCTCTTTAATCTGATTTTTTCAAACAGTAATAGTGGTAATTGAAATAGTCGATTACCTTCTTTGCTAACCGAGGTTGGGTATGGATTATCAAACACGTTTTTTGAGATAGACGAAGTTAGATTGTTGGTTGATCCAATATCATTAGGTTTTGTAAAAGGAGCAACATTGATTACGTTGAAGAGTTGATGTATTCTGGATTTCAGATAACTTGGAGCAGAATTTATTCATCTTTATGCCCCCCAAATCTTTGTATATAATAATAAAACAATAATGACACCATTGTTTGATCAAATTAGTCACATGACACAGTCTTGATTGAAATAGATTTCACTTTTGAGTTTATATCAATTAGAAATTAACTGAATTTGATGAGGCCTACCAAATTTTTACTTTGAGATGTGTCTGCATGAGTTATCTATTATGTGGTGTAGGTTGAAGGGCTTATGATGGATTCGCAGCTGAAGATGAGATCACAAGATGGAATGCAGTAGCACAACAAAAAACTGCAATAAAACACTGAAACAAATTTATGTAGCACAGGTATGCTGCATACAGTTGATTTTATGTTATTTTGACTTTTGAGCTCATTGGTTTATATTTTAGATAATGAGATATGTACATTTATGCTAAACTTGAGCTTTAGTTATTTATTCTGTTAGATACCTTAGGACTTTAAGGACTATTTTATTTCTTAGATACAAAAAAAACATCCCTTGGCCTATTTCTCTGATATTTTGATATTCATATACAATTTGTTTGATTTTTTTATAAACTAGCACAGTAGCAGTTTAGCACAGTGGACTATGGTCACTTAGTGTAGGTATTTCAAATAAAAATAAAATCAACATTTTATGAATTATGTGAAGACTTATATATTTAAAAAAAAAATTTTTACGCGGATACTTCATTTTTTATTATTATAGCATTCAAATGTTCATACGGTTACAACTCAGTCCGACATACGGGGCAAACGGGCAACAAGCTGCGCCGCAAGCCCTTTTTGAATAGCAAAACCTAAGCGGATAAAAACAAGTTTCTTAGCTCTAGGAGTCACTATATGTCCATGCATAACCTTCTGGATCCGCCCGAGCGTGTCCGCAGCCTCTGACGCGAGGTGCCCGAACGTGTCAAAAGCAAAGGGAACAAACACATGCTGATTCTCGAGACATGCCTTCTCGTGCTTGTCCACCTTACCCGTAGCCGCCTTAGCAGCAGCCTGCCCCGCCGTGAAAACTCCAGAGCCAAAGCCCGCAAGGGGAGAGACCCCGGTCAGATCGATGCAAGCGTGCTTCCCCCTTGACCACCCAAACACCAGGATGTCCGCCGGTCTAAGGGTCGAACGCCCCTCTTTTGGGTCAGTTAAGAAGTTGACGGGGGCTTCCTTCTTGGCTGAAATCCCAGCCTTTCTGAAAATGTCAAATAGCACATCCCGGACCCAGTCATGACGGTACTTGAACCCCGGGAGATCTTTACAGTGAACCGCGTGCTCCCCAAACGAATCCAAACACGCATTGCGGCAAACAGGGCACTTCTCGTCCGCGGGAAAGAGGGGTATCATAAGCCGGTACTTGAGGATAGACCGGTATTCGACCGACGACATGCGTTGCCCGAGCCCGTTAATGGGGAGGGCATGGAGAAAATCTTGGGCATGTGGTTGACGAAGGCAGCTCCGCACCGCTTTTTGCCTGGCATTCATATTAAACCGGGTCTCCATATCCAACACGATTTTGCTGAAAAGGGCATTCGCCAAAACATGTTGGGGTTTTGGGGGGGGCGGTGTCCTTGTCAGAGAAACCGCTAAGATCAAAACCCGGTACGATGTCACGCAGGGCAACCAGAGCGAAAGTATAATCCGAGTCCATGTCACAGACCCCGCTCTCCCGCAAGATGTGGTCCTGCAGCCCCCAAGATTGGGCCCTGGACGCTACAAACGCATAAGACGAGGCCTCCATAGCCGAAGAAACCCCGAGCCCCCCGTGCCGGATAGGCAGGGAAGCGAGCCGCCACTGAAGGTCCCCAAAATAAGCCCCCCCCCACAGACCACAATGTTTTCAACTGTCTCGCGCAGGGTCTGATCAAAGCAGGAGGCCGCCCCTTGCATGTGGGCGGGGGGACAGGTCCGCAAGCCGAAAAAGAGCTTGGCAACACCCATGCAAGAGCGAAGCAGGAGAAGTTCGCATTGCGGGTCCCGAATCTTGGGAAGGAGGTGCATTAGAGCGGCAGCGTTAGAAGCCCTCTTGGACGCCAACCCCTCAATGAACCCACCGTCCCTACTGACTGCCCCTCCAAGGAGCTTTACCCCTAGGGCTGGCCTACTGATGCCCGAGAGGAAGAGGCCCGGCCGATTCTTCCTCCCATCGCAAGACGGCTAAAACAGCTCCATCTTCTTGATATTGAGTTGCAAGCCCAAGGAGGGGCCGGTCTCCGAAATAATCTGCAAAGCTTTGGCCACTTCCTCGGAATCCCCAATGAGAGTGCCATCGTCAAGGTACCACGCGTGAAGGAGAGATGGGCACCTTAAACGCACTTCCCGAAGTAAGGCCGATCTATCCACCACGTTAAACGCGTTGGAGAAGTCAACCGTAAGCATAGCCAGCGAGTTGTCATCATGTTTCCCCGCAACCAACCGGTTAACCGCATGCAGGATAGCCTCAGCTCCCCCAGGCACCCCAACCCCAAACTGAAAGTCCCCGAGATATTTAGCCATTTCCTTCCCGACCCCTTTCATAGCAATTTTGGAAACAAGCCGTCGCCAGATGGTGCCGACAGCGATGGGCCGGATCCCGTTATCAGGTTTTAGCAGAGGTGTGAGAGGGGCCGACGCCACAAACTCGGCCAGGCCGAGGGGGCACCTCCCCCCCCCCCCAACCATAAATTGACTACCAAGGTAATAGCCCCGAGGAGGTCGTTAGCAATGGCCGACCCTTCCCCGCAGAGGCTGTCCAGGAGGTGTTGGGCCCGCAACCCGTCCCTCCCGCACGAAGTCCCCTTGGGAAACGATTTAATGCAAGCCAAAACAACTTCGGTGGTAGCCACAAGTGGGGGCTCGGTATGGGGCTCAGACGGCAAGGAGGGGGGCGGTAACACAGGGTGCTTCTCCTCCAAAACCCGAGTGGTGGCAGGTCCAAAAGGCGCAACCCCAGACGAAGAGAGAACTTTAACGGCTGCAGTAAAGTGACCGTCCGCAATTTTCCGGATGCATCGGTTTATGTTGGACCCCTCCTCCGCAGCCGACTTGTCAGACGCAGTATCAGGGGCCTCCCCTGGCCCACAAACGGGGGTTGCAAGGATGTTATCAATCAGCTGGTCAATACCATCCTCTCCCCCCCCCCCCAAGTAGATAGGGAAGCCATGATGGAACGACATTGCAGGGCTTTGCGGTTCCTAGAGCGAGCCTCTTAGCGCGTTTTAGGGTAAAAAACCCTCAGCGTGCACCTAGGGAGAATAAGCAACCGAACCCAGGCCTCAATAGAATCGGGGTGAGCAGCCACCTGAAGCAGAGCAGTTTTAAGGGCCTGGGAGAAGGCCATGCGACAACTAAGAGGTAAACTCTTAACAGTGGTGACACGGGCCTTGAAGATCTTATCCAGGAGCTCCCTATCCAAATGCCTCCCGCCCCCTACATTGACGGGGCCAAGCCCGGGCGGGTCAACAAGGCCAAGGGGGATGGGGATCTCGGTGATATGCCTGGCTTCGCCTTCCGAAGGATTGATAAAGCGAGAAACCCCGTCCTCGTGGTGGCACAAGCGGCTGACATGGTGAATTTTCATGCACCGACCACACAACCAAGAATCCAGGGCCTTTAGGGCATCCTCCAAGCCTAGAAACACTCCGCGGTCTACCGAGAGGGTGTCCCGCAACGTGTCACAGCGCTCATCACTGTTAAGGTGCGAGGTTTTAAGGTGGGCGACAAGGCGTGAGAAACCTTTGGCCCCGAACTCTCTAGCACAATGCTGGAGAGAACGAAGGGGGCACCTCACCAAACGACTAGGCAACACCGAGGGGGTGGCCATACAAGCAGACACGGAACGAGGAGGACCGTGTAAGAAAAACCGCAAGGGAGGGCTAAGCAAAGCCCCACCGGGAAAGCCAACAGAGGGTTGGCGGACCCCGGTCCACAACAAGGAAAAATTACATCAACCCCCACAACCGGCGGGGACGGGGCAGATCCGGGGTTGTTCCGGGCGAGGGTTCGGCGGCGGTTCGGCCGGAGTTCGGCGGCGGCTCGGCGGGAGTTCGGCGGCGGAACGGAGAGGGTTTGGCGGGGTGGTTCTACAGGGTTCGGCTGGTGTTCGGTGGTGGTCCGGTGGTGTTCGGTGGTGGTTCGGGGTGGGCTCGGTGGCTGCGGTTCGGCCGGAGTTCGGCGGCGGCTCGGCGGGAGTTCGGCGGCGGATCGGAGAGGGTTCGGCGGGGTGGTTCAGCGGGAATCGGCTGGTGTTCGGTGGTGGTTCGGAGCGGGCTCGGTGGCTGCGGTTCGACGGAGGTTCGCCGGGGGTTCGGGGCAGGCCGCTAACGGTCGATTTTTGAGGTGGCCAGCGGTGGTGGCGGAGGCCGGGGGTGGGAGGGCGGGGGAGGGACAGGGGCGGAGGAAGAAAGGCGGTGGTGGGTGAGGTCAGATCTGAGATGAAGAGAGGGGCGGCGGCAATGGAGGAAAGGGGGTAGCGGCGGTGGGTGGGGGAGCAGATCTGAGGTGAAGAAGATCAGATCTAGGGTTGGTGGGTGGCGGAGGGCGGCAGGAGACGGAGATGTGCCGAACTCGTCGGAGCAAGGGTCGGAGCGGAGATGCCGGTCGATCTCGTCGGGAATGAAAGGCGGTGGAACGAGTCTTTTCACAGGAGACGGAGATGCCGGTCGATCTCGTCGGGAATGAAAGGCCAAAAAATAGTTATCACAATCCTAAAGTTTTTCACAGGAGACGGAGATGCCGGTCGATCTTTAGGATTGTGATAACTATTTTTTGGCAATTGCGTTGTGATTCCTCTACTTTTTAGTGATTTACATCTCTATTTAAAATGAAAACCATTTAACGAATTTTGTGCAGGTAAGTAAGATCATTGTCTTCAGTGTTGATTTACATCAGTTTGTGCCTGTGTGTTTTTACGTTTCTGCACACTGAATGTGAAATGAGCACAACAACATAACACTTTATGATGAAGCCAACGCTTGAATGTTGTTTAGTAATATAAGCATTTCCTATTAGCTTCTTTTTCCTGGCTACAATTACATAAAACAAATAGGTGGTAGTGGCGAGGAAACAACCTTGAGCTGCAGGATTACTCAAACACACCCGTGCTAAGAAAAATAACAATAAGAAGTTACTAAAACCCCCTAATATGTAACATGCTGTGTCTCAAATTCAAGTCTGTAAAGCCATAAAATACGTTAATAAACAATAAATAACCAAATGAATTAGTTACTTTCATATTGTACATCCATACACAATTCCCATATTATATTCTGAAATATGAAAGTAACTTACATAATGAAATCCTAATAAAATCTGTTGTTTAATTCTACAATAAAATCTGTTGTTTTTAGGAAATGACAAAATCATCGGAACATGATTAGTGCCTAAATAATAACCCTTTGTTGTTCTATATTTCAAATTGAAGAAGACGCATGTCCGATTATTCCAAAACATACATGTATCTCTGATTCATTCTAAATTCAATATCCGAAACTGAAGGAAATGCATGTCCGATACAAACTTTAGGATTGTGATAACTATTTTTTGGCAATTGCGTTGTGATTCCTCTACTTTTTAGTGATTTACATCTCTAGAACACTAGCTATGGAAATGCATTTGTATGTCGATGTTCAAAGTAAATTCGGTTGCATCAGTTTTCATTCTGTTATGGGGATGCTTTTTTCCCTTTGTATTTTTTAACCAAACCACAATGTGGGAAAAAGTTTTTATCACATACATTTGAAACGAATATTCTTCTGCTATATGGAGATGTATATTGCCGTTGAGAAGTTATACTTGTAGTTTTATTAACCAACTCTTTACATATATGTTATTGCTCTTAACCGTGGATGGCATACTGAAAAAACCCTTTGCTCTATATTAGCGCTAACGCGCCCTTACAATTGAAAACACGGGCAATTGTATGTGGCTGAGAAGCTATAAAGCTACTAATATTATACAAAGAAGGAAATATTACAAACACAACATCTAACGTTGTATACAAGGAAGTGTTAAGGGATTTGTAAATCTTACACAATGGCGAAGTATTGAAGGGACCGGAGGGGGTGGCCACCTTCGCATTTTTCTTTCGGCCAGAAGCACTGATATTCACGATCTTATGTAAAAATATGTATTGAGTATCGCCCCCTAGGTGTTTTCTTTCAAGCTTTGCCACCGATCTTACATGTTCGCTAACCATGTACTGTACTCCAAAATGTTCCCTAAAATAATTGTATAAATTTGCATTTCAATAAATCTATTTATATCTATACTTAGTTACATCTATTTAATATTACAAATAAATATTCCACCAAAAAATTACTCTATTCAAACCATCAATTACAAAAATGAGTCTACTACAACCGCGCCATCAATGATTGTCTACCAATACTTCACTAAATATGTCTCGGGTACCCCACGGGTAACAAACCTAGTACTTTATAAGATAATATGAAAACAAGATATGCGAATGCTAAATTGAAAATTGTAGGACTTGGGTCATTTATTAAATTTAATAAATAAATAAATAATAACAACTATACTATAGTTGTTGTATCCAAAACTAGATAAAAAAAAAGATTAATCACAACCATTAGATCAAGAGATCTAATAGTGAAAAAAGGTGTCTAACTGTCTACACTTATTGGGGTGTCTACAATGAACCTCACCCTATATATATATATATATATATATATATATATATATATATATATATATATATATATAGAGAGAGAGAGAGAGAGGAAGGATAAAATGAAAACCTATTCGAGTTTGGAAAACCGTGAAAACCAAGCTAAAAATTTTGATTTTTGTTCCGATTTTTGTTTTGATTTTTTTTTATGGTGAGTCTCTAAGTTAAAAAGATCCGCTTTATGCAAAAAAAAGTAAAAAAAACGCCTAGTAATTTTTAAAAAAATATATATATTATAACTGATGTTACATATGTAACAATACCCTGTTACATATGTAACATCAGTTAAAATATATATTTTTTTCTTAAAATTTACTAGGCGTTTTTTTACTTTTTTGCATAAAGGTGGTCTTTTTAACTTAGAGAGTCACCATAAAAAAAAATCGGAACAAAAAACGAATTTTTTTGCTTGGTTTTCACGATTTTCCAAACTCGAGAGTTTTTCATTATATCCCTCCCTTATATTTAAGGATCATGCGAAGACACTTTTTATTGGGAAAACGTGAAAACCAATATTTAAAACCTACATAACTTATTTATACGCTAATATTTTTTCATAAAATTCACACCAAAAGTCTTAGAATCATGTTATCTTTAATACTGAAAAAAAATATAAAAAAATTAACATTTCGTATTTTCTTCATGTGTTGCGCCATGTGCATCATTATTATTAGTAATGCATAAAGATGAATTATCATGCGAAAAAACACTCCTTATGTAAAAAACTTATAAAAATTGCTAAAACATTTATGATACTAATGATAATGCCACATAGTGCACATGTGCAACATAGAATTAAAAAAAAAATTATAAAATTTTATTTTTTTTCTTTAGATCTAAAGATAACTCAACTATAAGATTTAGGGTGCAATTTCTTTTTAAAAATATTAAGTATACCACACGTATGAGGGTTTTCTTGGTGTGATGCACATGTGCATCATTAAGAAAATAAGGAAAAATACGGAGAAATAACAGAAATATAAGATATATGGTACGACTTAGAATAAAAACATATTAACGTATGTTAAAAGTATGAGTTTTTTATGATGCACATGTGCATCACACACAAAAAAAATGAAACGTTAATTTTTTAAAATCTTTTTTTCCAGAATTGAAGATAACATAATTTTAAGACTTTTGATGCAACTTTTTTAAAAATATATGAAGAAGTTATGTAGGTTT
>JBCNJP010000027.1:41522908-41564881 GCA_039602395.1 Deinandra increscens subsp. villosa | reverse complement strand
TTCATATATGTAAAGTACAAAATATGTCAAATACAAAAGTTGTCTTTCAAATACGAAAACAAGTACCGTGTTGTAAACTGTCATCGTCACAGCATCGTCAGGTTTCTTACTAGTATGTGTGTGTGTGCTGTTATAATATAAAATCAAATAAGCATTATAATGTGATTTTACCTGATTTTCCCCATTATAAAATTACCACACATTGTCTCACTATATAAATCACTAGTCTTTTAGAGCATTCACATCCCTTTTTTTTATCTTTATCTTTATAATTTAAATAAAAATTATCGTATCTAAAATTTAACTCTTAATTTGTAAAACTTTCCACATCTCATTATTTATCCTTATCTCTATATTATTTTATTATTATTTTTTTCTCTTTCTTCTATTTACAATCTTAAATATTAACTATTTTGTCTTATTATCGTTTTCTTCTAAATGATTTTAGGATAAATTTTATTAGAATGGTTCGGATTAACGCGAGTCCATCTAAAAATGGTCTTTTTGTTTAGGTTCGGGTCAACGAGCCACCTAATAAACAAAAAAGAAAGTAATAGAATATGAGGTTTGTGAAATCAAAAAATGGTCTTTTTGTTTGCGTTTTATTTTTTTTATAAAATCAAAAAATGTTTGTGAAATTAAGTTTACGATATAAAAAAATTCTTAGTGTTAGTAAAAAATAACTTGAATTAAATCCACATCTCAACTTTTCTCGAAACGTTATAATAAAATTTATCTTTTATAGTTTTTTAAAAAGTTGTAATTTAACTAGATTTTAACTCTCTGCGCGTTGCGCGGAGGTGTTTAAGAATGACATCATGATGTTATCAAAATTGCAACGTTGTTGCGTTAGTTCTATTAGCTTAGCTTGTTGTTTGTTTTACATAGAGTGAGCTTCACAAAAGATCATGACTTCCTTCATCTCAATGCGGTCACGTTTGATTGTGTTCTTGTTGTTTTAATCGTTTGGATAACACGGGTAGAAATGTAACACCCTTCCCGCTAATGACTCTGATTTAGTACTTTAAAAATGCGGGCCAGAAAATTTCGCTTACATTACTTATTAAAACCGGGTTATAACCAACTAATTACAAACCAAGGTTTCATTTAACATCCATTGTTTATCAGAGTTGCGACGGAATTTAATAATTCAAGACATTTACAAAATACCCACAACTTCTAGAAGATTGGTGTTCGGTTCCCCAAAAGTCCTCCTGCTCGATCATGACCCGTCAACCAGCTTATCATCTGTCATTAACACTAGTAACACGTTAGTATTAATGACATACAATCGAATACTCAGCAATAACCAGCTCGAAATAAGCAAACAAACATTTAAAACAAATTCAGGTTCTAGGCGTATCGCCTAAACCTTCAGATACAATAGACCATACGCCTACCCCATCAAGCGTATCGCTTATTGGGACTTCTAATCCAAGCGATACGCTTGGAGCAGAAATTCCAGCGATCAGGCTAAAATCCTGTAGTTTTGGGACTTAGTCAATTTTCCCAACTTTTCCCAGTTTTCTTCCACCCTTCTACATCTCATTTTAATTCAACCAACCCTTGTTTTCCTGCATTCTAAGGACATTTAAAAGCTCAAAGACACAACTTTAATCACGTCATGAATTCACACTTAGAATTCGTAACATTCATAAGCAAAAGCCAACCCGTGACCCATTAAGCTCCATCCTTACTAGCATCACTATTCAACCGTCAGACAATACAAATTAGGTATCATATCATATTACAATAGCCCGAGCACAAGAACATGAGCTATTCCACTACATAACACACATATCACATTTTACCATTCTACCACTAGGAACATTCACTTAACGAACTCCAACCTCTCTTGAAACAAGTTTCATGTGTCAAGTACGTACACACTCACCCAAAAGTGCATTCTTGGTTACTTGGTTATTTCTAACATTCTCCAATTCAAGATCACTTGGATTTCTCAATGTCACGCTTAACCCAATTACGGGTATATTCATACTAACCCAAACGGGTCAAATCCTCTATTTACTTCCTTACCTCAATTAAAGTCATATATATCAAGGAAAAGCACACTCATGGCACTAATCCATTTCATACAATATGTATACTATAACATGTATGCATTTCACATTTCTATGAAAATCAATTTACTTTTCGTGTTACTCATCGTAACCCCAAGCGGGTCATACAATCATACTTTACGTTTCACATCTTAACTTACCCATCATTACCCAATCGGGTCATGTTTAGAAATTTATTATAACATCCTATGGTATTATCATTCTTACCCTAACGGGTCATTTCCTACATTCATACCCAAACGGGTCATTCATTTTAATCTTTATCCAACCGGGTCATTCATTTCAATCCTTACCCAAACGGGTCATTCATTTCAACCTTCACCCAAACGGGTCATTCTTTTCAATCTTTACCCAACCGGGTCATTCAACACACTCTTAACCCAAACGGGTCATTCATTTCAATTTTTACCCAAACGGGTCATTCAACACACTCTTAACCCAAACGGGTCATTCATTTCAATTTTTACCCAAACGGGTCATTCAACACACTCTTAACCCAAACGGGTCATTCATTTCAATCTTTACCCAAACGGGTCATTCATTTCAATCTTTACCCAACCGGGTCACTTACACATATTCACATACTACGTACTTCATTTATGCATTCTTACCCAAACGGGTCATATTATACATATTTGCTCACAACATATTTCATTTATGCACTCTTAATCCAAACGGGTCACTTACACATATTCACATACTACATACTTCGTTTATACATTCTTACCCAAACAGGTCATATTATACATATTTGCACACAACATATTTCATTTATGCACTCTTAACCCAAAAGGGCCACTTACACATATTCACATACTACATACTTCGTTTATACATTATTACCCAAACGGGTCATACTATACATATTTGCACACAACATATTTCATTTATGCACTCTTAACCCAAACGGGTCATAACTATCCAACCTCATCTCATCATCTATTAGCATAAACAACCGATTCATCGTTTACTTCTAGTCTATTTGGGATAGTTACCCATGCTAGAAAGCCACTATCCCATTTTCATACTTTGTAACAAAATTAAATACTCTTAAAATGTTACCTCAAGTCTTTCATTTTGGCATTCCTTGATGGCTTGAGCTTCCACCACGTTCACCTATAATTTCGCTAGATCATTTAGATTAGAAATTAATAATATAACCAACCATATTAGTCAAGTATTACCCCCACTTAACAATTTAACCAATAACCTCTCCTTTTCTAACTCAACAACTCAATTAGGCATTTTCACAAACACTTGGCGTGCATGAAAACACCTAATCTATCGCATTGGATTTTAGCATACTAACTTACTCCAATTTTGCTTACATAAATCCTTAATCACCTCTGTATGTCAAATTAGAAATCCCACAACATTTATAAGCATACAAAGTGTCTATTTGACAAAATCAATTCTCACATATATCATGTAATTCGATTTCCATACATGGGTTTTTACCCACCTACAAGCTCCACTAATTTCTACAAGGATTACTTCATGCAAGGCAAAATCCATGTTTCATTCATACATATAATACCTATACAACTAGCATCTTGCATCAATTTAACCATCAAGATGAACTCCTACTTGACCATTACTAAGAAGAAAACTTACTTGACATCTCCAATCCGAATTTGAGAACTCAAAAACGAATCTTGGTGTGCTTGCTTGCTTAAAATCCAAACATGGCATAAGAATCTATCCACTTTGAGGCTTGGAATCGAATTCTGGGTCACAACCCTAGTTCCAGTCTCTCCTGATCGTAATCTGCGATTTCTCCATATGAGAAATCCAGATATTTCTTTCCCCCTTCATTTAATTGCCTAATTTTCATACTGCCCCCCTTTATAATGCCCTTTTTGTCAACTATAGCCATTTATTTATATTTTACACCTAGCACCCTCATCTTTCATGGCATTTCTATTAGCTAATCAAAAACTTAATAACTAATTATAACATCAATCTTTTACTTCGGGCCACCATTTAAAAACGTACTTTACCCACTAGTCTCACTTATTTTAAAATAAAACATATTTAAATCAAAACGAGTTTTGGGATGTTACAACTCCATCCCCCTTAAAGAGAGTTTTGTCCCCGAAACTAAATCACACACTTAACCTCCTATGGAAGTATTTCCACCCACTCTTTATAACTCCATCTACCCTCTTTTATGTACCAATACATGCATAAACACCCTTCTTAATCCAATACCAATATGATCAATTGATAAAGACATTTTTGATTTACCTTTATTATAGTGGTAATTCTCATGAGTCTTTGTTGAGCATCCTAAGTTAAGCCCAGGTGCATCCACTAGTAATCCATAGTACACATACTCTTAAATTCTCGCATCCACATTCATAATTGTCTAATCTAGGTGATCCTTCTTGTAATGTCACCCTATGTTAATAGTTTAACAACAACTTACACGTAAACTCATTGAGTTATACATGTCACCTATTGATGAGAGGTTGAAATGTGCACTTTATTTTATATTAATCACTCCCTATACACACCAAATTGTGTATAAAGTATATTGTTTTAATCAGTTTTTATAATTAGTGTGTTGAGAATAAAATGAGCTTAAATGGTGTGATTAAGTTGAGAATGTGTCATAACATATTAATGAGTTGAGCGCGTGGCATTTTTTTTATAAGTATTAGCTCTTTCTTTAATTAAAATTAAAATGTTATAAAACACAGATTCATATAATTTGATGGTTTCGAGAATTAATAGAAGCATTTTGTCTGAATAAACTTAATCCAAAGGTTATTTGTGTTATTGTGTGCAGGTGAAGAAACATGAGAGTTAAAAAGGAAAAGAGATGATAAATGGGAAGGTTAAGTAGGCTACAGCTGTACCACACAAAAATAATTAAAAGAAGATGGTTTTTTATGGTTGGACATGAACTACACGAGGCATACAACAAATGGCAAGTGGGCTAAAGGAAAACAAAATAAGAATTTGGGCCATTACACACGGCTTGAAGTTGGGCCGCAAAACAAATCGTGGAATGCGGCAAATTAAAGGGCAATTCACGTTGGGAAAAATATAAAAGGGGGATCGCACAAAGTAAAGGGGGAATCATTCGATCAGAAGGACAGACGAACGGGGAAAGAGGCACAGCCTCTTGGCTGCTGTGCACAGAGAGATCGAAGGGAACAACAATTCTTATGGTTAACAGTGAAGTTTTATTCTTTTAGTTTTAGTTAGTTTGATCAGATATTTTGGTTGATTATTGTGATGAACAATTTGGTAGTGACAGTATTAGATTTCTTCGTCATGATTGTTGGCTAATTTTCTTTAACTGCTTTTGGTGATTGGTTGGTAAAATCGTTCTATTCCTAATCAATTGCTTAATTAGTTGTTCCGGAATACTTGCTACCGTTGAACACCCGCATGCTAAATTGTTTAATCTAACTAGTAACCTAAGGTTTTAGTGGTCCACTGTTTAATGATCTAGCACTTTCTTGCGGCAGGACTAATCAGCCCATTAGGAAATTAGGTTATTAGGTCAAGGAAGCAATTGGGGGGCATGTCTATGTGTCACTAGTTAGTAATTAGGTTTTGCCTAGATCGGTAATCAACCAGGATCCAAAAGTAGTTAACTTGTCACGTAATGTTTCGTTTTAGATAATTAGTAATCTAGTTTTATTAATTAATTTTTATTCACCAAGCAATCAAAACAGCCAAGAGGCAATTTAGTTTAATTCTTTAGATTAAATTAGTTTAGTTTAGTTTAGGTCAATCTAGGTTAGTGACAGTAATCTAGGTTTAGGTAGTTAATTTATTAGGTAGTTAAACTCTAAATCACTAGTGACCACTAACTCCCCTGGATTGATACCCTACTTACCCAATCTATAGGTTTAAGTTTAGGATTATTTGTAGCGGTCTCGACACCCGTTATCAAATTGGCGCCGTTGCCGGGGAGTAAGTGCGCTTATTGGTGATTTTAATTTTTTTTATTTAATTCGTGTTTTGTTTGTTTTACAAAAATAAAAAAAATAAAAAAAAAACTCATAAAAAACCAAAAAAATTTCTTTTTACTTTCTGCAATTTTAATTTTGCTGGTCAAGTTAATTTAAAAAAAAAAAAAACCAAAAAGATTTTTCACTTTCTGCATTTTAGTATTTATTTATTTTTTTTTAGTTGTTTTAGTGTTTCGAACAGTGCTACTTGAAAGGTTTTGTTGTTTTTTAGCGTTGCAGGTAAATTTGAAGTTAATCATGGTGAAGGAGGAGAAATGTTATAATTGCGGGAGTTTTTACCACAGAATCAATTTTTGCCCAACATTGCCAAGTGGAATTCGAATCGTGGAGGATTCAGATGACGAAGAGGAATACGAGGACCCGCACTCATGTTATCCATATGATGAACCACGTTCATCATACAATCAGGGTTATTCTCAATCAGGGAAGTATGATTATTCAGCATATGATGTGTATTCTAATAAATATAAATCTAATGTCACATCTTTTGTAGGGCATGAGGAAGGTTTTAGGAAACGCTACTCCCAATCGGCATACGAGGATCCCCAATATCAGCCACAGCAGAATTACAATCAACCTCCTTGGGGTGTACCACAATTCCCTAAGAACCGAGGAGGGAATCAGATACGGTTTGAACGCGGGGTACCAAGAATTGTGACACCAGCCGAAGTTCAAAGGGAGGAAGAGTATACCCGCAGAAAAAGAAGAGAAGATGCTCAAAGAAATTCTCGAACGAGATATGAAAACCCAAATTCAGTTTACTCGCATTGTAGGGCACTTCCGTTGGATTCTCGAGGATACTATCAGTCAGGATATCAGGACCAATGTAATAACTCTTACCAGGAATATGAAGACACAAGCGTATATTCTCAATATCAAAGACCGTCTTCATCTTACAATCAGGGATATTCTCAATCCAAGAATTATAATTATTTAGATCATGATGTTTATTCTAATAATAATTATAATTCTAACTTTGAATCATTTGCAGGATATCATGATGGATATGGAAATAGTTACTCTCAACCAGCATATGCGGTTCAACAGGATTTTGACCAAGGGTATCCCGAGTACCCCTAATATCAGCCTGAACAAAATTACAATCAAGGGGGTTACGACCAAGATGTATACATTCAGGGATACGACCAAGGTTATTATCAAGAGGAATATCAGAGTGACTTGTATGATTATGTGGATCAACAGCCGGCTCAGAAGGAAGAAATTAGTGCTCAATTGGCCATAATGCTGGAAAAATTAAACTCATTAGTCGATGACCAAAAGCAACTTCTTGAGATCCAAAAAGAGATGAATGAGGCACTGTCAAAGCAGTTGGCACAGCTGGATGAAGACATGGAAAATCAAGAAGTTGAATGTTGGAAAGTTTCGGAAGAAGAATCGAATGAAGGTACATGCTTTTCAGAACCTGAAGAAGTAGTTTGGGAAGAAACTGGTGAGATGATTGAGGCTGAGCAAGAAATGGTGCATGATGAGGTTGAGGTTGGTGAGGAAATAGAATCAGAAGTTGAGTGTAACATGGAGCAAGTTAATTGTGAGAGTGTTGATGATGTGACCACAGATGAGCAAATAGGTGAGATCCCAAAAGGTACAATAAATCCCCCACCCTCTTTATTTATTTTGCAGGTAACTGAAGAAAAAATGGTGGAAAAGAGGAAGGTGGTCGAGGAAGATGTTGGGCAAATATCAATCAAGAAAAAACTCTGCAGCGATGATTTAGAGATGCCACGTGTGCAAATGCCAAATTGGATGCGATATATCAACTACCGAGCACATGTGGGAAATTCTAAAGGTAAGTGTGCAATCCGTGATACATTTTACTTTAATTTTCAGATTAATTTGTTTTGCATGTTAAGCTTAAAGAGAAAATCAAAGAGACATGTTAAATACCGAGCGTTCCTTGGTAATGCAATTGGCAAGTGTGGCCTGAAGAAACTGAAGAGGCGGATCAATTACCGAGCGTTCATTGGTAATTCGGTAGGCAAATGTTCATTGAGACCACCATGAAGCAAATCAGGTAACAGGTCTGGCTGAAGACCTAAAATTTAGCGTTTCCGGGAGGCAACCCGAGAACTTTGTGGGTGTGTTCACTAGAAACCCTCACGAGACTTCACTCGTCCACTCGGGCTACCGAGGGGTTTAAAAGGCTTGTTGCATACGCTAAATGCAACCGTGATTCCTACGAAAGTGAGTTTAGGATTTTTTTTATTATTATTTGCATTTAATTTTTTTAGTGTGTTTGTAGTTTTGCAGTTTGTTTAGCAGAGTTCAAGTGTGGGGAGGAGTTACGGGAGCGCCTGCTATTTCAACAAGTTCAGCTATAATCAGGTCGATGTACTCTTTCCATACTCTTGTGTCTTTACTTTTGCAACTGTGTTTATTTTTTTATTCTTCTTTATTTTTGTTGTTTATTTGTTCACATTGAGGACAATGTGTATCTCAAGTGTGGGGAGGGGGATAACACTTAGTGTGTTTTTTTTTTTTTTGTGTTTAGAAAACTTCAAAAAAAAAAATTTGAAAATTTGAAAAAAATGTCTTTGGATTAACTTGCAAAAACATAGAAAATGATAGAAAAATTGGGAGTCAATGTTCATAATAAAAATATAAAGAAAGAAAAGGGATAAGTGGTACAAAAGGAGAGAATGGAAAATATATCTAGTTTGTGATGTGTCGATAGGCCCAACTGATTTAGTAAAGCTTAATTATCCCATTGTGTTTATATTGTATAAATATGTAATTAAATTAGTTTGCCAGTGGGTTCCCATTTTAGGAGTTAGAGTGATATTGAAACTGATGATTAGGAGGAAAAAGACCTTTTTAGATTAGAGACTTATATATCCTCAGAATAACTGGCACGTTATGATCTTTTTGCGAAAGCAAATCCGAGAAATAACGGCGCCCCATTTTTTCCATCTTTTGAGCATATTAGGTAATAATTGGTTAATGAATTAGAGTGAAGGGACAGAATACTCACGTATGATTTCGGGGGTAAGACCTTGTGAAAGAATACCTCTGATGATGTTCCGGATCTTGCGGGCAAAACACTCACGTATGATTTCGGGGGTAAGACCTTGTGAAAGAATACCTCAGATGATGTTCCGGATCTCGCGGGCAAAACACTCACGTATGATTTCGGGGGTAAGACCTTGTGAAAGAATGCCTCTGATGATATCCGTTGGTAAGTATAGTTAAAATTAACCAACTATAAAAAAATGAAAAAAATAGAAGCATCAGTAGTCAAATAAATGCTCAAGCAATTTCATTATTCATTCAAATTCATCATTCTTGGGATATATGAGTATCTAGTTTAACTAGGGTGGGGAAAATATAAATAATACATTTTTATTACCCTTTACTTTGACCGAATATGAGTCGGGATTAGATTGAACTAGAATTTTCTGAATGTGGGACACATTGGCGGGTTAATACAAATGTTGGGTAATTTATGTAAACACCTTGGGTGCTCAAAGGTCAGTGGTTGGGTTTAGTCGGACCGAAATATCGGCAATTACAATTAGCATATGTGATTATATTTTGGAATGTGGAATGAAAATTGTTGATAAATTAAATTGCTTAATGATTTTGAGGTTGATTTCCCAATTATGATTCCATGGCAGTTTTTCCGAGACGGAAAAAGATAAGTGTGGGGATGTGATGAGAGGTTGAAATGTGCACTTTATTTTATATTAATCACTCCCTATACACACCAAATTGTGTATAAAGTATATTGTTTTAATCAGTTTTTATAATTAGTGTGTTGAGAATAAAATGAGCTTAAATGGTGTGATTAAGTTGAGAATGTGTCATAACATATTAATGAGTTGAGCGCGTGGCATTTTTTTTATAAGTATTAGCTCTTTCTTTAATTAAAATGAAAATGTTATAAAACACAGATTCATATAATTTGATGGTTTCGAAAATTAATAGAAGCATTTTGTCTGAATAAACTTAATCCAAAGGTTATTTGTGTTATTGTGTGCAGGTGAAGAAACATGAGAGTTAAAAAGGAAAAGAGATGATAAATGGGAAGGTTAAGTAGGCTACAGCTGTACCACACAAAAATAATTAAAAGAAGATGGTTTTTTATGGTTGGACATGAACTACACGAGGCATACAACAAATGGCAAGTGGGCTAAAGGAAAACAAAATAAGAATTTGGGTCATTACACACGGCTTGAAGTTGGGCCGCAAAACAAATCGTGGAATGCGGCAAATTAAAGGGCAATTCACGTTGGGAAAAATATAAAAGGGGGATCGCACAAAGTAAAGGGGGAATCATTCGATCAGAAGGACGGACGAACGGGGAAAGAGGCACAGCCTCTTGGCTGCTGTGCACAGAGAGATCGAAGGGAACAACAATTTTTATGGTTAACAGTGAAGTTTTATTCTTTTAGTTTTAGTTAGTTTGATCAGATATTTTTGGTTGATTATTGTTTCGTTTTAGATAATTAGTAATCTAGTTTTATTAATTAGTTTTTATTCACCAAGCAATCAAAACAGCCAAGAGGCAATTTAGTTTAATTCTTTAGATTAAATTAGTTTAGTTTAGTTTAGGTCAATCTAGGTTAGTGACAGTAATCTAGGTTTAGGTAGTTAATTTATTAGGTAGTTAAACTCTAAATCACTAGTGACCACTAACTCCCTTGGATTGATACCCTACTTACCCAATCTATAGGTTTAAGTTTAGGATTATTTGTAGCGGTCTCGACACCCGTTATCACCTATGGTTCACTATCCACCTATATAACTAAATTAATTCTATGGAATTGAGATTCCATAATCAAACTCGTATCCTTTCCATTATATTTCATATTCCTTAACCATCTGTGTGTTTATTAACCACATATGGCCTAGTCATCCTCTTTCTTCTGGTTCCTAACACCCTTTAACTACTTACTTCTATTCATCCCTTCCAACTGCCTACAACGCTTTCCTACTTGTCATGAGTACGCCTGCTATGTCATTAGTTACCTCATAGGTTTCATCCTAGTCTCCACTTTAATTCATACTCAATAACCTGACATGCTATGTCTATCATGTCATTATCTTCTATTAAGATTCATTCTTTCCCTCCACTTTGGATCACACTTACATCATATCTCACTTGGTTTATATAGGATAGAATCCTCCATATCACTCTTACAACACTTGTCTTTCTACTTGTGAATAAAAAGTAGAGTTCTCTTACGCATGGCATACTTTACTCTACTTTGTTATCGCAAGGCAGAGTTCACCACTTTATTCCATAGCCTACTTTAATTTACATGTTTCAGATAAGTGTGATTTGCAACTCCTGCCACAAGCGTGCTTATTCTACATTCTTAGTTCCTGTAGAATTGCACCACTTTACTTCATAACACACTTACCCTACACGGTTGGTACATCTAGATTTCCCCACATTTTTAACATTTACAAATCTTTCCTACATGATTATATACATGTAAGACTTCCACATTTTTAACATTTACAAATATTTCCTACATGATTATATACATGTAATATTTCCACATTTTCAACATTTACACATCTTTCAGTTTGACCACCATTAGTAATCATTTCAGTCCAAACATTACGTCATACAATCCATAAAAGTTATTCAGATTACTTACCGGGTCACACGATCGAGCCTTGAACCGAACACCCTTTTCATACCATGAGCACTTGGTTTGAGTTCAAGTGTCCCCATAACACTTGAATCCCTCAAACCGTGGCTCTGATACCAACTTGTAACACCCTTCCCGCTAATGACTCTGATTTAGTACTTTAAAAATGCGGGCCAGAAAATTTCGCTTACATTACTTATTAAAACCGGGTTATAACCAACTAATTACAAACCAAGGTTTCATTTAACATCCATTGTTTATCAGAGTTGCGACGGAATTTAATAATTCAAGACATTTACAAAATACCCACAACTTCTAGAAGATTGGTGTTCGGTTCCCCAAAAGTCCTCCTGCTCGATCATGACCCGTCAACCAGCTTATCATCTGTCATTAACACTAGTAACACGTTAGTATTAATGACATACAATCGAATACTCAGCAATAACCAGCTCAAAATAAGCAAACAAACATTTAAAACAAATTCAGGTTCTAGGCGTATCGCCTAAACCTTCAGATACAATAGGCCATACGCCTACCCCATCAAGCGTATCGCTTATTGGGACTTCTGATCCAAGCGATACGCTTGGAGCAGAAATTCCAGCGATCAGGCTAAAATCCTGCAGTTTTGGGACTTAGTCAATTTTCCCAACTTTTCCCAGTTTTCTTCCACCCTTCTACATCTCATTTTAATTCAACCAACCCTTGTTTTCCTGCATTCTAAGGACATTTAAAAGCTCAAAGACACAACTTTGATCACGTCATGAATTCACACTTAGAATTCGTAACATTCATAAGCAAAAGCCAACCCGTGACCCATTAAGCTCCATCCTTACTAGCATCACTATTCAACCGTCAGACAATACAAATTAGGTATCATATCATATTAACAATAGCCCGAGCACAAGAACATGAGCTATTCCACTACATAACACACATATCACATTTTACCATTCTACCACTAGGAACATTCACTTAACGAACTCCAACCTCTCTTGAAACAAGTTTCATGTGTCAAGTACGTACACACTCACCCGAAAGTGCATTCTTGGTTACTTGGTTATTTCTAACCATTCTCCAATTCAAGATCACTTGGATTTCTCAATGTCACGCTTAACCCAATTACGGGTATATTCATACTAACCCAAACGGGTCAAATCCTCTATTTACTTCCTTACCTCAATTAAAGTCATATATATCAAGGAAAAGCACACTCATGGCACTAATCCATTTCATACAATATGTATACTATAACATGTATGCATTTCACATTTCTATGAAAATCAATTTACTTTTCGTGTTACTCATCGTAACCCCAAGCGGGTCATACAATCATACTTTACGTTTCACATCTTAACTTACCCATCATTACCCAATCGGGTCATGTTTAGAAATTTATTATAACATCCTATGGTATTATCATTCTTACCCTAACGGGTCATTTCCTACATTCATACCCAAACGGGTCATTCATTTTAATCTTTATCCAACCGGGTCATTCATTTCAATCCTTACCCAAACGGGTCATTCATTTCAATCTTCACCCAAACGGGTCATTCTTTTCAATCTTTACCCAACCGGGTCATTCAACACACTCTTAACCCAAACGGGTCATTCATTTCAATTTTTACCCAAACGGGTCATTCAACACACTCTTAACCCAAACGGGTCATTCATTTCAATTTTTACCCAAACGGGTCATTCAACACACTCTTAACCCAAACGGGTCATTCATTTCAATCTTTACCCAAACGGGTCATTCATTTCAATCTTTACCCAACCGGGTCACTTACACATATTCACATACTACGTACTTCATTTATGCATTCTTACCCAAACGGGTCATATTATACATATTTGCACACAACATATTTCATTTATGCACTCTTAATCCAAACGGGTCACTTACACATATTCACATACTACATACTTCGTTTATACATTCTTACCCAAACGGGTCATATTATACATATTTGCACACAACATATTTCATTTATGCACTCTTAACCCAAACGGGCCACTTACACATATTCACATACTACATACTTCGTTTATACATTCTTACCCAAACGGGTCATATTATACATATTTGCACACAACATATTTCATTTATGCACTCTTACCCAAACGGGTCATAACTATCCAACCTCATCTCATCATCTATTAGCATAAACAACCGATTCATCGTTTACTTCTAGTCTATTTGGGATAGTTACCCATGCTAGAAAGCCACTATCCCATTTTCATACTTTGTAACAAAATTAAATACTCTTAAAATGTTACCTCAAGTCTTCCATTTTGGCATTCCTTGATGGCTTGAGCTTCCACCACGTTCACCTATAATTTCGCTAGATCATTTAGATTGAAAATTAATAATATAACCAACCATATTAGTCAAGTATTACCCCCACTTAACAATTTAACCAATAACCTCTCCTTTTCTAACTCAACAACTCATTTAGGCATTTTCACAAACACTTGGCGTGCATGAAAACAACTAATCTATCGCATTGGATTTTAGCATACTAACTTACTCCAATTTTGCTTACATAAATCCTTAATCACCTCTTTATGTCAAATTAGAAATCCCACAACATTTATAAGCATACAAAGTGTCTATTTGACAAAATCAATTCTCACATATATCATGTAATTTGATTTCCATACATGGGTTTTTACCCACCTACAAGCTCCACTAATTTCTACAAGGATTACTTCATGCAAGGCAAAATCCATGTTTCATTCATACATATAATACCTATACAACTAGCATCTTGCATCAATTTAACCATCAAGATGAACTCCTACTTGACCATTACTAAGAAGAAAACTTACTTGACATCTCCAATCCGAATTTGAGAACTCAGAAACGAATCTTGGTGTGCTTGCTTGCTTAAAATCCAAACATGGCATAAGAATCTATCCACTTTGAGGCTTGGAATCGAATTTTGGGTCACAACCCTAGCTCCAGTCTCTCCTGATCGTAATCTGCGATTTCTCCATATGAGAAATCCAGATATTTCTTTCCCCCTTAATTTAATTGCCTAATTTTCATACTGCCCCCCTTTATAATGCCCTTTTTGTCAACTTTAGCCATTTATTTATATTTTACACCTAGCACCCTCATCTTTCATGGCATTTCTATTAGCTAATCAAAAACTTAATAACTAATTATAACATCAATCTTTTACTTCGGGCCACCATTTAAAAACGTACTTTACCCACTAGTCTCACTTATTTTAAAATAAAACATATTTAAATCAAAACGAGTTTTGGGATGTTACAAGAAAAAATAGTTAAACTGCTACACCACCAACAACATAAATTATTGATGATCAATGGAGGTTAACGTGGGGATAACGCAAACACACAAAACCATTGCATTGCTTTAAGGATACGTGGAGGAAAACGAAAAAAAAAACACTGAACCACCAAAATCACTTATAAAATTATGACCAAATTATATTTACCATTTAAAAGTTTACGTATTACACAACCAAAACAAAAATATAAAAAGTAAAAAAAATTATAAAATTAAATAATCTAAATGGAGGTTACCGCTGGGATAATGTGAACACACAAAACCATTGCAATGAAGGTTATCGCTCTGACAACGTGAATATTGCATTTGTAATATGCAAGCATAATATAAATTGTTGGTAATCAATAGAGGTTACCGCTGAGAAAACGCGGACACACAAAATTGATAATCAATAGATTTTACTGCTCGAATAACGTGAACACACAAAACCATTGGACTGGTCGTAATATCATTTAATAAATATATAAAAACTATTTGATTAATTAAATATATATTTAACATTAGATTAGTTTAATATATATGTATCATTAAAATAATAATAAAACTTGAATAAAATAATATAAAAGAAATAATAAAATATTCTAACCTTAATAAAATATTCAAAAAAATGTTGCAAAATGTAATATATATATATTTTCAAATAATATTTTTTATTTAAAAACATGTTTTTGAAAACAATGATATGTTGAAGGGGGATATATGACAATTTTTAAAAAAAAATCAGGAAGGGGTGCAACAAGTATAAAAGAGGGGGTGCAAATAGCCTACCCTTATGAGGTTTTATTAAAAGAAAATATGGGTTTGGGTCAACACAAGTTCATTCAAAAAAACCAATAAACTAAAAAAAAAAAAACTATATAATAAACTATATTCATCCATTCAATTGAACAACAAACTTGTAACATTTTAATATTTCACACCAATATACAAGATCGTTTCATAACTAATATTATAAAAAAAAAGTTAATAATATAAATTTAGTATCAACAACACAAAAATTGATAAATTGATAAAGATGAATAGAAAATATCAAAAAGAATGTCAAAATGGTGGGGGATGAGAAATGGTTGTTACTAGCTGGGCTAGAAACGCGCGTTGTGCGCAATATGTTTTTTATTCGAGACTACGTGTGCACTAATTATTTGGCAATCGTTTATTCAAGATGTATTTTGTAATCAACTCGAAACATGTAATCCTTGTTGGAAATTAGAAATCATTAACAGAGGTGCTAGCGCGATGTATCGAAAACCGTTGGAACACATGTCTAGTGATACAATGCAACCAAAGTTAAATGCAACACCAGATGCATCTAGGAAAACCTATAACTTTTTTAATGTATGAAAACCACTTACCATTTCATTCATCTAAATACGAATTCAAAATAACACATATATCCATAGAAGTATAAGTTAAGGTTTTAGTACATGACAACACCTTACGTTGGTATACCAAAATAGATGGCTAGGGTTGGGGTTAACATTTTATACAAAATAGTTGTTAGTGCACTCATACACCTAAGGGCTTCCCAATAGGTTGTACTCTACGCCTACGTGCCGCTCATCATGGTTCTTTTTTTTAGCTCCAACTTTAGCTTAACCTCTTATCGCTGCCTTTCATGTTTCCATCCGCAACACTTACACTTGTTCCTGTGTTCAAAGAAAATTAGAATGCAAAAAAAAAACCAAGCTTATCTTTAAATTATAAAAATGTAGTGGAGACATTCCACCCCAAATGAATATACTGGAACATTTATATATAGTAAGAGTGAGGTAACTACTCTAAAACAATCTGCCCTACACTATATTTAAAAAAGATTTAATCAAATATAGCCAATGGAAAGCAATCTCCCTTTAAAAATGATGACCACCAAACAGAATTTCACTTTGACCTTATACTAAAAGTGACCTCACTTCACAGCACACTCAGCAGATTATGGTGACTTCTCTTGATATACCTTTGCCATAAAGACTTATACCTTCTTATGCCAATCTTTAGCCATGGCTTCATATTCCCACTATAATAAACCACATCTGCACTTTCTATCAGCCTGCTATCAATATTAACATTAAACCCCAGGCCTAATGCAACTGCACTTTCTATTATCCTCCTATCAATATTAAAAAGTCAACTACCAACTCACTAAAGTCAAAGGGACTACGTGATTGCATAATGAAGGACTAAATTTATAAATACTTAAAACACAAATATGAATTCAAAGAAGATAAATTTCACTCTAAGTGTTGGTTGGCAATGAATACCTTACTATCAAATTGATTACCAAAAACCCATTATCTACCCATAGTTGCTTAAATGGATTAAAAAGAATAGTAACTAAGGTCACTTCTAACCAAACCCTCAACACTGACTCAACTTAAGCCCCAGCCTCCACACACCACAAAAGAACAAAATTTATTGAACCAAGAGAAAACCATCAGACAAAACTGGTTCTGCACCTCATCATTAAAAAAAACCTAAAATTGCAGCTTAGTATCTATAAGTCCACCTCCTTCAATAGACTAATTAATATAATGTCTTGGATAATGCTAGTACCAACATTCTTAATCTTTCTTTTCGGATAGTTATAATTTAATTAAAAGTAACTATTTATTTAATTCATCTCTTCTATATTTTTATGACCTCACAACTCATTTTTATCCCCATCTCTCAATAAGTAGACAAGTTAAAAATGTAAATAAATATCATTTTCCGAAGTCTCTCATGTAGTTCAAAGATACTTCAATGTTCTTGTATGGTTAAGAGAAGAATGTTAGCTAGAAAATATATCTGTTATTATAATCATCATATTCAAATAAAAGTTGATGATACTTCATAAAAGATCAGATATTTAATTGAAATAACAACTTTAAGAAAAAACAAATTCAAGAAACTCACATCAACATTACCTCCAACGCGGATTAGTTCCTTGCTCATATGCATAAATAGAATATCACCATGGATCACATTTTTAAAGGCTTATAAACAAAACTAACATTTCATTAGAATTACAATGATTGTTCATACTTAGTATAAAGTATATACACTAATCAAACTCGATTACTAAATTACAATATCAGTACCTCGGTTGTATCGAAATGCAAACTATTACCTCATCACCTCCTGTTATATAGCAAATCGGTCAAAAGTATGCCCATATCAATCTCCCTTGATTGATCTGTTGCACATTCTAGTAAAATAATACAGGTCAACAACTCAAAATTAATTAAAAAGATCTAAATGTACACAAATCAGGTTAAATAATACTCATTTTTACATGTTTTAGTGGCTTAGACTTTCCCTGACGACGGCAGGGCGGAGCCTGAACAAACTGAGAACAAAAATGTGGTTATATGTTGCTGAAATATTAAATTTAAAACATGAATTTGAGTGTGTGTATTTATTTATACTTGATCTAAAATATTTAAAAAAATATGAATTTTATAAGAGACAGGGATTTAAGGACGATAAAACATTAATTAAATTTAATCAATATCATGTGTATTATAGATGTCGAATAAAAATAAGGAGTAAATTGGCCTTTTTTTACACTTGCTAAAACAAAAACGAACAATGAAACAAAAAGTAATAAAAATAAGTCCCTCAGTCTTCTCGTTTCAAACAATTAAACCTGTGAAATGAACGGAGTTATTATGCTTACGGAAGTGGAGTGGACGAATTTGGCCCGTTGTTACTAATTAGAGTCTTCAGTTTGTTGTTGCTTGGTTCAGCCACTGAGCCACCAACATTAACCGTCCGCTCAGAATCCCAGGTCCTTTGACTCCACTTCTAGATCTTTCATCAACAGCCAACTGCGAAATTCGACATTCACTACTATTTATAATTCTCAATAACACGGTTACAACTCAACATGAAGTACAAGGGAGGCGGGCAACAAGCTGCGCCGCCAGCCCTTTCTGAATAGCAAAGCCTAACCGAGTGAAAGCCACATTCAAACCACTATGAACCGCCACGTTCCCATGCAGAGGAAGACGCTGCAATTGGAGGACATTAACCTTCTGAAAGAGGAACACGCGTACCAGCGGCACCCGGAGGGCAAATCTTAGCTAAATCAGAGGAAGACGTTGTAATCGGATCTCTCATCTTCCTCCTTAAGATCCGACCCTTCCCATCTCAATCGCTGTGTAGAGGATCCAAATCTGAGAATGTAGAGAGAGATCTATCATGAGAGATGGCAGGTGTGGAGGGTTGGAGGCGAGTTATGAGAGATGGCGTACACGCCTACGGCCTACTCCTCTTCAAGGTGGAAAAGACAAAGACACCCTTGCTTGGTACTGAGGTTAGGTTGACAGAAATTGAGAGAGAGAGAGAGAGAGAGGCGTGCAAAATAAGCCTAAAGATATCGGGCATCGATCAGTAGTACATTGTGACAACCCTAAAACTTTTTGCTTTCTTTCCCCAGCGACGATAGCAACGACGACAGCTGATGCTGCGAACGCTACGACACAAGAATAATTTTCGGGACGAAAATTCCAATTTCAGGGGAATGATGTGACACCCGAGAATTTCAAGGTTAACTTCCGTTAGACAAACCCGTTAGTTACGTTATAAGTAGCTAATGCATAACTAGGCCGAATACGTCCACGACCTTTGGTTGATCACCGAACCTGTCCACATGTGTTGATATGTTCATCATTGATTGTCCTTATGTGCAATGTGATTTAAATACATGACTTATTATTGTGAATAGCATGATTAATTGTAAATACTTGATTATGTGAAAATTGCCTGAATTTGGTAGTCAGCGAAACTACCGAGCGAAATTACAGATTCGCCCGGTAGCAGGCTAGACTGATCAATGTACCCGAGATCAGAGCCAGTTTCGCCAGCCAGCGAAACTGCCAGCGAAACTAGCCTCTGATATAAATAAACATAATGAACCCTAGTAGCCTCATTTGCTCAACCACACAACAAACACACACACACTCTCTGAGATTTCTGGACCAGCCGAGAATACCATCAAGAGACCAAGATCTCAGCCTCTAGACCATCATCTCTTCTCCCCTATCGATTCTAGGATCAACCGTGAGTCCCAAAAACTATGCTTTATGTGTTTTCTATATGTTTTCTTCTTAAAGCATGCTCAAACCTCCATAACATGGCTTGATCTTCTGTATGTATGCTTTAGGATGCTAGATCTGTAATAAAGTTGATAACTTTGCGTATGAAATCCAACCATGATAGAGATTTATGCCATTTTAGTCATTTTAGGGTTTTATATGTGTTCTTGGTGATTTGATGACAAAATGCATGTAAAACGTGTTAAAGTTGCTTGATTTATGTTAGTAAATGCCCATAGATGCTAAATAATGAATTGCATGTATGATCAGAAGCTGTTAGGTTGATTTTTAGGCAAATCCGTATGTTTTTCACGACCAGCGAAACTGTTGTTCTCTGGGCGAAACTAAGTAGCGAAATTGTGTGTCCTTCCAGCGACACTGACCAGCGAAACTATAGTGTCGCCGGGAACCTGACCAGACCAGCTCGAGCGAAACTATCGAGCGAAATACCTGAACGAAAGTTCAAACCAGTTTCCCTGCGAAACTAGGCTAGCGAAACTGCGTCAGCAGTTTCGGGCGAAACTAGCCTAGCGAAACTGTGTTACCGGGCATTGCCTAGCGAAAGTGCTGCCCGTGCACCCAGCGAAACTGCCTAGCGAAACTATGCTAGCGAAACTAAGGCCTGACCTAAAAACCAAACTTGTGAAATTGTTTAAGTGTTATGCCATGACTTGCATGATTTTGCCATGATGAAATATGTTTGATATCTGATTCAAATGAACCCTTGTTTATGATCAACCATTGGTGTCGTGTGTCGGTATGTCGAGTCATAGTTGCAACGTGCTATGTTATGGGCCATAGTGACGTTAAGTAAAGATTAGACACGAAACTAATACTTAAGACCTAAACGTGTTCTAGGTCTTCGTTAAACAACAATATTGGACTTACTTGAAGTGTAGCTGTGCAACCAAAGGTGAGTGTCACTAACCCGCTTACCGTGAGTCCGATGGGCCACACAGAATAACTTAACGAAAACAATGCTGACAAACTCGAGAGTGCTAGGCACCTCACTGATAAACATAAGAACACGGGATGCTTGGCACCCACTTGATGAACTGAAGTGTTTTATGGGAACACTTGTGAATTCTGAATAAACGATTTCTGAAACGAAAACTGTTTTAATATGGCTAGTGTAGGTTAAAGTCTAAACCATATGATATCACATGTTTTCTAAGGATGCCTTATAACTTAAAAGTCCTCAACTTAATTGTGCCATTAATTTGTGAAAGCGAGGGGATGTTGGGTAGATCTACTGGAGTTTGACAAACTCCGCCCCGTGGCACGGGGAGTGCACGGAGGTACAATATCAGCCTATTTGCCCGTGGTCCCGAGAGGACACGGGGGAGGCAGAAAACGCGATGACTTGGTCCGCACTGTACGGGATGGCTCGGCCCCCACAAAATAAGTCAGCTTTGGTACAAACTTCCTTAGAGCATGGAACAACGGATTAGCTACCCGCGATATCGGTTGAGTCCTTTAACTTTACGGAACTAGTACATACCCGATGACGTGGTCACGGAACAAATCATTTATAAACTGAGAATTAAATACGAGCATTGCTTTTCACAAATAAACATTTCGTAAGTATATTTTGATACGAACTATGATTATGAGACCGGGCCAATGCATGACAAGCCCACTGTGAACTCACCAACCGTTAGGTTGACACTTGCGTGGTTTAAACTTTTGCAGATCGCTAAGGAGTATCCGGAGCGGGTTGGCATGGCACTTGAAGATCCTTGTTTTGATTTAAACTAAATTGGGAATTTTAAACAATGTTATACATGCTTTAGTATGCTAGATCTGTAATAAAGTTGATAACTTTACGTGTGAAATCCATCCATGTTAGAGATTTGTGCAAAATAGGTCATTTTAGGGTTTTGAACCTATTTTAGAGATTTGATGATCAAAATGCATGTTAAACTTGTTAAAGTTGCTTGATTTATGTTAGTAAATGCCTAGGGATGCTAGATAATGAATTGCATGTATGATCAGAAGCTGTTAGGTTGATTTTTAGGCAAATCCGTATGTTTTTCGCGACCAGCGAAACTGTCTGTTCTCTGGGCGAAACTAAGTAGCGAAATTGCATCTCCTTCCAGCGACACTGACCAGCGAAACTATAGTGTCGCCGGGAACCTGACCAGACCAGCTCGAGCGAAACTATCGAGCGAAATACCTGAACGAAAGTTCAAACCAGTTTCCCTGCGAAACTAGGCTAGCGAAACTGCGTCAGCAGTTTCGGGCGAAACTAGCCTAGCGAAACTGTGTTGCCGGGCATTGCCTAGCGAAAGTGCTGCCCGTGCACCTAGCGAAACTGCCTAGCGAAACTATGCTAGCGAAACTAAGGCCTGACCTAAAAACCAAACTTGTGAAATTGTTTAAGTGTTATGCCATGACTTGCATGATTTTGCCATGATGAAATATGTTTGATATCTGATTCAAATGAACCCTTGTTTATGATCAACCATTGGTGTCGTGTGTCGGTATGTCGAGTCATAGTTGCAACGTGCTATGTTATGGGCCATAGTGACGTTAAGTAAAGATTAGACACGAAACTAATACTTAAGACCTAAACGTGTTCTAGGTCTTCGTTAAACAACAATATTGGATTTACTTGAAGTGTAGCTGTGCAACCAAAGGTGAGTGTCACTAACCCGCTTACCGTGAGTCCGATGGGCCACACCGAATAACTTAACGAAAAACAATGCTGACAAACTCGAGAGTGCTAGGCACCTCACTGATAAACATAAGAACACGGGATGCTTGGCACCCACTTGATGAACTGAAGTGTTTTATGGGAACACTTGTGAATTCTGAATAAACGATTTCTGAAACGAAAACTGTTTTAATATGGCTAGTGTAGGTTAAAGTCTAAACCATATGATATCACATGTTTTCTAAGGATGCCTTATAACTTAAAAGTCCTCAACTTAATTGTGCCATTAATTTGTGAAAGCGAGGGGATGTTGGGTAGATCTACTGGAGTTTGACAAACTCCGCCCCGTGGCACGGGGAGTGCACGGAGGTACAATATCAGCCTATTTGCCCGTGGTCCCGAGAGGACACGGGGGAGGCAGAAAACGCGATGACTTGGTCCGCACTGTACGGGATGGCTCGGCCCCCACAAAATAAGTCAGCTTTGGTACAAACTTCCTTAGAGCATGGAACAACGGATTAGCTACCCGCGATATCGGTTGAGTCCTTTAACTTTACGGAACTAGTACATACCCGATGACGTGGTCACGGAACAAATCATTTATAAACTGAGAATTAAATACGAGCATTGCTTTTCACAAATAAATATTTTGTAAGTACATTTTGATACGAACTATGATTATGAGACTGGGCCAATGCATGACAAGCCCACTGTGAACTCACCAACCGTTAGGTTGACACTTGCGTGGTTTAAACTTTTGCAGATCGCTAAGGAGTATCCGGAGCGGGTTGGCATGGCACTTGAAGATCCTTGTTTTGATTTAAACTAAATTGGGAATTTTAAACAATGTTTATGTAAAGCACGTGGTTAGTGCTAAGACAATATTTTATTCCGCTGCGTTGTGTTTGAAACTTTGATTTATAAATTGTGTTTGAACTAACCCTGATTCGTTTAGTATTTGTAACTGTGGTTGTGGATCCTGGTCTAGTCCCCGTGCCACGGGGCGGAGTTTGTCAAACTCCAGTAGATCTACCCAACATCCCCTCGCTTTCACAAATTAATGGCACAATTAAGTTGAGGACTTTTAAGTTATAAGGCATCCTTAGAAAACATGTGATATCATATGGTTTAGACTTTAACCTACACTAGCCATATTAAAACAGTTTTCGTTTCAGAAATCGTTTATTCAGAATTCACAAGTGTTCCCATAAAACACTTCAGTTCATCAAGTGGGTGCCAAGCATCCCGTGTTCTTATGTTTATCAGTGAGGTGCCTAGCACTCTCGAGTTTGTCAGCATTGTTTTTCGTTAAGTTATTCGGTGTGGCCCATCGGACTCACGGTAAGCGGGTTAGTGACACTCACCTTTGGTTGCACAGCTACACTTCAAGTAAGTCCAATATTGTTGTTTAACGAAGACCTAGAACACGTTTAGGTCTTAAGTATTAGTTTCGTGTCTAATCTTTACTTAACGTCACTATGGCCCATAACATAGCACGTTGCAACTATGACTCGACATACCGACACACGACACCAATGGTTGATCATAAACAAGGGTTCATTTGAATCAGATATCAAACATATTTCATCATGGCAAAATCATGCAAGTCATGGCATAACACTTAAACAATTTCACAAGTTTGGTTTTTAGGTCAGGCCTTAGTTTCGCTAGCATAGTTTCGCTAGGCAGTTTCGCTGGGTGCACGGGCAGCACTTTCGCTAGGCAATGCCCGGCAACACAGTTTCGCTAGGCTAGTTTCGCCCGAAACTGCGGACGCAGTTTCGCTAGCCTAGTTTCGCAGGGAAACTGGTTTGAACTTTCGTTCAGGTATTTCGCTCGATAGTTTCGCTCGAGCTGGTCTGGTCAGGTTCCCGGCGACACTATAGTTTCGCTGGTCAGTGTCGCTGGAAGGACACACAATTTCGCTACTTAGTTTCGCCCAGAGAACAACAGTTTCGCTGGTCGTGAAAAACATACGGATTTGCCTAAAAATCAACCTAACAGCTTCTGATCATACATGCAATTCATTATTTAGCATCTATGGGCATTTACTAACATAAATCAAGCAACTTTAACACGTTTAACATGCATTTTGTCATCAAATCACCAAGAACACATATAAAACCCTAAAATGACTAAAATGGCATAAATCTCTATCATGGTTGGATTTCATACGCAAAGTTATCAACTTTATTACAGATCTAGCATCCTAAAGCATACATACAGAAGGTCAAGCCATGTTATGGAGGTTTGAGCATGCTTTAAGAAGAAAACATATAGAAAACACATAAAGCATAGTTTTTGGGACTCACGGTTGATCCTAGAATCGATAGGGGAGAAGAGATGATGGTCTAGAGGCTGAGATCTTGGTCTCTTGATGGTATTCTCGGCTGGTCCAGAAATCTCAGAGAGTGTGTGTGTGTTTGTTGTGTGGTTGAGCAAATGAGGCTACTAGGGTTCATTATGTTTATTTATATCAGAGGCTAGTTTCGCTGGCAGTTTCGCTGGCTGGCGAAACTGGCTCTGATCTCGGGTACATTGATCAGTCTAGCCTGCTACCGGGCGAATCTGTAATTTCGCTCGGTAGTTTCGCTGACTACCAAATTCAGGCAATTTTCACATAATCAAGTATTTACAATTAATCATGCTATTCACAATAATAAGTCATGTATTTAAATCACATTGCACATATGGACAATCAATGATGAACATATCAACACATGTGGACAGGTTCGGTGATCAACCAAAGGTCGTGGACGTATTCGGCCTAGTTATGCATTAGCTACTTATAACGTAACTAACGGGTTTGTCTAACGGAAGTTAACCTTGAAATTCTCGGGTGTCACATCATTCCCCTGAAATTGGAATTTTCGTCCCGAAAATTATTCTTGTGTCGTAGCGTTCGCAGCATCAGCTGTCGTCGTTGCTATCGTCGCTGGGGAAAGAAAGCAAAAAGTTTTAGGGTTGTCACATCCTCCTCCCGTTAAGGAATTTTGGTCCCCAAAATTAAATCATACCATGAGTTTCCGTGGACGTTTGCTCGAACAGGTGAGGATACTTTTTCTTCATCTGATCCTCACGTTCCCAAGTATATTCAGGTCCACGTCTTGAGTTCCATCGCACCTTGACGATCGGAATCTTGCTACGTTTGAGGGCTTTCTCCTCGCGTCCCATGATTTCTACTGGTTGCTCAATAAATCTCAAATGTTCGTCAATTTCCAATTCCTCCAAAGGAATTATTTCGATGTCTTCAGCCAGACATTTCTTCAGATTGGAAACGTGAAACACGTTGTGAACTCCATCGAGTTCAGCAGGGAGTTGCAATCGATAGGCCACCGGGCCTACTTCCCCAATAATTTCAAACGGACCGATGTAGCGAGGATTTAACTTTCCACGCTTCCCGAAGCGTATCACTCCCTTCCAAGGAGATACCTTCAACAACACTTTGTCACCCACCTCGAACTTCAGAGGTTTTCGGCGTTTGTCGGCGTAACTCTTTTGTCGATCACGTGCTGCAGCTAGCCGTTGTCTGATTTGAATAATCCGTTCGGTCATATCATGGATAACTTCCGGTCCAGTGAGCCCTTTCTCACCTGTTTCAGCCCAACATACGGGCGATCTACATTTTCGGCCATAAAGTGCTTCAAAAGGTGCAGCACCTATACTTGAATGATAACTATTGTTGTAAGAGAACTCCACCAGTGGAAGGTGAGTCTCCCAATCTTTCCCAAAATCCAGAACACAAGCTCGGAGCATATCTTCTAAGGTTTGAATCGTTCGTTCCGTCTGACCATCAGTCTGCGGGTGATAAGCTGTACTCATGTCTAGTCGGGTTCCCAATGCTTCCTGCATTGATTGCCATAACCGGGAAGTGAATCGAGGATCTCGATCAGAAATTATAGTCTTTGGCACACCGTGAAGCTTCACAATTCGGTCAATGTACAGCTTTGTCAACTTATCCATATTATCACTTTCCTTCATTGGAATGAAATGTGCAGATTTGGTTAACCGATCGATGATAACCCAAATCGCATCCGGTTGATTTGATCGATGAGGTAATCCCGTTACAAAATCCATGGAGATGTCCTCCCATTTCCATTCTGGGATCTTTGGTTGTTGTAGTAAACCAGAAGGCTTTTGGTATTCAATCTTGACCCTAGAACATGTTAAACACTTAGCCACATATCGAGCAATGTCGGCTTTCATATTCGGCCACCAATAAAGATTCTTCAAGTCCTGATACATTTTATCCGATCCAGGGTGCACCGAGTATCTTGACTTGTGAGCCTCGTCCATTACGAGCTCACGGAGATTTCCAAACATTGGAACCCAGATTCTGTCATTATAGTACGTGAGTCCGTCGGACTTAACTTCAGAATGGCCATCTACACCACGTAGTGTTTCAGCTGCGAAGTTTTCTGCTTTCAAAGCTTCTCGTTGGCAGTCACGGATTCGATCCGGTAGTCCTGAATGTATCGTAAGTTGAAGCGCTCGTACCCGACGAGGCTTTTCGTACTCTTTTCTGCTTAGGGCATCAGCCACAACGTTGGCTTTTCCAGGATGATACTTAATAGCCAAATCATAATCGTTTAGTAACTCGACCCACCGTCGTTGTCGCATGTTGAGGTCTTTCTGATCAAACATATTTCATCATGGCAAAATCATGCAAGTCATGGCATAACACTTAAACAATTTCACAAGTTTGGTTTTTAGGTCAGGCCTTAGTTTCGCTAGCATAGTTTCGCTAGGCAGTTTCGCTGGGTGCACGGGCAGCACTTTCGCTAGGCAATGCCCGGCAACACAGTTTCGCTAGGCTAGTTTCGCCCGAAACTGCTGACGCAGTTTCGCTAGCCTAGTTTCGCAGGGAAACTGGTTTGAACTTTCGTTCAGGTATTTCGCTCGATAGTTTCGCTCGAGCTGGTCTGGTCAGGTTCCCGGCGACACTATAGTTTCGCTGGTCAGTGTCGCTGGAAGGAGACACAATTTCGCTACTTAGTTTCGCCCAGAGAACAACAGTTTCGCTGGTCGCGAAAAACATACGGATTTGCCTAAAAATCAACCTAACAGCTTCTGATCATACATGCAATTCATTATTTAGCATCTATGGGCATTTACTAACATAAATCAAGCAACTTTAACACGTTTTACATGCATTTTGATCATCAAATCACCAAGAACACATATCAAAACCCTAAAATGACCTAAAATGGCATAAATCTCTATCATGGTTGGATTTCATACGCAAAGTTATCAACTTTATTACAGATCTAGCATCCTAAAGCATACATACAGAAGGTCAAGCCATGTTATGGAGGTTTGAGCATGCTTTAAGAAGAAAACATATAGAAAACACATAAAGCATAGTTTTTGGGACTCACGGTTGATCCTAGAATCGATAGGGGAGAAGAGATGATGGTCTAGAGGCTGAGATCTTGGTCTCTTGATGGTATTCTCGGCTGGTCCAGAAATCTCAGAGAGTGTGTGTGTGTTTGTTGTGTGGTTGAGCAAATGAGGCTACTAGGGTTCATTATGTTTATTTATATCAGAGGCTAGTTTCGCTGGCAGTTTCGCTGGCTGGCGAAACTGGCTCTGATCTCGGGTACATTGATCAGTCTAGCCTGCTACCGGGCGAATCTGTAATTTCGCTCGGTAGTTTCGCTGACTACCAAATTCAGGCAATTTTCACATAATCAAGTATTTACAATTAATCATGCTATTCACAATAATAAGTCATGTATTTAAATCACATTGCACATAAGGACAATCAATGATGAACATATCAACACATATGGACAGGTTCGGTGATCAACCAAAGGTCGTGGACGTATTCGGCCTAGTTATGCATTAGCTACTTATAACGTAACTAACGGGTTTGTCTAACGGAAGTTAACCTTGAAATTCTCGGGTGTCACATCATTCCCCTGAAATTGGAATTTTCGTCCCGAAAATTATTCTTGTGTCGTAGCGTTCGCAGCATCAGCTGTCGTCGTTGCTATCGTCGCTGGGGAAAGAAAGCAAAAAGTTTTAGGGTTGTCACATCCTCCTCCCGTTAAGGAATTTTGGTCCCCAAAATTAAATCATACCATGAGTTTCCGTGGACGTTTGCTCGAACAGGTGAGGATACTTTTTCTTCATCTGATCCTCACGTTCCCAAGTATATTCAGGTCCACGTCTTGAGTTCCATCGCACCTTGACGATCGGAATCTTGCTACGTTTGAGGGCTTTCTCCTCGCGTCCCATGATTTCTACTGGTTGCTCAATAAATCTCAGATGTTCGTCAATTTCCAATTCCTCCAAAGGAATTATTTCGATGTCTTCAGCCAGACATTTCTTTAGATTGGAAACGTGAAACACGTTGTGAACTCCATCGAGTTCAGCAGGGAGTTGCAATCGATAGGCCACCGGGCCTACTTCCCCAATAATTTCAAACGGACCGATGTAGCGAGGATTTAACTTTCCACGCTTCCCGAAGCGTATCACTCCCTTCCAAGGAGATACCTTCAACAATACTTTGTCACCCACCTCGAACTTCAGAGGTTTTCGGCGTTTGTCGGCATAACTCTTTTGTCGATCACGTGCTGCAGCTAGCCGTTGTCTGATTTGAATAATCCGTTCGGTCATATCATGGATAACTTCCGGTCCAGTGAGCCCTTTCTCACCTGTTTCAGCCCAACATACGGGCGATCTACATTTTCTGCCATAAAGTGCTTCAAAAGGTGCAGCACCTATACTTGAATGATAACTATTGTTGTAAGAGAACTCCACCAGTGGAAGGTGAGTCTCCCAATCTTTCCCAAAATCCAGAACACAAGCTCGGAGCATATCTTCTAAGGTTTGAATCGTTCGTTCCGTCTGACCATCAGTCTGCGGGTGATAAGCTGTACTCATGTCTAATCGGGTTCCCAATGCTTCCTGCATTGATTGCCATAACCGGGAAGTGAATCGAGGATCTCGATCAGAAATTATAGTCTTTGGCACACCGTGAAGCTTCACAATTCGGTCAATGTACAGCTTTGTCAACTTATCCATATTATCACTTTCCTTCATTGGAATGAAATGTGCAGATTTGGTTAACCGATCGATGATAACCCAAATCGCATCCGGTTGATTTGATCGATGAGGTAATCCCGTTACAAAATCCATGGAGATGTCCTCCCATTTCCATTCTGGGATCTTTGGTTGTTGTAGTAAACCAGAAGGCTTTTGGTATTCAATCTTGACCCTTGAACATGTTAAACACTTAGCCACATATCGAGCAATGTCGGCTTTCATATTCGGCCACCAATAAAGATTCTTCAAGTCCTGATACATTTTATCCGATCCAGGGTGCACCGAGTATCTTGACTTGTGAGCCTCGTCCATTACGAGCTCACGGAGATTTCCAAACATTGGAACCCAGATTCTGTCATTATAATACGTGAGTCCGTCGGACTTAACTTCAGAATGGCCATCTACACCACGTAGTGTTTCAGCTGCGAAGTTTTCTGCTTTCAAAGCTTCTCGTTGGCAGTCACGGATTCGATCCGGTAGTCCTGAATGTATCGTAAGTTGAAGCGCTCGTACCCGACGAGGCTTTTCGTACTCTTTTCTGCTATCAGGCGCAAATCATAGCCACAACGTTGGCTTTTCCAGGAATGAAATACGTCTAATAGCACAAATCATAATCGTTTACAGTTAACTCGTCACCATTCCAAGTTCAGTTGTACGCATGTTGAGCGTCTTCTCTGATGCAAAGATGTGCTGTAGACTTTTAGTGATCTGGTGAATCATCAGTGCACTACTTGTGATCCATAGTAGGCTCACATGGTCTCCATAATCGTAAGTTCGCATCAACAACGTGCTTACAAAACATTCATTTGCGCAAAGCAATGCGTCGTATTTAATTCTCAGTTTCTAAATGCTTTAGTTGCCTGTGACCCATCATCGGCAATGCACTAGTATCTCGTTACAGTTAAACGACGCAACCGATATCGCGGGTAGCTAATCCGATGCATCGCAGTGCACCACAGGAAGTCTGTCAACTCCATCGGCTGACTTAAGTATGTGGGGGCCGAGCCATCCCGTACAGTGCGGACCAAGTCATCGCGTTTTCTGCCTCCCCCGTGTCCTCTCGGGACCACGGGCAAATAGGCTGATATTGTACCTCCGTGCACTCCCCGTGCCACGGGGCGGAGTTTGTCAAACTCCAGTAGATCTACCCAACATCCCCTCGCTTTCACAAATTAATGGCACAATTTTAGTTGAGGACTTTTAAGTTATAAGGCATCCTTAGAAAACATGTGATATCATATGGTTTAGACTTTAACCTACACTAGCCATATTAAAACAGTTTTCGTTTCAGAAATCGTTTATTCAGAATTCACAAGTGTTCCCATAAAACACTTCAGTTCATCAAGTGGGTGCCAAGCATCCCGTGTTCTCAGGTTTATCAGTGAGGTGCCTAGCACTCTCGAGTTTGATCAGCATTGTTTTTCGTTAAGTTATTCGGTGTGGCCCATCGGACTCACGGTATGCGGGTTAGTGACACTCACCTTTGGTTGCACTGCTACACTTCAAGTAAGTCCAAGTATTGTTGTTTAACGAAGACCTAGAACACGTTTAGGTCTTAAGTATTAGTTTCGTGTCTAATCTTTACTTAACGTCACTATGGCCCATAACATAGCACGTTGCAACTATGACTCGACATACCGACACACGACACCAATGGTTGATCATAAACAAGGGTTCATTTGAATCAGATATCAAACATATTTCATCATGGCAAAATCATGCAAGTCATGGCATAACACTTAAACAATTTCACAAGTTTGGTTTTTAGGTCAGGCCTTAGTTTCGCTAGCATAGTTTCGCTAGGCAGTTTCGCTGGGTGCACGGGCAGCACTTTCGCTAGGCAATGCCCGGTAACACAGTTTCGCTAGGCTAGTTTCGCCCGAAACTGCTGACGCAGTTTCGCTAGCCTAGTTTCGCAGGGAAACTGGTTTGAACTTTCGTTCAGGTATTTCGCTCGATAGTTTCGCTCGAGCTGGTCTGGTCAGGTTCCCGGCGACACTATAGTTTCGCTGGTCAGTGTCGCTGGAAGGACACACAATTTCGCTACTTAGTTTCGCCCAGAGAACAACAGTTTCGCTGGTCGCGAAAAACATACGGATTTGCCTAAAAATCAACCTAACAGCTTCTGATCATACATGCAATTCATTATTTAGCATCTATGGGCATTTACTAACATAAATCAAGCAACTTTAACACGTTTTACATGCATTTTGTCATCAAATCACCAAGAACACATATAAAACCCTAAAATGACTAAAATGGCATAAATCTCTATCATGGTTGGATTTCATACGCAAAGTTATCAACTTTATTACAGATCTAGCATCCTAAAGCATACATACAGAAGGTCAAGCCATGTTATGGAGGTTTGAGCATGCTTTAAGAAGAAAACATATAGAAAACACATAAAGCATAGTTTTTGGGACTCACGGTTGATCCTAGAATCGATAGGGGAGAAGAGATGATGGTCTAGAGGCTGAGATCTTGGTCTCTTGATGGTATTCTCGGCTGGTCCAGAAATCTCAGAGAGTGTGTGTGTGTTTGTTGTGTGGTTGAGCAAATGAGGCTACTAGGGTTCATTATGTTTATTTATATCAGAGGCTAGTTTCGCTGGCAGTTTCGCTGGCTGGCGAAACTGGCTCTGATCTCGGGTACATTGATCAGTCTAGCCTGCTACCGGGCGAATCTGTAATTTCGCTCGGTAGTTTCGCTGACTACCAAATTTAGGCAATTTTCACATAATCAAGTATTTACAATTAATCATGCTATTCACAATAATAAGTCATGTATTTAAATCACATTGCACACTCGATTCGCTGATCAATGTACCCGAGATCAGAGCCAGTTTCGCCAGCCAGCGAAACTGCCAGCGAAACTAGCCCCTGATATAAATAAACATTATAAACCCTAGTAGCCTCATTTGCTCAAACCACACAACAACACACACACACTCTCCTGGTCAGCTGAGAAGATCACCTAAGGACCAAGACCCCAACCTCGAGACCATCATCTCATCTCATCTATCGATTCTAGAATCAACCGTGAGTCCCAAAAACTATGCTTTATGTGTTTTCTATGCGTTTTCTTCTTAAAGCATGCTCAAACCTTCATGATATTACTTGATCTTCTGTATACATGCTTTAGTATGCTAGATCTGTAATAAAGTTGATAACTTTACGTGTGAAATCCATCCATGTTAGAGATTTGTGCAAAATAGGTCATTTTAGGGTTTTGAACCTATTTTAGAGATTTGATGATCAAAATGCATGTTAAACTTGTTAAAGTTGCTTGATTTATGTTAGTAAATGCCTAGGGATGCTAGATAATGAATTGCATGTATGATCAGAAGCTGTTAGGTTGATTTTTAGGCAAATCCGTATGTTTTTCGCGACCAGCGAAACTGTCTGTTCTCTGGGCGAAACTAAGTAGCGAAATTGCATCTCCTTCCAGCGACACTGACCAGCGAAACTATAGTGTCGCCGGGAACCTGACCAGACCAGCTCGAGCGAAACTATCGAGCGAAATACCTGAACGAAAGTTCAAACCAGTTTCCCTGCGAAACTAGGCTAGCGAAACTGCGTCCGCAGTTTCGGGCGAAACTAGCCTAGCGAAACTGTGTTGCCGGGCATTGCCTAGCGAAAGTGCTGCCCGTGCACCTAGCGAAACTGCCTAGCGAAACTATGCTAGCGAAACTAAGACCTGACCTAAAAACCAAACTTGTGAAATTGCTTAAGTGTTATGCCATGACTTGCATGATTTTGCCATGATGATATATGTTTGATATCTGATTCAAATGAACCCTTGTTTATGATCAACCATTGGTGTCGTGTGTCGGTATGTCGAGTCATAGTTGCAACGTGCTATGTTATGGGCCATAGTGACGTTAAGTAAAGATTAGACACGAAACTAATACTTAAGACCTAAACGTGTTCTAGGTCTTCGTTAAACAACAATATTTGGATTTACTAGAAGTGTAGCCGTGCAACCCAAGGTGAGTGTCACTAACCCGCTTACCGTGAGTCCGATGGGCCACACAGAATAACTTAACGAAAACAATGCTGACAAATTCGAGAGTGCTAGGCACCTCACTGATAAACATAAGAACACGGGATGCTTGGCACCCACTTGATGAACTGAAGTGTTTTATGGGGACACTTGTGAATTCTGAATAAACGATTTCTGAAACGAAAACTGTTTTAATATGGCTAGTGTAGGTTAAAGTCTAAACCATATGATATCACATGTTTTCTAAGGATGCCTTATAACTTAAAGTCCTCAACTTAATTGTGCCATTAATTTGTGAAAGCGAGGGGATGTTGGGTAGATCTACTGGAGTTTGACAAACTCCTTAGCGATCTGCAAAAGTTTAAACCACGCAAGTGTCAACCTAACGGTTGGTGAGTTCACAGTGGGCTTGTCATGCATTGGCCCAGTCTCTTAATCATAGTTCGTATCAAAATATACTTACGAAATGTTTATTTGTGAAAAGCAATGCTCGTATTTAATTCTCAGTTTATAAATGATTTGTTCCGTGACCACGTCATCGGGTATGTACTAGTTCCGTAAAGTTAAAGGACTCAACCGATATCGCGGGTAGCTAATCCGTTGTTCCATGCTCTAAGGAAGTTTGTACCAAAGCTGACTTATTTTGTGGGGGCCGAGCCATCCCGTACAGTGCGGACCAAGTCATCGCGTTTTCTGCCTCCCCCGTGTCCTCTCGGGACCACGGGCAAATAGGCTGATATTGTACCTCCGTGCACTCCCCGTGCCACGGGGCGGAGTTTGTCAAACTCCAGTAGATCTACCCAACATCCCCTCGCTTTCACAAATTAATGGCACAATTAAGTTGAGGACTTTTAAGTTATAAGGCATCCTTAGAAAACATGTGATATCATATGGTTTAGACTTTAACCTACACTAGCCATATTAAAACAGTTTTCGTTTCAGAAATCGTCTATTCAGAATTCACAAGTGTTCCCATAAAACACTTCAGTTCATCAAGTGGGTGCCAAGCATCCCGTGTTCTTATGTTTATCAGTGAGGTGCCTAGCACTCTCGAGTTTGTCAGCATTGTTTTTCGTTAAGTTATTCGGTGTGGCCCATCGGACTCACGGTATGCGGGTTAGTGACACTCACCTTTGGTTGCACAGCTACACTTCAAGTAAGTCCAATATTGTTGTTTAACGAAGACCTAGAACACGTTTAGGTCTTAAGTATTAGTTTCGTGTCTAATCTTTACTTAACGTCACTATGGCCCATAACATAGCACGTTGCAACTATGACTCGACATACCGACACACGACACCAATGGTTGATCATAAACAAGGGTTCATTTGAATCAGATATCAAACATATTTCATCATGGCAAAATCATGCAAGTCATGGCATAACACTTAAACAATTTCACAAGTTTGGTTTTTAGGTCAGGCCTTAGTTTCGCTAGCATAGTTTCGCTAGGCAGTTTCGCTGGGTGCACGGGCAGCACTTTCGCTAGGCAATGCCCGGCAACACAGTTTCGCTAGGCTAGTTTCGCCCGAAACTGCGGACGCAGTTTCGCTAGCCTAGTTTCGCAGGGAAACTGGTTTGAACTTTCGTTCAGGTATTTCGCTCGATAGTTTCGCTCGAGCTGGTCTGGTCAGGTTCCCGGCGACACTATAGTTTCGCTGGTCAGTGTCGCTGGAAGGACACACAATTTCGCTACTTAGTTTCGCCCAGAGAACAACAGTTTCGCTGGTCGTGAAAAACATACGGATTTGCCTAAAAATCAACCTAACAGCTTCTGATCATACATGCAATTCATTATTTAGCATCTATGGGCATTTACTAACATAAATCAAGCAACTTTAACACGTTTTACATGCATTTTGTCATCAAATCACCAAGAACACATATAAAACCCTAAAATGACTAAAATGGCATAAATCTCTATCATGGTTGGATTTCATACGCAAAGTTATCAACTTTATTACAGATCTAGCATCCTAAAGCATACATACAGAAGGTCAAGCCATGTTATGGAGGTTTGAGCATGCTTTAAGAAGAAAACATATAGAAAACACATAAAGCATAGTTTTTGGGACTCACGGTTGATCCTAGAATCGATAGGGGAGAAGAGATGATGGTCTAGAGGCTGAGATCTTGGTCTCTTGATGGTATTCTCGGCTGCTCCAGAAATCTCAGAGAGTGTGTGTGTGTTTGTTGTGTGGTTGAGCAAATGAGGCTACTAGGGTTCATTATGTTTATTTATATCAGAGGCTAGTTTCGCTGGCAGTTTCGCTGGCTGGCGAAACTGGCTCTGATCTCGGGTACATTGATCAGTCTAGCCTGCTACCGGGCGAATCTGTAATTTCGCTCGGTAGTTTCGCTGACTACCAAATTCAGGCAATTTTCACATAATCAAGTATTTACAATTAATCATGCTATTCACAATAATAAGTCATGTATTTAAATCACATTGCACATAAGGACAATCAATGATGAACATTCAACACATATGGACAGGTTCGGTGATCAACCAAAGGTCGTGGACGTATTCGGCCTAGTTATGCATTAGCTACTTATAACGTAACTAACGGGTTTGTCTAACGGAAGTTAACCTTGAAATTCTCGGGTGTCACATCATTCCCCTGAAATTGGAATTTTCGTCCCGAAAATTATTCTTGTGTCGTAGCGTTCGCAGCATCAGCTGTCGTCGTTGCTATCGTCGCTGGGGAAAGAAAGCAAAAAGTTTTAGGGTTGTCACATCCTCCTCCCGTTAAGGAATTTTGGTCCCCAAAATTAAATCATACCATGAGTTTCCGTGGACGTTTGCTCGAACAGGTGAGGATACTTTTTCTTCATCTGATCCTCACGTTCCCAAGTATATTCCGGTCCACGTCTTGAGTTCCATCGCACCTTGACGATCGGAATCTTGCTACGTTTGAGGGCTTTCTCCTCGCGTCCCATGATTTCTACTGGTTGCTCAATAAATCTCAAATGTTCGTCAATTTCCAATTCCTCCAAGGGAATTATTTCGATGTCCTCAGCCAGACATTTCTTCAGATTGGAAACGTGAAACACGTTGTGAACTCCATCGAGTTCAGCAGGGAGTTGCGACTTATATTGGAATTGCTCCGCAAGGAACAGCTTTATGCTAAGTTTTCGAAGTGCGACTTTTGGATCCACGAAGTCCAGTTTCTTGGACACATTGTAAATGAGGAAGGAATCCATGTAGATCCAGCCAAAGTGGAAGCAATTAAGAACTGGTCTACCCCAAGAGCGCCAACAGAGATCCGACAATTTTTAGGGCTTGCCGGATATTATCGAAGGTTTATTAAGGGTTTCTCTCAGTTGGCCCAACCCTTAACGGCTTTAACGCACAAAGGAGTGCAATACAGATGGGGTGAGAAGGAAGAGCGCGCATTCCAAACGCTTAAAGATATGTTATGTTCGGCTCCAATTCTTGCGTTACCCGATGGAGTTGACGATTTTGTAGTTTATTGCGATGCATCAATCCAAGGACTCGGTTGCGTGTTGATGCAACGAGACAAGGTAATTGCCTACGGGTCCAGGCAACTAAAGGATACAGAAAAGAATTATACAACGCATGATTTGGAAATGGGAGCCGTTGTTCATGCACTTAAGATTTGGAGACATTACCTATATGGAACAAAGTGCACGATATTCACCGATCATAAAAGTTTACAGCACATCTTTGATCAGAAAGACCTCAACATGCGACAACGACGGTGGGTCGAGTTACTAAACGATTATGATTTGGCTATTAAGTATCATCCTGGAAAAGCCAACGTTGTGGCTGATGCCCTAAGCAGAAAAGAGTACGAAAAGCCTCGTCGGGTACGAGCGCTTCAACTTACGATACATTCAGGACTACCGGATCGAATCCGTGACTGCCAACGAGAAGCTTTGAAAGCAGAAAACTTCGCAGCTGAAGCACTACGTGGTGTAGATGGCCATTCTGAAGTTAAGTCCGACGGACTCACGTATTATAATGACAGAATCTGGGTTCCAATGTTTGGAAATCTCCGTGAGCTCGTGATGGACGAGGCTCACAAGTCAAGATACTCGGTGCACCCTGGATCGGATAAAATGTATCAGGACTTGAAGAATCTTTATTGGTGGCCGAATATGAAAGCCGACATTGCTCGATATGTGGCTAAGTGTTTAACATGTTCAAGGGTCAAGATTGAATACCAAAAGCCTTCTGGTTTACTACAACAACCAAAGATCCCAGAATGGAAATGGGAGGACATCTCCATGGATTTTGTAACGGGATTACCTCATCGATCAAACCAACCGGATGCGATTTGGGTTATCATCGATCGGTTAACCAAATCTGCACATTTCATTCCAATGAAGGAAAGTGATAATATGGATAAGTTGACGAAGCTGTACATTGACCGAATTGTGAAGCTTCACGGTGTGCCAAAGACTATCATTTCTGATCGAGATCCTCGATTCACTTCCCGGTTATGGCAATCAATGCAGGAAGCATTGGGAACCCGACTAGACATGAGTACAGCTTATCACCCGCAGACTGATGGTCAGACGGAACGAACGATTCAAACCTTAGAAGATATGCTCCGAGCTTGTGTTCTGGATTTTGGAAAAGATTGGGAGACTCACCTTCCACTGGTGGAGTTCTCTTACAACAATAGTTATCATTCAAGTATAGGTGCTGCACCTTTTGAAGCACTGTATGGCAGGAAATGTAGATCGCCCGTGTGTTGGGCTGAAACAGGTGAGAAAGGGCTCACTGGACCGGAAGTTATCCACGATATGACCGAACGGATTATTCAAATCAGGCAACGGCTAGCTGCAGCACGTGATCGACAAAAGAGTTATGCCGACAAACGCCGAAAACCTCTAAAGTTCGAGGTGGGTGACAAAGTATTGTTGAAGGTATCTCCTTGGAAGGGAGTGATACGCTTCGGGAAGCGTGGAAAGTTAAATCCTCGCTACATCGGTCCGTTTGAAATTATTGGGGAAGTAGGCCCGGTGGCCTATCGATTGCAACTCCCTGCTGAACTCGATGGAGTTCACAACGTGTTTCACGTTTCCAACTTAAAGAAATGTCTGACTGAAGACATCGAAATAATTCCTTTGGAGGAATTGGAAATTGACGAACATTTGAGATTTATTGAGCAACCAGTAGAAATCATGGGACGCGAGGAGAAAGCCCTCAAACGTAGCAAGATTCCGATCGTCAAAGTGCGATGGAACTCAAGACGTGGACCTGAATATACTTGGGAACGTGAGGATCAGATGAAGAAAAAGTATCCTCACCTGTTCGAGCAAACGTCCACGGAAACTCATGGTATGATTTAATTTTGGGGACCAAAATTCCTTAACGGGAGGAGGATGTGACAACCCTAAAACTTTTTGCTTTCTTTCCCCAGCGACGATAGCAACGACGACAGCTGATGCTGCGAACGCTACGACACAAGAATAATTTTCGGGACGAAAATTCCAATTTCAGGGGAATGATGTGACACCCGAGAATTTCAAGGTTAACTTCCGTTAGACAAACCCGTTAGTTACGTTATAAGTAGCTAATGCATAACTAGGCCGAATACGTCCACGACCTTTGGTTGATCACCGAACCTGTCCATATGTGTTGAATGTTCATCATTGATTGTCCTTATGTGCAATGTGATTTAAATACATGACTTGTTATTGTGAATAGCATGATTGATTGTAAATACTTGGTTATGTGAAAAATTGCCTGAATTCGGTAGTCAGCGAAACTACCGAGCGAAATTACAGATTCGCCCGGTAGCAGGCTAGACTGATCAATGTACCCGAGATCAGAGCCAGTTTCGCCAGCCAGCGAAACTGCCAGCGAAACTAGCCCCTGATATAAATAAACATTATAAACCCTAGTAGCCTCATTTGCTCAAACCACACAACAACACACACACACTCTCCTGGTCAGCTGAGAAGATCACCTAAGGACCAAGACCCCAACCTCGAGACCATCATCTCATCTCATCTATCGATTCTAGAATCAACCGTCTTCGTTAAACAACAATATTTGGATTTACTAGAAGTGTAGCCGTGCAACCCAAGGTGAGTGTCACTAACCCGCTTACCGTGAGTCCGATGGGCCACACAGAATAACTTAACGAAAACAATGCTGACAAATTCGAGAGTGCTAGGCACCTCACTGATAAACATAAGAACACGGGATGCTTGGCACCCACTTGATGAACTGAAGTGTTTTATGGGGACACTTGTGAATTCTGAATAAACGATTTCTGAAACGAAAACTGTTTTAATATGGCTAGTGTAGGTTAAAGTCTAAACCATATGATATCACATGTTTTCTAAGGATGCCTTATAACTTAAAGTCCTCAACTTAATTGTGCCATTAATTTGTGAAAGCGAGGGGATGTTGGGTAGATCTACTGGAGTTTGACAAACTCCGCCCCGTGGCACGGGGAGTGCACGGAGGTACAATATCAGCCTATTTGCCCGTGGTCCCGAGAGGACACGGGGGAGGCAGAAAACGCGATGACTTGGTCCGCACCGTACGGGATGGCTCGGCCCCCACAAAATAAGTCAGCTTTGGTACAAACTTCCTTAGAGCATGGAACAACGGATTAGCTACCCGCGATATCGGTTGAGTCCTTTAACTTTACGGAACTAGTACATACCCGATGACGTGGTCACGGACAAACCTTTTATAAACTAAGAATTAAATACGAGCATTGCTTTTCACAAATGAGTATTTTGTAAGTACACATTGATACGATCTATGATTATGAGACTGGGCCAATGCATGACAAGCCCACTGTGAACTCACCAACCGTTAGGTTGACACTTGCGTGGTTTAAACTTTTGCAGATCGCTAAGGAGTATCCGGAGCGGGTTGGCATGGCACTTGAAGATCCTTGTTTGATTTAAACTAAATTGGGAATTTAAAACAATGTTTATGTAAAGCACGTGGTTAGTGCTAAGACGATATTTTATTCCGCTGCGTTGTGTTTGAAATTCTGATTTATAATTTGTGTTTGAACTGACCCTGATTCGTTTAGTAGGCTAGACTGATCAATGTACCCGAGATCAGAGCCAGTTTCGCCAGCCAGCGAAACTGCCAGCGAAACTAGCCCCTGATATAAATAAACATTATAAACCCTAGTAGCCTCATTTGCTCAAACCACACAACAACACACACACACTCTCCTGGTCAGCTGAGAAGATCACCTAAGGACCAAGACCCCAACCTCGAGACCATCATCTCATCTCATCTATCGATTCTAGAATCAACCGTGAGTCCCAAAAACTATGCTTTATGTGTTTTCTATGCGTTTTCTTCTTAAAGCATGCTCAAACCTTCATGATATTACTTGATCTTCTGTATACATGCTTTAGTATGCTAGATCTGTAATAAAGTTGATAACTTTACGTGTGAAATCCATCCATGTTAGAGATTTGTGCAAAATAGGTCATTTTAGGGTTTTGAACCTATTTTAGAGATTTGATGATCAAAATGCATGTTAAACTTGTTAAAGTTGCTTGATTTATGTTAGTAAATGCCTAGGGATGCTAGATAATGAATTGCATGTATGATCAGAAGCTGTTAGGTTGATTTTTAGGCAAATCCGTATGTTTTTCGCGACCAGCGAAACTGTCTGTTCTCTGGGCGAAACTAAGTAGCGAAATTGCATCTCCTTCCAGCGACACTGACCAGCGAAACTATAGTGTCGCCGGGAACCTGACCAGACCAGCTCGAGCGAAACTATCGAGCGAAATACCTGAACGAAAGTTCAAACCAGTTTCCCTGCGAAACTAGGCTAGCGAAACTGCGTCCGCAGTTTCGGGCGAAACTAGCCTAGCGAAACTGTGTTGCCGGGCATTGCCTAGCGAAAGTGCTGCCCGTGCACCTAGCGAAACTGCCTAGCGAAACTATGCTAGCGAAACTAAGACCTGACCTAAAAACCAAACTTGTGAAATTGCTTAAGTGTTATGCCATGACTTGCATGATTTTGCCATGATGATATATGTTTGATATCTGATTCAAATGAACCCTTGTTTATGATCAACCATTGGTGTCGTGTGTCGGTATGTCGAGTCATAGTTGCAACGTGCTATGTTATGGGCCATAGTGACGTTAAGTAAAGATTAGACACGAAACTAATACTTAAGACCTAAACGTGTTCTAGGTACCAATGGTTGATCATAAA
>JBCNJP010000027.1:41477408-41522408 GCA_039602395.1 Deinandra increscens subsp. villosa | reverse complement strand
TAGCGCTTCGTTCGTTGAAACTCGGTGTCTCGAATGTTTGTTCAACACCGCCAAGGTATATCTAAACTCACTATTAGTTTAGATTGTTTATTTATTTATTTCTGTGTTTGCGTGTTCAGTAATCGGATCCTGTCGCATACTGGTATTTGTGTTATTTGATTAATTAGTTTTAATATATATAATTTGTTATATATATATACTTTATTCCGCTGCGTTACAGAGTTAATTATAAATTGATTCGGTAAACTCTTTTACAAACTATTAATCTATCGGTCACGTAATTTTTAAAATATGTCACCGGGGCGACCCGAATACCACTGCCAAATCCCAACAGTGGTATCAGAGCCTTGATTACCACGCGCAAATCGGAACCGGTCGATTTTAAACCGGTGGATTCGCAAACTGGGGTTAAACGCCCGAAAGTTGCGAATCAGATTTTATTTGTATTGCATAATTAAATTGCATCTTGGTCAACTTTATTTTGACCAATTAAAATTGCAATTTGTTTTGATTGTGTTTTATATGTATTCGGCCCGACCCTTGTTTGACTGTTGCTTGATTATTTTACTGTTATGGTTTGGCCCTTGTTTTGGCCCATTATTATAATAGTTTAGTCTTTGGGTTGGCCCACATTTTTGGGTTCAAAATTGTAATTAGGTTTTTCCTTTTACGAAATATTCTACTTTGGCAAAAGTTGTCATCAAGAAGACCCGAAGATCCAATCGATGTCAAGAGGCGTCTTGAGGTCAGTGGGAGCTTACAGAACCTGCACGCTACATGAAGATGTCTGCCTTGTGGTTGTTTTGTACTTTTGTCCCGTGACCCATTTGGTCTCGCTAAAAGGCTCTAGCAAGACCAAAACCCTTATGGCCGAATACATATTCGTTTTGCTTGTTTTGGTTGCTTGGTTTAATAGTCGTATTACACACCAACTGAAACACCGAAATCCTTTTAAAATGGTTTTAAAACTGAGAATACAATCAATAGGTTTCAAGTTCTAAAAGCCTTTACAACTTGACCTAAATTTTAATGTAACCACCTTAATGAGTTTTGACATTTTCGAAAACTCAATCAAACTTAATAAGTCATTTATTAACTTTTGACTGGTTACATAACTCGCGACAACCTAGTTGTAATTTTACATAATAGGTTATTTAAAATACGAGTCCCGAGTGATGATAGGGTTTATCGTTCGTGTCTAACGATCACCAATATTAAAATTGATTTTAATATCCCTATCTGGTAATTAAAAAACTGATAGTTCGTGCCATCCCATCTCAAGTCGAACTTGGAACGTATTTACCGGAGCATCAGTGTTGGAGTATTTCAACACCGCACTTGGTGCCGAGGGTACCTTCTGAGGCGAGGACATTGGAGTATTTCAACACCGTGTCCGTCGCATCGACCATTTAGGATTACTATCGCTTTAGACGTATATGTTCGTAGTGTTGGAGTATTTCAACACCGCGCTACGGATGTGTATTGCTAAAGTGGGCACGGATGAGGCTAAACGTATCGCAAAATATACAAGTATGTATATAGCGGCCTCATATCGAGAGTTGTGACTGTGATTTCGCAATTGACACCCGCTGTCAGTTTGGTTACGCAAATTTGCTCCTGAGGCTCATTTGGCGGTCTCAAGTAAACTTGTCTAATCGAATTCTCAATTTTCTTATAAAATAAATCTTACCAATTTATAATAAGAAAATACTTTACATCGAAAATACTAATGTATTGTGCTTTGCTTATCATTTCATAATGGCTAATGAAAACAAATCCCTTCTCCTTTTAAGTCAGTCCTCCAGTAGGACAAATCAAATAACACCAACTTTCATCTTGTCGAAACAAACTCAGAAGATGTTCTGACATTTTTCATAAACTCTATGTCTTGAAGAGCCCAATCGCCGTAGTTGTGTTCCTTATAGGAATACAACGCGCCTGGATTAAATAACATAATACTAACACCTCTAAGGTAGATAGTATCATGCAGGCTCGCATGTTTCCTGATAGTCAGCAAAAATGCAAGACTTGAGTATAAATGACATAACAAACAAGCTTAACTGCATGTTTCGTTTCTCGATGGAGAGAGCTCCATGCAAGGCTCTTCTCCATAGGACCATGTCATTAAGATGAAAGGGTACCAGCATCACCTGATTCAACTTGGTTACCCCACGAGTATCTGGGCTTATACCTTTTCACTACTATAGAACCAGTAATACTGTGTGCTTTAGTGAAAAGTTCAACCAGTTGATAGCATTATGCTCAATTGACACTTCGTGTGTCATAGGTGATTGCTACCGTGTTAAAATGCCTCGTACCAAGAAAAGAGTATCGACTCTAAGGGCAATAAAAGGCTGTGATCATTTGGCATCAACGCCCATGGCAAAAGATTTGTACGATCATTGCTGCATCATCATGACAAGCACCAGTGCTCCATGAACGACAAATCGGGTACTATACACTACCCCGTTAAGCTCAAAGAAAATGGAGAACGTTAGACTTCTCTGTTGGTATTCAAACTAATGTTATTTGATTTTCACGAGTATTCCCCAACGCATGCATGCATGCCTTGTTGGAACGTGAAAATAAGAAAAGCTTAAATCGAGGGACACATGATTCGAATTACCCTTTTAGGCCATTTGCTTTCAATCATGTCTTTCACTCCTTGGTAGTATTCAACAAGTGGTTGTTTTGACCTAGCTCGTCTGGGATTAATACTTTGCTTTTCACTGGTTTTATATCAGACTAATAACATAAGTTGAAGTTTCTTTATGAAACATACCTGGTTCTAATGATTCTTGTTTGTGACTTATTCGTGTAAGCAAGACATGCATAAAAGGATACGGCCCAACTGGACCCTATGATCCACCATGGGATTAAGTTTCCTGATACGTGTCGTGCTTTCACAAACTCACAACCAAATCCTTCACTCATTCGAGTGAACTGTTAAATGTTCTTTCTAGGCTTAGACACTCTTGTGTTGGCAAACCTAAAAGAACCATATAACAAGAATCATAAAAGTTACTTCATAACTATGACCGTAATCATAGTGAATATGCTTATGGTTATAAGCATCAATGAAAATTCTTGAGTTGTACAAGAACATTTCAAAATGAAGTCAAAGAACCAGCTTTACAAATACGATCACAATTCTAAGTCTGATCGTAATAAAGAATACCTAAGCTTGACGAACCCTAAAATCATCTTAAGATATGTGAAAGATTTTTCACTAATCTGGTCCTACTTGCACAGCCTTGACCTGAGCACATGATAGGAATCAAACGATGCTTGTCAACGTTTGAAAGATGATATATAGGAAATATTTGCCATACACACCCCTATTGAGTATCACTCTCTTCATCACCACTCGCCTGATAGATCTAGTATCGAATGTCTTTTGACAATGAGAATTTATTCTCGTTAGATACTACATATAACAATGGATACTACTTCCACCATCCATATGGAATTCTAATTCCACACAGAAGATAGAAAGTTGTGTTCTGGCTTCTAAAATGGAAGGTTAAGTTCCCAAGTTATTTAACTGGAACTAGAAGTAAAGGACGTTGATCTTGAAGTGGTTCAAGAGTCACAAATCCATTGTTCGCATATTTCCTGACCAACAAAAGTTTGTTGCATTAAACAGGAAATACATATTTAAACACACTTGCAAATTCAAAATTGCAATATCAGATCTTGAATCTGAGAATGGCTTAATGCCATAATAGATGTGTTTACATAAAAGCTAGTGGGAGCACTATATCAATCCTCACCCGTATGACGATGATATACTGAAAGATAGAATAAAATCCTTATGTGATTATACATAATGTGGATTTTACGGTACAAAGAATTTAAAAGAAGTTTCTTAATGGATAGAGATCCACAGGTATAAGCAACTTCTGGGGCAATATAATCACACATTGAATATGTGATTAAACAAAGATGTCATTGTACAGAGTTACTCTAATGACATCAAAAAGGGAGAGATCACTGTACAGAGTTACACTGAGGTTGTCACTGTACATGGTTACACTATGGACACCAAAAGGGAAAAATCAATGTACGCAAGTTACATTGATATCGTGAATCGTTGAACACAATACACTAAGTTGCATTGGTATTAACATTCACCGTGTAGAAATACACTACTACAAGTTTTCATGATTGACCAAGACATCTCTTGCTCATAATAAAGATTTTACATTGTGGCAGATTCCACAACTAAATCTAAATTAATTAGCCGACTCAAGTGACATCAAACTGCTGCTTGTCTGAAAGGTTCAGAAGGATTCTTGACATGGTTAGAGTTTTAACCAAACAAGACATTGTGATCACACAGTAACTATGGTGAATACCAAGGATCACTATGATCACAAAACCAGCACACTTTGAGGAAATTCCACTATTCAGAGAAATACTGGAACTATGAAACATTGGATAACCAAAATGATAGCACATTTCAAAACCTGGTCGGTAAAACAATGAATTTTAAAACTCATTAACCTCATACTAATGACGTTCGACCAATATACACTAAATGTATGTTTTGAACTAGTATTTGGATGTACGAACTCTAACAGTTATACATTATCATCTGGCTTCCTCTAAAGGATTAGACGTAAAAGCTAAATTCTATAGCTGTGTTCGATTTTAATACGTTTAAATCCATGAATAAGTGAATATCATTCCTCACAGTCGATCAGAATTGTGGACACGAATCTGAAGTGTGACTACTTGTGACTTTGGACTCAAGACATTGACAATACAAATTCACATATATCATTTCATAATGAATCTGAGGAATAGATATACTATTCTAGACTGTCCGTAGTCGTTCAGACTCGTGGGAACGAATCTGAAGTAAGACTATTCTGACTCTGGACTCAATGGTTGACAATCTAGACTCACAGACCTCATTGGGGAATGACGTTGGACGTAACTCGCATCAAACCATCTTCATGGATTTAATCATAAGATGGATTTGATTAATGGTATACTCATTAGTATCCTTAGACCTGAGATACATGAGCGACCTCCCCTTTACCAAAGACTGTTCTTTGATTGTAGCTTAACGCTGTCGCGTAACTGCCAGTCATAACGGCTACTTTTGGGAATAGATCTGAAGTTCAGTGGGAGTTGTATGTAGTCGACATGGGATTCTGTACTCTTGCACTAATCATGCAACAGCTAGACATCGTGGCGCCCTCGTTGATTCCAAGTGTAAAGTGTAAGGCCTTACCCAAACCTACTGTGTGTTTGTTTTGGACCACTTCGAATCTATATCAAGAAACATAATGATTGAACATTAGATGAGAATGAATTGAATCCATGTCCATCGTTCAATTGATGTCATATACGGAAGGGATACAATGACTTCAAATTACCACAAGTCTAATATCAGTTGCTTGACAACAGATATGCCTTGGTTGTTGACTTGAAGTGTCATAACTGGTTGGGACAGTCATGTGTAGCTAGAGCACCTCTGTCTGTTTCTTAGATCTTGTCGCGATCAGTCCAAGTGGGAGACTGTTGGATATTATGTGTCCTGACCCGACAAATCTTGAACCCGACCCGGTTACGACCCGTAAGAGTTACACCGGGTGCAACGAACTCTAAACCCGCTTAAGAGTTAACCGGTAAAAGAAACGGAAACGTTTGATTATATATATTATTTATAATAGTTATAAATAATTAATAATCAATAATATTATTATTAACGGCTTAATAATAAAGGGTGAAATATATTTAAATAAAAGTGGTTTATTTAAATTCACGGTCGAGTTATACGTTAGTGAAATATTTACTAACGTTAACTCGTGGGCTCGCGTACGAGATGGGCTTTTATATTCGAGAGGGGCCCGTCGCGAATTAATGGTCATCTAATAAATATTAGATGATTAGGGGATTAACCCTAATCACCCATTTGAGTTCGACGGCAGCAGAAAAGAAAAAAGAAAAAGGAGATTCGAAATCTCCTTTTTGCTTCTTCTCTCGGACGCAAAGCACAAAACCGGCAAATGCCGTTCCGCGTCGATCGTCGCCACCGCTTGGCCCGGTGGCCATCTTCGCACCACCATAACTTGGTGGTGGTTGCTAGTTAGGGTGTTCCGTCTGTCAACGCCCGTAGACCGCCTTACGGTCTAGAGATCGCCGCCTCGTACGCCCATATCCGCTGCTCGGTTCGCCGCTAATTGCCGCCGCAAAACCCGTCGATCACGACCTGGAACTCGCCGCCGCCGACGCTGCCGCTGCCACCGTTCACCGTCGTCACCGCCGTCACCCGCCGCCACCACCGCGGATCGCACGCCGTCACGACACCGTCGCCCGTCGACGTGAGTCCGACGCTTTTCGTCGTGCGCCGTCTCCGGTTGCAATCAGATCTGAATCTGATTGATCTCGTAGTCTCGCGAGACACCACGTCTGTCAAGACGTACTCTCGCGATGCGTAATGACCACGTGTCATAAACGCCGTCCCGTAGGGGTACGTGACACCGGACCACGAGAATCATCGCGATACGCGACAACCGTCTGAGACCGAAAGTGGTTCGTTCCGTTTCAACCTAGCGCTTCGTTCGTTGAAACTCGGTGTCTCGAACGTTTGTTTAACACCGCCAAGGTATATCTAAACTCACTATTAGTTTAGATTGTTTATTTATTTATTTCTGTGTTTGCGTGTTCGGTAATCGGATCCTGTTGCGTACTGGTATTTGTGTTATTTGATTAATTAGTTTTAATATATATAATTTGTTATATATATATATATATATATACTTTATTCCGCTGCGTTACAGAGTTAATTATAAATTGATTCGGTAAACTCTTTTATAAACTATTTATCTATCGGTCACGTAATTTTTAAAATATGTCACCGGGGCGACCCGAATACCACTGCCAAATCCCAACATGAAAAACTTATGAGAAAGAAGGAGTTTTTGCCTAATTTTTATGTTGAATATCGTCTTACAAATGATGGAAGATTGGGTGGTTTATTTTGGGCCGACGGATATTCCAAGATCAATTACATGGTTTTTGGTGATGTAGTGGGTTTCGATGCTACATATCGTTCAAACAAGTAAGTTAATAAGCCTCATTGTGTCTATTTTATATCATTGTGTAATTTGTCTGATGTCATGTCATTCTGTCAATATGTCATTGTGTCATTGTGTCATTGTGTCATTGTGTCAAAATGACATTGCGTATTATTCTGTGAAATTGTGTCTTATGACTTATGTCATTCTGTAATATGTTTTAAATGTTCTTTTTTCATATATGTAGGTATGACATGGTCTTTGTTCCTTTCACCGGTATTGATAATCATAATAGGAATGTAACACTAGGTGCTGCCATTCTTGGATGTGAAACTGCTAAGTCATACAGGTGGCTTTTGGAGAATTACGTTAAGGCGTTTGGGAATCCACCGAAAGTAGTGGTTACTGACCAAGATGCTGCAATGAAGAGGGCGATATTAGATGTTTTGCCAAATTCCCGTCATAGATTATGCATGTGGCATATAATGGACAAGGTGACTCAGAAGGTTTGTATTCTGTTTTTCTATTATGTCTAATTGTGTCAATTATGACATTGTGTTATTTACATCTTTAACTTAGTTATTTATTATGATATATCAGGTTGGTTATCAAAAGTGTAATGAGCATGATTTCAGAGAAAAATTAAATGATATAGTCTGGTCAAATACGATCACACCTAGTGAATTTGAAGGCAGGTGGAATTCTCTTCTTTCTGATTGTGGTTTAAGTAACCATAGCTGGTTATCTGAGCTTTATAGGATTAGAAAGGATTGGATACCTGCTTTTTATCTTGATGAAGAAATGTCCGGCCTCATGCGCACTACATCAAGATCAGAGAGCGAAAACAAATATTTTGGGCAGTTTTGTAATCCAAATTCTACTTTAGTCGAATTTTATAGTCATTTTGAGACAGCAATGGATGCTCAAAGGTATGAACATAGAAGACTTGATCATGAAACAAGATATAAACAACCTGATTTGTGGAGTTCATTTGTTCTTGAAAAGCAAGCTGCCCAAATTTTTACCCGAACAATATTTATGGATCAACAATTGGAGATTGATGATGCCATTGACCATTGTACGAATCTGCATATTGAGCAAATTGGTGATGTCCACAAATTTGAAGTCCAAGATTTGAAGGATCCATCTAATTGCACCTATACGGTATGAATTCCATTCTGTCATCGTGTCGTATTGTGTCACTTTTTGTGAATTTGTTGCGTCATTGTGTCATTGTGTCATTGTGTCAAAGTGACATTGTGTCATTATGTTTTATTGTGACTTATTTTCTTATTGACATTGTTTCAATGTCAATCATTCTGTAGGTTACTTTTTTAAAGGAAGACCTTACAATATCATGTGGATGTCGGAGGTTTGAACAGTTTGGAACATTATGCAAACATATTTTCTACATTCTTAGACTTTTTAAAGTAAGAGAGTTCCCAAAGAAGTATGTTTTAAGGCGTTGGACAAGAGAAGCTGTTCCAAATACTCAATCTGAATCTGTTGTTAGTCTTGAGGAGTTTGGAATTAAGGGGGCTGATATTGAAGTAGTTATTCGTGAAATCAGGTTTGCAAATGACTATATTATAAATAGATTGGTTGGTGATATAAAACAGTTGAGTCTTTATAGAGACCATGTGAAGAGTTACAATGATCTGAACATTTTGACACAATGACACAATGATGTGTCAAAATGTTCAGATCATTGTTTCATATTGTGCCAAAAACCGAAAGAGTATTTAATTTTATATATAGCAACACTATATATACTTTTGACACGACGACACAATGACACAATGATCTGAACATTTTTGACACAATGACACAATGACTTGTGTCAAAAATCGAAAGAGTAATTTTTTTTCATTTTTTATATAGCAACACTATATGCGTTTTAAAGATTAAAAAATGCTCGTTTTTATGGTGTAATTTTTTTTTAAAAATAATGTCGTATGTGAAAGTTATGAATGTTTAAAAAAAAAGGGGGAAGTAGATAAAAAGTCAACAAAAATGACTAAGACTAAAATACCCCTCCTTCTTTTTTATTAGATTAAGATCCAATGGCTGAAATTACTTCTCATCCTTCTTACCCAAAACAAACTTCTCATTTGAACCTCTCTCTATAAGGTATTAATAGTTTAATAGTAATTTATGATATTGTTATGTTCTAGTAAAGCTCCCAATTAAATATGGCGATTGTTGAAGATTAAGACTCGAAACGATTTCAAAACGAACTCATGTTTTGAAATAGTGTATTAATTTAAATTAACTAAACTTGTTAAAATTAAAAAGCTAATGAGGATGATTTGGAGGGATCATATACCAGCTCATAATTTTCTCTTTTTTTTAGCGCAATCGTAGTTGTCACTCTTTATTACTTTTCAAGTTGAATGGTTACGGGATTACATGTATACACTCAGACAAATGGGCATGTTAACGAGTTGCGAACCTACGTGCACATAGCATATCCTTTTATCTTAGAAATTTCAAGTTGCTCATTTTGAATGTTCCTGTTTGAGCTCACATACGTATCTTCTAGGTATGTGTGCCAGGAAGTCTACCCGATTGAAAATTTACGAGTTTACAATGTTGGGTTTCGACAGTGCTACACGGGTGCCCGGTGACGACAAAAAAAAGTATCCGATTACACTTTAATTAATCATTACCGACCGAGCGTAATTAAATCAAAGTTTATCGAATTAACAAGTAATTCGATTTAGTTGCGGAATAAAACGATTTGATTACTAAAATGCGTAAACCCTAAAGTGTCGATATCGTGTCAACAGGATCACGATCACCAAATCACACAAACACCTAGATCGCGTTAAAACCGGAACGCAATCGGAATCAACGATAACATAATCGAAATAAATAAATAATTAAATCAATTATATCTAAAGCGAGTTTAGATATACTGAGCGGTGTTCTAACACAAGTTAAAGACACCGAGGAACAACGAGCGGGTCGCTAGCGTTTCACATAAATCACGATCCGACCGTTTGGATCAAATCGGTTCGCGTATCGCGAAACCTTCTCTGATCGATTCGTCGCGTATCGCGACGACTCGAGTATTGGCGGTTACGACTAGAGCCAGATGGAGACGGAACGGAGACGGCGACACGGCTGCGGTAGTTCACGGCAGCGGTAGTCTAAGTCAGCGGCGGCGACGAGACTGCACGGCAGCGGCGGTTGCTGCGACAGCGATGGTCGTTGTGGCGACAATGGTCGATGCGACGGCTGTTGCTACGTCGGCAGCTGCTGTTGCGGCGGCTGCTGCTGCTACGGCGGTTGTTGCTGCGGCGGCGGTGGCTGCTGCCGCGGCGGTAGCGGCTGTGACGGTTCGGGTGGTGGTGATGGTGGTTTCCGTGACCGTCGAGTGGAGAACGGAGGTAGCGACAATTTGATGCGAGTTACGTCACAACGTCATTCCGAAATGAGGTCTGTGAGTCTAAATTGTCAACCATTTGAGTTCAGAGTAAGAATAGTTTTAGTTCAGAATTGTTCCCACAATTCTGGTCGACTACGGACAGTTTTGAATATTTTAAAATATTCATGGATATATAAAACGTATAATATTCGAACACCTTGTGCAGAATTCGGACTCTGCATCTAACCGTATAGATCAGGTCGAATGTTTTGTGCAAACGTTGAAGTTCGACATCCCAACACTAATGTAGAACATCAATGTAGCGCATAATTCAAGTACTACTTAGTAGTATTAACTCATTGATCAAACTTGATCAATAGACCTGTGAACTCTGTCCTACGTTCTTAACGTGTGTTTCGGTTTTGCTTATTGAAGTTGTTTCATAACTTTTGGTGTTTCTTATGAACAACAAAAGTACTTAAGTGATTTGAATGCGTGATAAAACTTGTGCCCTTGGAGTGCACGTGGATTACTGTGTTATCACATGAGCACGTTAATGGATTGATTTAAAGAATCCACTTAACTTTCTTGAGTGTACTGTTACAATCATGATTCAAATTCTCCTTAAGGTGGCTTTATTGTTCGGTGAGTATGATGCCGCACTCATTATGAACAAATTTTAATGTCATCAAGATTAAGTAATGATGATGTGCTTTCCAGCTTATATCCTCGTGTAACCATTTACAGTGACATCATCACAATGTCCATATATTGGATTCCTTTTTTTTGGGTATCTTCTTTGATACGTCTCGTTATCCAGATAAAGATTAGTGGTGATGCTCCCACTTGCTTTATGTACACTAGGTATTCTCGTAATCACCTTTTCTTTCAAACTTCATGGATATAAATTTGCTAAAAAATTATTCAGCAAATATAATTTTCGTTTCCAAAAACGAGATCATTTAGTTTCATGAACTTAGTATGAATCTAAGTTGATCAACATCCAAATGTCATATTTGTCCATGAAATAGTAAGATGAAATCAAACTACTTGAGTTTCATGGTATTCTTGATACGATCATCTTTGTGTTTGAAAAGTGATTGGGTATTTGACCAAATGGCGATTACCATATCAAAATGTAAAATCTGATTTGTGATCAAATGACTAATTAATGATGGAAGACTTCAAACAAGTGAAATCGACATTAAATTTCAATGGGAGTTGATAGTCATTTGTAGTGCCAACATGTTTTCATTAAAGCAACAACCTTTTGTTGATGAAAAGATGTTCATCTAATAAGTCTTGAATATATTCAAGAGTTAGTTTACATTATCCATTAGTTTCTAATGAAATACGTTTTCATGAAAGCTAATTCAGATGTCTAATGATCTGAAGATTGATAATTGTTACTCAAGTCAGTTTACCGCAAGATTTCATATTGGAACTGGCTATGGGAATGCAAGTGATCAGAAGAAAAAAATTCATGGGTGTGGGGTGTGGGCAGTGATCATTGGCATGTCATAAGTCATGTGTATCATTGGTTTCAATCTTGAAATCTTATCCTTAAGTCATGAGTAACACGTGCTTGTAAGGATGTAGTGACCTAGAAATTAAGGCTTTTGCATTAGATGTATTTTGGGCTTATTTTTAATTGTAATCGGGCTAACATGTGTGGGTTTATATGGGTCCGTTCGGTTTTAAGGTGTTTGGGCAGATATTTTGGTCTAGGTTAGGAGTTATCTTGTTTAGCAAGTTGGGTATCCCTGTTGGTCCGGGATCAACAACCGTTCACGATATCTTAATCTCGAACAAGTGCGGAAACCTTGTACGAGATCGATTCAAGAGAAAGTAGATGAAGTAGACTTGATATGAGTGAAACACAACACAAAAAGATCAAATCTTGAATGATGAACACTAACTTTCTTGAGATTGAAGTATACGATCGGAAATACAAGAGTGAATATGGAAATCGTAAACAACAACTAGCTCTTGAATCATAAACTAAGTGGGTTTATATAGTACCCATTACAAAACCCTAAATCGGATCATAAACCCAATAAGAAGCCGACCCAATAAGTCCACAATCGTAAACCTCCTAAGCCCACTTCAAGTTAGCCCACTCTAATGTTCATGCCTCATAAAGTATAGCCCAACAATCTTCCCCTAGGCATGAACCATTAGACCGTCTATGGTAGCAGCAAATCAAATCTGAAAGTATTTGGCATTTTGCTGGACCACCATTCACGCTCCACAATCCGGTTTGCTGTACCTTGAAAGATCCCCACCCGGATAGCATTTTCTAGATCATTCTCATCACCGAGAATGGGTTGGGAGGCGAGGAGCTTGATATCTCTTTCACCAAACCTCGGCAGATCAACTGGATCATAGAAGCGGAAAGCTCTCATCTTCTTGCAGACCACCACCACCTCGTGTGTCGTTGGATCATAAAACCAGTTGTCGAAGTCTTTCACCAACGTGCCATCTTCAATCTCTTCCAACATGTTTATCACTCTAGTTCTCTTGGTGGGTGGTCGCCTTACTTCTCCGACAGGCTCTCCCGTTACAGGGTCAGTTCCAGTTTCCATCCATCGAACCTGTTTAAGATCAAAGTTCACAAAATTTTCTGCCAAATGGCTCATCAGGTTGTTACGAACTAGATCTCCATCTTCATTTCTCCATCTGTTTATAAATGGTGCCCTCAACAGATTTCTGATCTAAGGTTCTGTCCAGGAGTGAAATTGTCCTCTTGTTCTGTAGTATTCCACTGGACTATACCCGTCTCTGATCACGGCGAACAGCTTCTTCTCTCCATCGTAGTGCCAGCACAATATTGGTTCACGGATCCCCCTTTTGTCGATATCGCTTTTACCCACATCAATTGCGTACAGTGTGGAGGGAGGACCTTGGAAGAAATCCTTGAACCAACTGTCGTGACTTTCCGGTGCTTTGGAGATGATTCTTCCTCCACGAACATAGTCAGCCATTACAATCGTGTCATCACCTTCATCCTCATGCACTTCTTCAGCAGCTTGAGCATTTTGAGAAGAACTTTGTTCGGGGGCACCCTGAGCACTTAGGCTACCAGTCTTTTCCATGAGTTCTAGCTTTTTCCTTAACTCATAGAAGCTTGCATACAAGAACCCAATGCTAGCCTCATTCCTGCTCTCCTTCTCCTTTAACATCTTGTTTTCCTCCTTCAGCTCTTTTATCTCATTCTCTCTTCTTCTGTTCTGAGACAATAGAAAGTTGATATGTGGATCGGCACTAATTCGTAGATCTATCGGAAGATCACCAGCTTGAGCACTCTCTCCGAAAAATGTTGGATACGGACGAAAGCTTCGTATGTCGGGAGGCTGGCTTGATTCAGAAGATACGTTCACTCTCACAGGACTTGGCTCAACCAACATACAATCCACATCGAAGAATTGCCTTTCCTCATGAACTGGGCTATGTTCATTTAGAGTAGGACTTTCAGTCTGCATTGGTGTTGGTTCTTGGACATTAGCTTGATTTTCAGCTTGAGTTGAGCTTTGAACATTTGCAGGTTCTGATGCGTCATCATTCTGCTCACTGGCATCTGAACGATCAACCACCATTAGGCTTGAGCTTGTTTCGGAAACTTGAACCTCAGAGTTCTAGGATCAGTCTTCTTCCTCGGTGAAGGTTCATGTACCGGAATGGGCTCTTCAATCACATCATGTTCAGTAACATGCAGGTTCAACTCTGGAGGGGTTGCATCACTACTTGAAGATGTGATTAAGTCATCCCTTGCTCTCTTGTGACTAATGGGCCCCAATTCCCCATAGATATCGTCATTCAAATTCTCATATTCCGGGAAAATGTCGTCCATCACGTTCTCTTCATCAGAAGGTATAACCTCAGATTCTTCTTGAACATTCACAGCCACAGTTGCTGTCACATCATGGTCTTTAGCAACAGACACATTGACCGGATGGACTTCTGGTTCAGAATCAGATTCTTCTTGCTCTTGTTCCCTTGCAACTTCAGGGAAAGCACATCTTTTAGACCATTCCAATCTCCCTTGATAGGTACTCTTTCCCTTTCGATCTTGTGTTTGCAAGCTGAACACACTGTTATCCATGAACTTGATATCCAGCTTCTCTATCCTTTCTTCTATCATAGGATATTTCTTCATAACCACCATCTACACAAATCTTGCCGTCATCAGGAAGTGTTCTCTGGCGCTCAAATCAGCATTTCCAATCCAATCCATCAGCATCATTTTTGAAAAATTAAAGTCCCAGTCTAAGGCCAATGCAACAAACGCTGTGCCATGCACTTTGTTTAGCTGATCATAACTTGTTCTCTTCCCTAAGAAGGACTTCTGCATGTAGTGAGCCAAACACCTCCAGTAGTGCGGCAATAACTTCTTGAAAATGGGAGGGAACTTTCCTTCATACCCTTAGGATTGAGCACATTCTAACACGGCAGCCTTTGAATACTCTATTGAATCTTCAGCTCTGTCATTAATGTTCAAACCCTGACGAATGTCTTCTTCAAGAATCACAATTTGTCGGTTCTGAATGGTTGCAGTGATCCTTGTCTTGTCAGCATTTTCTCTTGCTGTTCCCCAGAATTCTCTGACGAGTTGCTCATCGATCAGCACACTTGTCCGAAGAGCATGATTAATTTTGCAGACATTCAATCCTGCCACCAGAGAGTAGAATAACTGCATATGTCTTTCAGGAGGGTCATCAAGATAGGCCGGGATGCAGTGATCTCTTTCAAAGTGTATCTCTTCGTCAAGCATATCTTCTGCCATCTGATAAAACAAGACAAATGCATCAGACTTAAACTCATCAAAGTGCAATTATGTTTGTCAACATCTTCTTGAAGTTCAATTGATTATCACATTTAACTTGTTAAGTTCAGAAAATCTCAATTCAAACTTTCAAGAAAAGAATTTGATTTTGAATCACAAATTAACAAACACATTTAATTTTATCTTAAAAGCGATTTAGTTTAATGAGATTAAAAAAAATTAGGTGTTTATGATTTTAATTAAAAAATCAAGTGTGTTTGCGATCCACTATTCAAGTTTACGATCTGAATATCGGGTATACGATCCGATTGTTGGTTCACGATCGGGTCAAAATCAATTCGGCATAGGCCCAGTCGTAAACTCTCGATAAAACCCTAAGCCCGATCATAAACATCGAGAGTCGGAAACGTGTTCAATCGTAAACACCGAGTCGTAAACACCGATCTGAAACATGAAACGTCGTCTTCTTCATTGCACTTATCGTAAACACAGAAATCTTCCATGGAAGCACCTGCAACACCCTCGGAAACACATCAAAACACCTGAAATATGCAAAATGAGCAACCAACACTACCTTTTAAGTGTTGCAAACTCGAAACCGACTTCTAATCACGAGTATTTTACACAGAATCACAAGAAAACCTAGAATGGTCTTGAACTCACAAAAATCGTGAATACACAGACGAAAACAGTCGATCGGAAAGGGGTTTTGAGGGTTTTGTGGTCGGAAATCGAAGACGAGGGTGTTGTAGTGCTCGGGTTACACAGTGGACGGTCGGAGGTGGGTTGAATCGATTTTCCGGCGAGGTAGAGGCGGTGGCTAGGGTTTCGCTACGGCGGCCGTAAACACAGAGAGAAATGAGAGTTGTGATCGTAAATGGGAGAGGGGGTCGGAAATGGGGAGGTTGAGGGTTTTATTTAAAAAAAATTCACTAAGGCCCTTCATGTTTAGAATAAATTTTAAATAATACCCAAACTTCATTTACTTGATAATTCTCATGAAAACGTGTTAACTTTGAAAAATTTGAGAATTACCAAGCTTCCCCTCAGACTCATACCCCGAGTATCTGATCATGATCATAAAATTTAAATTTTAAACATTTAAAGACCTAAACAAAAATAAACCATAAAACAAAGATAACCTTATTGCATAATTAAATATTCACTTGCCCCGAAGCTGATAATAATTCATGGATCAAACCAAACAAATCTTTGACTGAGGAACCCTTTTCAGCTTCCGTTACTCGACGCTCTAGATGATTGCCCAAAATTTTAAAACCACATAAACTCACATCCAGATAAAATTTTTAAGTGCTTAATTATAGTACATAATTACCGTCATGTTTAACTGTTCCCACACCCAATTGTTCATAGCAAAACCTACCCAAACTCAGAGTTTATTGAGGATTCACAAACCCCCAACTTGAGGAACCATGCAACACCGCTATGACTACCACTTATTTTCTTAATTATCAGTTGGTGATCAGGTCGGCCGCATAAGCACGCAGAGAAGACCAAACACAATAATTATTTATCTTTATAACTTTTCCTTTTTCATTTTTCTTTTTCTTTTCATTTTTTTGTGGAGTTTGTCATAACAGCATAAACATGGCGTGTGAGAGAGTGAATACTAGGTGAATACCACTCTCAACCCATTTTTGGTGGGACTCAATCTTTTAAACTATGTAAACTAGGATGGAAAACTAAACATATATAGAAGTTAAGTTTACTGCACTTACTTGGATGATCATAGTTTTTGATTGAGCTCACCGACATGTCATCTTTGAGCCGTCTTTCACTTCTGCCTTACACGTGTCAGTCTCCGATTGTCTTGGAAATTTATATCACTTCCTACCAACTTAAGGCAAACAAAAGACTTCATAAAAACCTCAAACAGATTGTCAGATTTTTCTGAAACAGTGACATTTCTTCCCCAGTTTTTATGAGGCTTTTGAAGCATAAAACACCCATTTTTTTAATAATAATAATAAACATAACTATATACAAACAATTCTGATCAGATCATTCCTCGAAGGCAATCATCCTTAGGCCTTCAACACATATTTCAAAATTTGAACGAGGAAGGGGTTATGTGAAAAGGTCTGAAACATTTTGATCTGAGCTTACCTTTTCCAACTGAATCAACTTCCTATCATAGCAATCACGAATGAAATGTACCTTGATGTCTATATGCTTTGTTTTGAAATATTGAACAAGATTTTTAACAATTTGCAGAGCAACAACATTATCACAAAAAATTGGAGTGTTAATGAATTCCATACCGTAGTCAGTTAGCTGATTTTGAATCCATACTACATGCGAGCATCCAGCTGATGCTGCCACATATTCAGCTTCTGCAGTTGATTTAGACATGGTATGCTGCTTCTTACTCTGCCATGAGATGAGTCTGTCTCCCAAGTACTGACATCCACCGGTTGTTGATTTCCTGTCAAGATCACTACCTCCATAGTCACTGTAAGTAAAAGCAAACAATTGGAAATCAGTATTCTTTGGGTACCAAAGTCCAAGCCGAGGCCTGCCCTTCAGATACCTAAAAATACGTTTAACAGCAGCAAAATGAGAGAGTTTAGGATTAGCCTGATAACGTGCACACACACACTACATGCATGATGTCTGGCCTGCTTGCTGTTAGGTACATGAGTGACCCGATCATTGACCGATACAAGAATTCACTCACTGGTTCCCCATCTGCATCCACTGTTAGTAGAGGCCGGGATTCCATGGGAGTGGAGATGGGCTTGGAGTCATGCATCTTGTATTTCGCCAGAATCTCATTCACGTATTTTGCTTGATGAATGAGAATTCCAGTTTCATCTTGTTTCACTTGTAATGCCAGGAAAAAGTTCATCTCCCCTTGATCACTCATCTCAAATTTCTTTCTCATGATATCTTCAAACTCGGTGCATAATTCTTCATTTGAAGAGCCGTAGATGATTTCATCCACATACACTTGCACCATGATGATATCATCATTCACCTTCTTTCTAAATAATGTTTGATCAACCACTCCCCTTGTATACCCATTCTCCACCAAATGCTTGGATAGAGTCTCATACCATGTGCGTGGAGCTTGATGCAAACCATACAGGGCTTTATCCAGCAGATATACATGATCTGGATGTTCCTCATCCACAAACCCTGGTGATTGACCCACATAAATTTCTTCATTCATGTCAGCATACAGGAAGGCTGTCTTGACATCCATTTGATGCACTGTGAAATTGAGATATGTTGCAATAGCAAGGAAAATACGAATTGCTTCCAATCCAGCCACTAGAGCATATACCTCATCATAATCAATCCCATGCACCTGTCTATGTCCCTGAACAATCAGCCTTGCCCTGTTTCTTACGATTATACCCGTATCATCTTTCTTGTTCTTGTACAACCATCTTGTGGGTATAACCTTTTTATCTTCTGGCCTTTTCACTAGTCGCCACACTCCCAATATTGAGAATTGATTCAGTTCATTGTGCATAGCCTCCATCCAGCTTGGATCTTTAAGAGCTACCATCACATTTGGAGGCTCTATCTGGGAGATAAAACACGAGTACATGCAGTGATTGATGTCACCTGTGCGGCTTCTAGTTGTGACTCCTGCTGTCACTGGTCCAACCACATTGCTGAGAGGATGATCTCTATTGATTCTTGTGGTTTGAATATCTGGCACTGAAACAGAAACAGGCAGGTTAGTATCATTAACATCATTATTCATACCTTGGGTTTCAGGCTCCTTCTGATCATCATGAGTTCCTGACGATTCTGGAACATCCACAACATCATCCTTAGGAGCTGCTTCTGAGAAACTGTCTCTAACATTTTCAACAAATGGCCTCACTTCAGGAGCTGGAGCAATGATGTCTTTTTCTTCCAGACTAGGAAACATGTTTGAGTAGTCAAACCCTTTAAAGAAAGTCCCATAATCAAAGATCCAGTCCGGTCCAATTCCAGCATCTGTCGGATTATCTTCCAACCAGTCAACATCAAATGCCTCGATTATCAGTTTGGTGGTTTTGTTGTAGACCCGATAAGCACTATTTGCAGAATATCCAACAAAATAGCATTCATCAGCCTTTGCTTCGAATTTCCCCACATTCGATTGAATTAAGACTGTGCAAGGACACTCGAAAGTCTTGAAGTACCCCACCTTTGGCTTTTCTCCATAAATAATCTGATAAGGCGTCATTGTCATGCAGCTTATTCAAAAGTACCCGATTCTGCACATAACAAGCAATGTTGACTGCTTCGGCCCAGAAGAAAATTGGTAGTCTTCCATCACACAGCATAGTTCTAGCAGCTTCAATGAGAGTTCTGTTTCTTCTTTCAGCAACACCATTTTGTTGAGGCGTGTACGGTGCACTGTATTGCCTTTCTATACATTTTACTCCACAGAACATATTCAATTCAGCATTCTTAAACTCTGTTCCGTTGTCTGTTCTAATAGCCTTCACCGTTTTGCTCAACTGATTCTCTATAAGAGTAACAAACTGTTTCACAAGCGCTGGAGTTTCATGCTTGTTTGACAGAAAGAAAACCCAAGTAAAACGAGAGAAATCATCCACTATCACCAGACAATATGAGAACTTGCTGATACTTTGAACTTGCATTGGGCCGAAGAGATCCATATGAAGTAGTTGCAATACCGATGAAACAGAATTGATGATCTTGGAACGATGCGGTAATCTGTGCTGCTTCCCCTTAGCACATGCAACACACTTCTCAACTGACGTGAAATCCGTGATAGGGAGGTTCCTTACATGCTCTCCCTTTGCCAGCCTTGACAAATTCTTCATGTTGGCATGTCCTAAACGACGATGCCACAACAATGCTAGATTTTCATTTTGCTTTGAGATAAGACAGGCTTCTTCTGAAGTTAGAGGACTACCCATGTTGAGAAGGTAAGAATTTCCTCGTCTTGGTGTGCGCATCAAAATACACTCCTCAGGAATCTTAACTCCGGGCTTGAGAATAATACATTCCTTACGGTTGAATAATACAGAATATTCTCTATCAAAGATCTGTGAGACACTCATCAGACTATGTGACAGCTCCTCCACACAACGTACATTAGAAAATGTTAAGCTGCCATTCTTCACAACGCCTTTCTTGCTGATCCTACCACCTGCTCCACCAGAAAATGAAACGCCTCCTCCGTTGAAATCTTGAACATCTTCCAAAAGTGACAAATCTCCGGTCATATGTCGAGAGCAACCACTATCAACGTACCAGAGATTGTTGACATTTCTTCTTGGCTGTCCCTTTGTGTTGTCAACCTCGGCAGCAAATGCCTCTTTGTCTTCAACCAGGTTCTCCTCATCAGTGACCACAAAAGCATGTTTTTCATCAGTACCATTCTCCATTTGAGCAATCATAGCACCCGTCAGACTGAGTTCCCTGACCTGCGATGCCCACTGATATTCCCTGCAATCCTGCACGACCAGAGCCTTTGCGTCGCCCTTTCCTTTTCCATCTCCAGCTTTCTTCTCTTCTCCTCGCCCCTTCTTTGGCTTTGTGCATTCCCTAGCGAAATGTCCGTACTCATCACAATTAAAGCACCTCAGCTTGCTTTTATCAAAACCCATTCTGATCTTGTCCTGATCCTTCCAGACATTTCTTCCAGTCGTTGCCATAAACTTCTTTGCACGAAAAACCGCCTTGGCCATTTGCTAGGAGACATCAAGCATCTCCACATCTTCAGGATTGATTTGATTTAGATCACCAGAGAGCATCTCTACAGGCACTAATGTTCCAGCCATAAGGGCATGGTAGCTATTCATGAATCCCATTCCGAGTGCAAAGTTGGGATCATTGGTGGCATTTGCCTCTTCAGAATTGACCATTCCACTCGAACTAGAACTAGCCTGTGATCGTGCCGCGAATGCAGTTGACTTTGGGTTGGCACTTGAATCACTTCCAGATGAACTCCCAGCTTGCTTTGATCCCACATCTTCAGACAAGAGAGTCTGACTTAATTTTCCAGCCGTACTCAGTGAACTCAGATGATTCAGCTCCCATTGTTTATCATCAATCAATTTCGATTTCAGTTAGTTGATAAGCTCATCAACAGTTAATTCATCCAGCTTGTTGTTATCTTTGATGATTGAGATGTTTAAGAGCTTCAGATTCTTGTCTTCCTGTTCAGGTTCAACATCATAGCATGGCATCTCAGTAATTAAAGACACGAATCTCTGAACTTGAGCTTCAAAGGACTCTCCTTGAATATGATTGAATAAGTTGAACTTCTGCTTCAGCATCTGTTTACGGCTAGCCTTGATATCGGGATTACCTTCATATGCTACTACAAGAGCATCCCATAGCTTCTTTGCAGTCTTATACTTCTTAAACCCTTGTGCAATCTCCGGTGTCAAAGCCATAGTCATGATTGCATAAGCCCTCTCATCCTTGTTGCATCTCTCCCAATCGTCATCTGATTACTCTGCTTCAGTCTTTACCGCTCCTATCTTTCCTGCTTCAGTGTGTGTGGGAATGAATGGTCCATTGACAACAGATCTCCAAAGTCTCAGATCTACACTTTTCAAATGATTCTGGAATCTGTATTTCCATTCATGGAAGTTATCAACAGAAGTGAGTCTAGGAGGACGTGTAGTTGATCCTATCTCAAAAGTCCAGTTTTTGGTACATGCTCGGTTCGAAATCCATAACGAAAGCTTAGGAAAACTTAAAACTAAAAGTCCAAAAGTCCAAAATGTGAGTTTCCGATCGTAAACGCCCGTTTACGATTGAGTCAAGTAGTGGATCGTAATCTCCTGATCGTAAACTCCGATTCCGATGAAAGAAATCGTAAACACTGAATCCGATTAAAATGGATCGTAAACACCGATTTCGATCCAGAAATGTCGTAATCAAGATTCCGGTAAGAATTGTCGTAAACCCTGATTCCGGTTGAAAAAATCGTAAACACCCAAAGCATCGAACTTGAAGTCGTAAACACTAATTCTCTGATCGTAAACTGTCAAAAACTGCTTCTTGGAGTCGTAAACTCGATTCCTGTGATCGTAAACACCAAGTTGATGAAGAACACGAAGAACAGCCACTCGTAAACACTCAAACACACCCAGAAACTGATCGTAAACTCAGGAACAGCAGCAGACCTGATCGTAAACACGTAGAACAGCCTCGAAACCTTTAAAAACTCGAACCTTTTCCAGAAAATGCTTGAATCCAATACCGTGAGAACCTCGAATCACAGATTCTTAGCTCTGATACCAATTGTTGGTCCGGGATCAACAACCGTTCACGATATCTTAATCTCGAACAAGTGCGGAAACCTTGTACGAGATCGATTCAAGAGAAAGTAGATGAAATAGACTTGATATGAGTGAAACACAACACAAAAAGATCAAATCTTGAATGATGAACACTAACTTTCTTGAGATTGAAGTATACGATCGGAAATACAAGAGTGAATATGGAAATCGTAAACAACAACTAGCTCTTGAATCATAAACTAAGTGGGTTTATATAGTACCCATTACAAAACCCTAAATCGGATCATAAAACCAATAAGAAGTTGGCCCAATAAGCCCACAATCGTAAACCTCCTAAGCCCACTTCAAGTTAGCCCACTCTAATGTTCATGCCTCATAAAGTATAGCCCAACAATCCTTTATATAAGGAACCTAGAACCTAATATTGTCATATTTAGGTTATTGATTCTAGGGGTAAATTTGAAGGTGTAATCAAAATTATTTAAAGAGAATTTCGAATCTCTTAAGGTGTATTGAAACCGAAATTCTATTTAAGTGATCTTTTCATCGGTTTGTGTTTTTTTTTCTTATTGTTTCAATTGTTATCTTATCACTTTATTCGATTGTTCTTGAATCACCAATCAAACCGGATTCCGCACGGTCTTGATTGGATTAGATATCGCCTGAGGAATCGATTTGATCCTTACAATTGGTATCAGAGCCAAGAAACACGTGTTTCGTGGCTCTCACGATATCAGATTCAAGTTTTTGGAACTAACGGTTCGGGTTTTCTTTGTGATTTTTAGTTGTTAGCGCAAAACAGGAGGTGCGTGTGAGTTTTTGTGCAGGTTTCGAGTGTAGCAGAAGCAAGAAGTTCAAGCCCCATAAGCTATTCGATTGAAACTGTGGCTTTGACCCTGTTCGATCGAAAATCTTAGCTTTTCGATCCGATTAGACACTTTTCGATCGACTTCTCGATCGAAGGGTACTTTTCGATCACACACTTTTTGATCAGCGTCCGTGGCTTTGACCCGTTCCGGCCTGATCGAATAGCTCACTTTTCGATCGAGCAAAATCTCTGCCCGATCGAAAAGCTGACTTTCCGATCAGTCATGCCCGATAGAAAACCCTTTTCGATCAATCTATTCGACCGGAACACTGCCCGATCGAAAACCACTTTTCGACTGAATCGTTCTGATCTAAAACTTACTTTTCGATCCTACTTTCGACAAACCCTTCCCGGCCAAAAAATACTTTTCGATCAAGCTTCACCCGACCGAAAACCCCTTTTCGATTGACCTTTTTCGATTCTGTTTTCCGATCGAAAACCACTTTCCGATCCAGACTCATCCGACCGAAAACCCCTTCTCGATCCTAAACCTCATTTCTTTCATTAACCGTTGTTTTATTCCTCTCACAATGGCTTTCGATATGTCAAGCTTGTCCACCGCTACTCTGGAAATGGATGCCAAGATTGGAACCAACACTAGACCCCCTCGTCTGATGTCAGGGAAAGATTTCATGAGCTGGAAGTATCGATTTGTAAATTACGTCAACTACAATGATCCCAAGAGTATGTGATCTGTTGAAGTGGGTGACTATGTTCCTAAGACAACTCCTACGGCAGGTCAGGAGGCTCAACCCAAAGAAAAGGCAGACTGGACTGAAACTGATTGGGAAAGAGCTGAACGTGACAGGAAGGCACTAGCTGCATTAACCATGGCTTTATCCCCCGAGGTGGCTGAAGCATTCAAGGAGTATAAATCCGCTAAAACACTGTGGGATGACCTCATTGCTGCATATGAAGGAAATGCTGATATGAAAGAATCTCGGAGAGAAAATCTCAGAGAGCAGTTCAATGAGTTCAACTATGTTCCTGGTGAAAACATAGAGACCCAACTTTAGCGATTCATCAAGATAGTGACAGCTATGAAGGATGCGGGGGTTACATACACTCAGGTTGAGATGAACAAGAAGTTGGTGAACTCCCTTCCACCAAATTGGGACAGCACCATCGAGTTGATCGACAAAACTGTGGAAATGGCAACTTCACCATTGAGTGAGCTCATGTCAACTATTAGAGCTTATGAAGAAAAGAAGCAGAAGACAGCTAGAAAGTTGGGAAATGGTGCTTTGATGAACCAAGTCAACTAAGCCTTCATATCACAATCAGCCACATGTCAAAGCAGTTGATTTACTAATCAGACGGCTTTCATGTCTCATGCCCCGGGGGCCAGCTCATCTGGTTCATCCAACTTGATTTCCTTAGATATCAACAATCTAACCAAAGATCCTAGCTTTGCTCTTGGTATACGTATCATGAGTTGCTATCAGGCACTTGTTGCAGGTTCTCTACTGCCCACCGATTTAACTCTAGATGATGTGAATCAAGTTAATCCTGAAGATCTGGAGCACATGGATATCTCCTATCAGATGTGGATGTCAGCTTTGTGAGCGAAGCAGTTCATGGCTAAGACTGGTAAGAAAGACTGGAATGGAGGTAAAGGGATCAAGCTTACCTTCAACAAGGCAAACCTGCGGTGCTACAACTGCAACGAGTATGGTCACTATGCTAGAGAATGCACCAAGCCGAAGGTGGAAAGGGATGTCAAATCAGCTGATGAAAGGAAGGAAGGGATAAAAAAGGATGCTGCGAAAAATGACAAGGCACTGGTGGTTCAACATACACTAGGATATGATTGGACTACTCAAGTGGAAAACCTGAGCCTTGATCATGTGGCCCTCCTTGCTGAAGAAGATTCAGAAAAGGAAGTAGCTGAACCCGGTCATCATGCTTTCATGACTTACATCACTCCAGGTTCTGAAGCCAGCTCTAGCAATCATGAGGTATGCTCAAATTCTAAATGTCAAGCAATGCTTAAAGAATGTAAAGATTGGGAACACAAGTTCGTAAATGAAACCTTAAACCATGAATCAACTGCTAGAGACCGTAGGGAGTCCAAATATAAGACCAGAATATTTAAAGAGAAACTGGAGGCGATTCAGGTAGATGTTAGGAATCTAGAAACTCAGGTAAGCGATAAAAGCACATATCTTAAGATTGTTAATTCTAAAGTGGAAGATTTAACCAAAGCGGTAGAGGAACTTAGAGCCCAATTAGGAACATCTCAAACTAAAATCGAGCGTAATGATAAGATTGTTTCTAAAATGATGGAAGCTAGTTCCTTATTTTATAACACTGATGCCAGAATGAGGCATGATAAAAACAATTCGGGTTTAGGTTTTGGGTCAGATGAAAAGGGTGAAAAATCCACACATACGGTACCTATGCCGCTGATGCATCAAATGATTTCTGAACATAAAACCTCTCAAACTACTTTAGATGTTAAGGCTGAATTTGATAGGAAACTTGCTGCATGTCCTATTAAAATCTCTGCTCCTGTTTCTAACTCCACTGACAATTCTACTTGTTGTGCAGATAAAGGTAATAAAGAAGCAGGGGTACCGGATCTAAAGGAGTGTTCCAAGAATTCAAAGTCTTCAAATTATAATGCTTTTTGTAAAAACTTTGACTGGAAAAATTTGAACCTTCTGTTGAGTCCGTGTAAAAAATTTCTAAGTCTGTTTTGTTTGATAAAACTTCTGAATGTGGTACTTTTAACTTTGGAAAGTGTGATGCAAAGCTATTGAAACCATTAAGAGCTGTTAAAATCTTGAGAAGAGGTTTGGGACCACAGGTTGCTGGTCTCAAACCCTCAACTGATGTTGTGTTTAGTGTGAAAAATAATGAAGTTAAAAATGAAAATGTTGTGAAAATTGTGCAGAAAGTACGAGACGCCACACCTCATAATTTTGTCCCATACCCAGAAGTCATTTCTGCATATGACAAGTTTAAGCCGATACAGTGGGAGTATATTTTGACCACTAAGCCAAATGGCAAAACCCATTGGATAAATAAGAACTGTTCAAAACCGACTTGGATATCCACTGGGCGAAACCAACCACAGGCTCACACGTATCCCAAGAAGCAATCTTGTCACGTGTGTGGAAAGCCTGGACACGTGGCAAGAAATTGATTGCACAGAACGTATGAGCCCTTTTATCCTAAGAGGATCCATTAGAAGCCTGTCCCAACGGGCCAAACACATGTTGGCCCGGGACAAAGGTCTACACCTTCAAACCCCAAAGTGTAGAAGCCAGGACCTCAACACCCGCAGTTACACAAAGTGAATCAAAAGCCCAAGTCACCTAAGCAGCAAACAAAAACTGACCTCAGTAGCAAAGTGGGTCACTCATTTTGAAAATCCGTAAACAGCTCAAAGTCTGTCAGTTCATTTAAACCCACCTGGATTCCAAAACCTGTTGGATCTTCTAAGTAGTCACAAAAAGGCCAATTTTCCTAAGCCACCCATCCATCCAAAACCTGTTGGTTTGTCAAAATCAACTGGTTGGCGGAAGGATGACACATGGAATGTATCAAAGGTGGTAAACATGTCTTTCAAACCTACTGGAGTGTATAAAAAACACTCCAAACCTTTTGAAGAAATAAAATTTCAAAATAAAAATGAAAATAAAAATCCACCAAAAGGTCCTCAGCTACTTGGGAAAGAAAGTCACCGGCCAAAAAATGTCAATAACAAAGACATACTCACTCCCACCAAATGCACCCTAACTTTACCCAGACCTATTAAGGCCTGGGTACCCAAAATTAATTGATCTCCTTTAAATGCAGGATCAGCCAAGGAGGATTGTTAAAAAGCTTTGGTACGTTAAGAGTGGTTGTTCCAGGCATATGACGGGCAACATATCTTTGGTACAAGACTTAGAGAAATTTAATGGAGGATATGTGTCGTTCGCTGGAGGAGTTGGAGGGTATATCTGTCAAAACGGAACAGTCAGAAATGGATGTCTCAGCTTCCATGACGTCAATTATGTAGAGCAATTGAAGCGCAGTCTCTTGAATGTGTCACAAATTTATGAACGGGAGTATCCAGTACTCTTTAAGAACAAAGAATGCTTATTTCTAAAACCTGGATACTCCATCCCTGATGATTGGGTGTTGATGCGAACACCAAGATATGGCAACTCATATGTCCTCAACATGAAAAAGCCCCCCACAACCGACGTGGCATTGAAATTGCTTGAGCGTGTGGATCTTCTACTTAGTCGATATGAAATCAATGTAAAACGAATTGAAACACAAAGAGTAAATACAAACAGGCTTTGTATTAACCACAGAGACCACAGAGTACACTTAGAGAATGTATAACTCGAAAAGCTGCTCAATTCTATACAAGACTAACATATATATAGGCTGAAACCACGACCGGCCGAACCTCAGGTTCGGCCAAGCCTCGGCGGCTCCGAACCTGGAGTTCGGCCATAGTTCGGCCAGACCTAGACTTGAACGTTCCGTCTTGTAATCGATACTTCACATGACGATCAGGAACCATGTATCAACAAACTCCCCCTCGGCATGTGCAGTATCAACTCCTCTTAATAAAACTTGTATCTTGTATCTTCAATCAAACTCCTCCTCGATCTAGACAATGAGTTCAATCTTGAATACTTGATATTGCAACGTGTGTAGTCTCTTTATCAACAAACTTCAGAAGACTTGAAGCTGTGATGTTCTCTTCCACTTAGAAACCTGCCACATAAATAATCTTGGCGCAAAACGTCTCTTTGAGACTCCAAGATATCATAATTTTGAAAATGATGTTGTATTCTGTGTTGATCAATCGAAAACAAATCAGAAACAAAATCTTTTTGACTTTTAGAAATGTTATATCAAAACACACCTAAAATCTTTTTGGTATTTTCTGATATGAATAATAAATGCAGTATAGAATCAGACATTATTTTTGTCTTTTGTAAGAAAGATCACTACTTGGGATCATATTGGTCATAACATGCTGAACTACACTTCAATTTCAATTATTGTAGCACATAAGCCATGCCGATTGCAGATATACTTTGTCCAAATTTAAACTCTGGCACAATCATACTCATAACATCTGGATATGTTAAGGTATTTATTAGATTTGCATTGACCAGTGTACCCTACACTATCAGACATACTCAGATATGCTTTGCTTATCACATTTTGTGATTTCATTTGTGATTTTAATCACACAATAATTGTAACCATGATATAGTCAACTGTGTTCCATGCAAAAAGAAATAAGAACGTTAAATCGTCTACCTTAAGGTCGATCTTTCGATACGCAGATAAGGCCTCGGATTTAACAAAATAAGAAGATAAAACAAGTTGAAGTTGTATAACTCAACAACAATCAGGTCGGTACTCCCGTACACGCAGAGAAAGTCCGATGAGTTATACGAAACACCAAAGAAAATAAAGCAGAACGTCAAACGAACAACGATCAGGTCGGTCTTTCGACACGCAGAGAAAGTCCGATCGTTTGACAAAATAAAAAAAATCAAACAAGTTTAAATCTTTGCAAAATGAACACATGTATACACAGTGACTTCTCATTTAATTTTTCACATATCTTTCTTGATATATCATGAGATATGCATCAAGATGTTGTCCACTAGGTCAAGCATTAGTATTTAATGTGTTTATCACATCTGTATACTTTCTGATTTAATGCCGAGCCTACCTTACACATCGATCAAATGGTCTTATGGCTTTTTCACTTACTTTATCCATGAGTCAGACATTGTCAGCCAATGTACCATCATTTCCCAAACATGTCGGATACAATTTCTCATTTTTCAATGTTTTTGTCTTTTTCAAATTTCTCCCCCTAAAAATGATAATTCTATTTATAGATTTTCATTTTTACGATTTGAAAAACAACACACTATTTTATTTCTTTTTTTATCTTTGCAAAAACAAACTCCCCCTCAAAAAGAGACGGAGTGAAAAACCAAGAAAAATTGATCAACCAACACGAATACTTGCAATGTAAATCCTTTTGAAAAACAAAAATGATTTTGAAAGTCAGATTAATTAGCACAGATATTTCACAATCAGCAATTTTTCAATCACCGAAAGGTCTTCTTGAAACACCTGTTGACACCAAATAAAGCATTAGTCGCTCTGGGATCGACCCGATGTAACATCGTCGGGTCGCCCGGTGTCTTCCACAAAGTCTTTGTTGGCCTTGGAAACAACTATTGGTTTCCAAATTTGTAAAAGTTTAAATTTTTGATCAGAACCTGAATCATATTCAACCGACGTACTTGGTTTAGACCAAGACGATTTACGATTAGATTTTATCTTTGAGGACCATGGTTCATCAAAAATTTGACCTTTGTTATCCACATATTTGGCAGTGTTGTGGATATATGCAGTCGTCGGACAATCAGCAGCAAGATGTCCTGGTTGACGACATACATAACAAAGTCTTTCTCGAAAATTGTTTGAAAATGATTTTGATTTTGAAAAACCAGATGAATGCTCAGAATCAAAATTGTCAAAGAAATCATCAGAGGAATCATACCTAGGAGATGGACTCCTTGAAGATGACGATCTTCCAGAATAGTAAGTGAATTCCTTCTGAGATGATGAGGTCTTTGCATTCATTACTTTAGGAGCCTTGACGACTTTCACCGGTTTCTTTGTGTGAATCAATTCGTCCTTCACAACAAACCCCACACCTTTGTGTTTGGAACCTGAAACCTTTGAAGTACTTGAGGAAGAACCCGAAACTTCCCTCGCCTTAGCTTCACTTGTGAATTTGGCTTTAATGTCCTTTAACTTGTTCTTTTCAACCAAAACTATGTCTTCTTCAGTTGCAGATGAAGAACTTGATACAACCTTATCAAAAACTTTCTCATTCTCCAACAAAACAGACTTTGAAGCAAATTTTGGAGCTTCACCCAATGACTTTTCTTTCCTTTTGGATTTAGATTTGGTCTTTTTGGGTGGAGTAGCAAACTTGGAATAATCATGCAATTCATCTTTGGGATCAATCGGAGCAGCAGTAACTTCAGTTAAATCCACTGGTTGAGGAACCAAGTGAACATCAGCTTTCTGAGAACTATCTGAACTCTGATCCTGCTTGTATAAGAAATTTAGCATTGTGGGTGATAAATTGCAATTCTTCACTTGCCGTTTCAACTCCAAAATCTCCAATTTTAAATCATTGATCTGTTGTTGAGCATCAAATACTTCTTTCTGTGACTTGATGAACTTTGCATTGAGATCATCATATTCATAAGTTTGTAACTTTCGGATCTCACATTCAGCAAATAACTCTTCAAGAACACTTTCTCTCTTTTTCTTGTAAATCTCAACATCCTTTGTCAAGACTTCATTCTTATCATGATAGAAAGTATTCTCATCTTGAAGCATAGAAATTTTGTTCTGAAGCTTTTCAACAGTAACAGCAGTTGTAGCAATAAGAGCAGTAGCTTCTTCATACTTTTTCTGAACTGGATAACTTTTCTCAAACAGATTCTCAAAATCTTGAGCTGCATCTAAAGCTTCAGCCTTTGCCTTCTCACATTCTTCAGCCAATGTTGCTTTCTCTTGTAACACAGTTTCATGAACATGAACCAACTCATAATACTTCTTTTGAAAATCTTCCAATTCTTGCTTTAACACCACTATTTCTTCTGTTGAAATTTGACGACTTTGTTCAAAACTCTCAATCTCCTTGAGTAATCTTTTACACTTAGAACAATCAACCTCTTCAACTTTTGAACTCTCAGAAATTTTTGGTAATTCTTCTTGAATCATGGAAACACTTGAATAAGAATCAGAATCAGTTAAAATACTATCATCATCAATATGACGAACAGTCAAAGCAATTGCAGGTTTAGTCTGATTCCGTTTAGCGTCAGTATCGGCATTCCATGCAAACTCACTTGAATGTGGAAACGTATTAGTCCAATCATGAACAACATTAGCAGATTTAATCTCAACCTTCTCAGCTTTATTTGGGGAATGATAAACTAAATGTGCATGTTGACCAGTCTTTAACTTAGTATCTGCAGAACTTGGACATTCTCTAGCAAAGTGACCATAATTTGCACACTTGTAACATTTTACCTTCGATTTATCCAAACCAATTTTACCCTCCTGATTCAATCTTTTCTTCCCAGTTCTGTTGAAAAATTTCTTCGTTCGTCGAACCAGCATTGCATATTGCCAATTTAAATCCATTTCCTCCAAATGATCATAATCAATCTGATCATAATCTTCATTTGCTAACTCAGCATTACTCACAGCACCAGTGATAACACCAAAATATGAAGATACCAATGCAGACATTAAAGCATTATAATCATCGATAGTTTGAGCAGACAATGCAGTTTGATTTGAAGAACTCGGAACAGAAACAGTACAACCAGCCGAAGAATAACATGAAGATTCAGATTTACCTGCCAGAAATGCTGTTGGGGGTGCAGAATTAAGAATATTTGATTTCCCAGCATTCAATGTAGAATCATTTTCACCATGATACACTGCAGGATTCTGAATTTGTGTAGGAAGAGACTTGTTCACCATCAACTCCATATCTCTAGCCTGAATTCTTTGAACTAGATCATTAAAAGTCAATCCTTGAAAATCCTTGTCATGAGTAATCATCATAACATAATTCTCCCATTTTTCAGGTAGAGCTTCTAAAATCTTCTCTTTCATATCAGCTTCGTCTTTAGTAAGATTCACCAAACGCATTTCACTCATCAGATGAGCAAATCTTGCAATCAGATTGGGAATCGTTTCATTCTGATAATGTTTGAAACTATCAAACTCTTTCTTCAAAACCTTTTGTCGACTTTTCTTGTACTGATCATTGCCTTCACACCTTTTCTCTAAAGCATCCCATAGACTTTTCGATGTGTAATTACCAGCAAATTGATGAAGTAACTCTTTAGGTAAAGCCATCGTTAAAGTACCATAAGCCTTTTTCTCAGCTTGATAAGCTTTCTTTTGTTCTGAAGACATTTTCCTTTGAAGTATAGGTTCACCAGTTTCATCTTTAGGGTAAATATATTGCTCAGTGAACGCTAACCACATATCAATATCATTTGTATCGACATATGCTTCGAACCGTTTAACCCAACTATGATAATCCTCCAATTTTAGCAATTTGGGAACTTTCTGACTTGTTCCAATTTCATTATCATAGTTCATCATCGTTTGCATCGTTGCTTGAACCGAATTTTGAATAGCTGCGAATGCTTGAAAATCGGACATTTTGTAAAAACAGAATACTGTTCACTCCGAACCTCCTCCGAACCTAATATACCCTCCGAGCTTCCTCCGAACGTGGTCCGAACTCAGAAATACAGTCTGAACTCTCTCCGAACTCTCACGAACCCAGTAGACTCCGAAACCCTCCGAGCCTAGTCCGAACTCTCACCGAACGAACAAAAATGGACTCCGAACGTACTCCGAACCTGGTGTTCGGAGCAGTTATGCCGAGCGTACTCCGAACCTGGAGTGCGGAGCAGTTACGCCGAACCTCGAGTTCGGCTGAACGTGAAATTTCGGAAAAACTCGGAAAAACTCACGGAAATCGACACCTCTCGAGCTGTAAACACTCAATCAACCGAAAATGAGCAAACACAGACATATTTGACGTGAATCATGATGTTTTGAACGAGAATTTTGAGAAATGAAGATGAAAAACGAGTTTTGAAAGTTAAAAACGTAAATTTGAACTCGAAAAACACTGATCTCCGACTAGTAGACTAAACCAAATGCTCTGATACCACTTGAAATTGCTTGAGCGTGTGGATCTTCTACTTAGTCGATATGAAATCAATGTAAAACGAATTGAAACACAAAGAGTAAATACAAACAGGCTTTGTATTAACCACAGAGACCACAGAGTACACTTAGAGAATGTATAACTCGAAAAGCTGCTCAATTCTATACAAGACTAACATATATATAGGCTGAAACCACGACCGGCCGAACCTCAGGTTCGGCCAAGCCTCGGCGGCTCCGAACCTGGAGTTCGGCCATAGTTCGGCCAGACCTAGACTTGAACGTTCCGTCTTGTAATCGATACTTCACATGACGATCAGGAACCATGTATCAACAGGCATGCCTCCTTTCTAAAACAGATGAGAATCATGCTCAGTTGTGGCACAGACAATTGGGGCACATGAACTCGAAGAATTTGAATCGGCTAGCAAGAGGAGGGATGGTCAAAGACCTTCCAATTAAAGAATTTGTGATTGTGAAAACCGGCAATTTCCCAAGTTAACCCCGCTAACAACTTGTGTTATATTTCAATAACGTTCGTTACCTCAGTTAACTAGAATAGTTACACGAGCATTTCACATGAGTCTAGACGTCGGTTGACCAATTTAAATGGATATAATTTATAATTTTATATAATTTATATTTTTTTATTTCACGAAAACGTTTTGTCATTTTATATGGCAATTATATTTATTATTTTTTACGTGGTATGTATGTGTATATATATACGCACGTCGTTTCTATAATTTTATAGGAATTTATAAATATATAGTTATGGGTTATAGCTATGATTTTATGTGAATCATTTATATAATTATAAATTGGTATTTATGATTTTATGTGCATCAATTCGGGTTTACATCCTATAAACGTTACACGTCAATTATATTTGTAACAAACACACGTATACATTCGATTTAGTGAGTTCTCCGTTAACTCCGTTAGAGTTAGTTAACCCTTCGTTAAATTTAAGGGGCTTATCTTGCAATTCCTAAACCTACTTTAATTAATCAAACCTGCAAGGACTAATATTGTCATTTGACAATAGTTGATTGGAAAGAAAGAAAAAGAAAAAAAACCCATCGGCGACCGTAGCATTCCGCGTAACCGTCGCCGGTGATCCTTAGGCTTCCGGTAACCGACTAATAGCTTCAATTCAAGCCCTCTTGATTGATTAAACCAAATAAACCGATCATTTTGTACACCCCTTGACCATCCGGACACCCATTTTTCTCTCTCGTTCCCTCTCAAACACCACCGTGAACCACCGTGAGATTTTCCGGCCACCACCACCTCCGCCACTGCTGTTACCATCGTCAGTCTCACATCACCATCGAAGTTTCAAGCCACCCAGCTTCGAACGCACAGCGGGAATAGGGAGTTGCAGACCCATCTCTCGTCTCTCATCTCGATCGATCGAGTTTCGGTTCAGATTCGATGTTGTAGTCGTATCGGTTTTCATCTCAGACACAAGGTATCCCTTAATATAAGGTTTTTTCGTTTGGTTTCTGCACCTGTACTTGTCATTCGCGTTTTTCCGATGACCGGAAATTAAGTCCGGCGAGTTTAGGGTTTTGTTTGAGGAAGATGACAGCGTCCCGCAAATGTATTTGTATTTCTTTTACGGATCAAATTTTGTCCTCAGGGTCTGGCCAAGCGGCCAGGATTTTGATCCATAACAGAAAGGTCGCGTGTTCAAACCCTCCCAGCCCCAAATGTTTTATCAATTTTTTTCCAACCCTGTTCTCCCTGTGGCTATACGAATAAAAGTGATGGGCTGCGAGATGGTTAACAAACGAGCCCCTAGCCCAGTGGGTAGGGCGCTGCGTTACAACCATTAGGTCACTGGTTCGAGTCCCGTGACCCCCACTTTTGTTGTTTTATTTCTTTTTAAGTGATTTCAAGTTTTTCTTGGTCCAAAACTCAAACGTACTAGTAAACGACTATCAAATCTCGACCCGTGAAGTTTTCAAAGACCCGTTGGGGTACTCGTTGAACTTTTATATTATCAAAACATTATAATTCAAATGAATTAAGATTGTATAGTTTTGTTATTAATTAGAAAAATTAGTTTTAAATATAGAAATATATGTGTATATTTATATATATGTATATGTATTTGATTTATTGTCATGCAAACGTTTGAGAAATTTTCTTTAAACTCTTGAAACTTTGACACGACGTATAAATATATATATTGACGTTTTATTTTTCACACTTTTGACTACACCTCGATATTTATATTTACGAATATATATGTCTACCCGATGATCTCTACATTTATTATTTGGAATAACATACGCACCTTGATTTTTGTAAATCTTTGTGTCCTCGATTAAATATCATTTTTTATTGTTTTCGAACAAACAATTTTCATCACGTATTGAAATTATCACTAGCGTCATATTTGGAATTACATGATATCTATACCGTCGTCTAGGCTATGTTACTCATGTGCGGACACACACTTACGTATGTAAAATCGATAGGTTCTCGGTAGTTACGCAAGGCTTGAAGTCTTACTAAATTGTAGCAGCGCACCCTAAGGTGAGTTACACAACCATTTACGTTACGTCCGGTTTTGGGCGATAACACACGCAAACACGTTACACCCGGGTTAGGGTGATAACACGACAACTATTATGTATGATTAAAGTAGAAATCCAGTATATATCACATATTCACGTAAAATGCTTTATCTTTCAAGTCCTTACTTATCGAACCGTTAATAGAAAATAGCGAGGGGATATTGGGTAGTACTACTGGGGTCTGACAAACCCCACTCAGCGGGCACGAGATGCACCACCTGACTGGCGGTTGGACTGAGGACAATGTCAGCCTAACTTACCGTGATCGAGTAGACACGGGGAAGACAAAACACGTAAGGAATTATTCCTACAACTAATTGGTCAGCTTCGGTTGCGAACGTTTTAGTGACATGAACTTAGGCTCGCTACCTACGATATGGATTGTACTTGTAATATACATACTTACATACGAATAAAGACTGTTGTATTCGTACTGCATAATTATACTAGATATACTTATGTGCTTATGTGAACTCACCAACATTAGTTGACACTTGCTCTTATGCATGCTTTGCAGGACGCTAGGAGAATCTGATTTTTTGGCACGTACGTTGTGACAATCCGTCTTTTCAGGATCTAACCTGACTTTAACTAGACTTAAACTGTATTAAATGCTATGTGATCATTTATGTGTTGACTGTGTTAAATCTAGAAATTAGGGTTTTGTGTAAGTCATCATGATACGAGCATGCACGTAAGTTAAACGTTTGATATTCTACGATTTCACTATTTATGATTTTAGGTGATATATATATATATATATATGTATATATATGTGTGTGTGTGTATATATTCACGTAATTTATTCTATGATTTTGTGTGACAACATGCCACGTAGTTATACGTAAACTATTATGATTTTATGAGAATTAGTACGTATCGTTAGGGTTTCATGTTTATCAATTTATGAGAACTTGAAAATATATATTTTGGGAGTTATTATTATTATTTCCTGTGACAACCAAGATTTAAATATTCTATGAACGTTATATGCTGAATATGTGTTATCACACACACGTAATCCCATCACCTCCGTTAGTCCTGTTAACTCCGTTAGCTTTGATTAATCTTTTATAAATTTCAAGGGACTAACTTTGTTAACTTTCTAAACCCATTCCAACCAACCTAAACTATGAAGGGTAAACCTTGGCATTTTTGTAAACTTGATATCTAATTATGATTTAATGAGAGGGACTAATATCGTCATTTGGGCAAAGTCACTCTTAAGATTATGCATAACCGACGACTATCTATTTCACCACCGCATTCAATCTCGATTAAGTTCTTCCACGGTTACGAATTTGATAAACCAACTAGAATAGATGATCCACAATCGTTTGGTGCATCCCAATCATCTCTCTCGTTCCTCTCCACTCCCTCTCTCGTTTCTCTTAAAACCGAAACCATCACCACCGCAAAACTTAAGATTTCCGACCAAACACCACTGTTTCACCACCATCTACCACCGTAAGACTACTGTTTGCAACCTCCATCCACAGCCGAGCAACTAGGAGCAACTAGAGTCGAGTTTCGTGACCGTGTTCGATGTTTGCGTTCGTGGTTCGGGTTCGTTTTCGGTCGCGAAATCGTGCAATCATTCATCTCCAACTTGAGGTAAATGTATTGCGCTTCATTTCATGCACTCGGTTTAGTTTTCGCGATTTTCCGGTGACCGGAATGAAATTCCGACCACCGGAGTTCTAGAGGAAGAAGATGACACGCGACTGTGTTATGTTATATACTAAGAATGTCGGGTTAAAATACAACCGGGTCAGGCGTCCTAGTGGCTGGGTCGCGCGTTTCTATCCTCGAGGTCGTGGGTTCGAGTCCCGGCCTCTACTTTTTCTTCCTATTTTTGTTCCAATAAACTGGACTGGCCTCGCTGCTGCATAAAAGAATTCATGATCAACATATTACCAATCAGGAGGCTTGTCCCAATGACTAGGTCGCAACATCAGAACCCTGAGGTCGCAGGTTCGAACCTTGGCGACCTCACTTCCTTCCTGTTTCCTTTATTTTTGCAATTCCATGTGTTTGGTCATTTAAAACTTGTTTAAAACGATTTCTTAGGAATGTTTAAACCCGAAAACAAAAATATAGCTAGGGTTATTAAATCACGTAAACCCTATTTTGAATTGCAAACATGTTAAACCTATCATTTCGAATTAAAATATAATTCAGATACATATATATCATATAGATTAATATATAAACACATATCGTTGATTTATTAAAATGATTAGATATTCTACGCGAACATTTAAATATATGCATCTTGTTTTGTAACTCCGTTATTAGCGTCATTTGCGCATTTGGTTCATATATAAATATGTATATTATGTATATATTTATTTTGGATTTTCGAACTTAGAAAATATATATTATTGATATATATACTATTTTTTCGCGTCTTTCGGTAATCGCTTGGGTTCGGTGAAACGTGTCATCCTCAACTTGTTTTGGACTTCGCAACAACTCGTTTTCATCGTTTGACTTAGAATTAGTTGACTTAGTTGTTTTGTTTGAACACACACTTATAGTCGTATGCTCGTTAGGTGATTGATTGTTGTCGCAAGACCCATTCTTGCTAATTGTTGAATTGGTTATCTGGAATTTTGCTGTGCAACCTAGGGTGAGTTTCACGGCCCCATTTTACTGTTTCAAATCCTGTTGGGGGAGATTAACATGCATGAACTATACAACAGAGATAATTAGACTTTTATATATCGCTTGAAGTACTTGTAGCACACTGATACAACAAAGTCCTTCCTATGGTACCGTTAATATTAATGATGATAGCGGGAAATATATTGTAGTGCTACTGGGTCTTACAAACCCCACCCGGGTCAGTCGCTCTGGCACGATTGGATATCGAACGGGTGTTATATTCCTCCTAAACACAACAAGGCAAACTATAAACAACTGTTAGCTTCGGTGACCATCAACGTGCGAAGTTTCATGTATATAGCCTAACTAGCTATTTGATATATATTAGTGATTATGCTCACACAACTTGATTTGTTTTAAGAATACTAAACCTGTGAACTCACCAACCTTTGTGTTGACACTTTTTAGCATGTTATTTCTCAGGTTGTGGATGTTCGAGTATCACGAGTAGGCATGCATGAGTCTTGAAACACTTTTAATGTCTTTGAACAAGCCACATCACATTGGGTGACAAAGATTTTACATAAGTACTTTTGTTGTATTTACGCTTCCGCATTTGTAAAACTCTAATTACATATTTTAATGAAAGATGAAACATTTTTATTAATTATTGGTCCTTCGGTGTAGCTAATGGACGGTGATCCTGGTTTGTCACGCTCCCTGCGGCGCGTTATCGCGCGTGGGATTTTTGGGGGTGTGACATACGTTGGCTAAAACCTTTTATTTTGGGAATTTGTTTTTCAAATCTTTTCAACTTGAACTGGTATTTACTTATCGGGCGCTTGTTCACGCAACTTGACTTTTATGTGCTTCCGCTAAACTTTGAACTCTGGTTTTGATATTTCCCGTTTGGAAATATATTTACATTTTGAACCCATAACTTATGTTTGATGTAACTAATGACTCGGGTCCTGGTCTGGTTCACACCCCACACGGTAAAACTCCGTTAGTGGAAATTGGGGGTGTGACTAGGGGTGTTCAAAAATATCCGAATCCGAATCCGAATTTGAAATATCCGAAATATCCGAAGTCAAAATATCCGAAATTTCGGATTCGGATATTGATTTTGAACATTTTCGGATATTCGGATATCCGAAAAATATCCGAAATATATATTTTTTAAAATATTAAATTGTATATATTATTTAGTTAACATACTTTAACTTAAGAAACCCTATATCTAAAGTTCTAAACTCCAATGTGCACTCTCTTTGCCTCTTTGGATCCCGTCGTCCTCCAAATCTCGACCCTCACTGGCTCATTGCCTTACACCATCGATTTGTAGTTTGTCATCGAGCTTGTTGCACACGGATTTGAGCTCAAAATCGAGACATTTTTTATTTTTTTGTTGGTGTTTGACTATTTAATGTACTTGTATTTGACTATTTGCTCATTTGGATGTTTATCACTAGTAATTTTAGAGATTGAATGTATTTTTTTTTAGTTTTTTCTTTTGTTTTGAAAATTCGGATATCCGATTCACTATCCGAATCCGTGTCCGAAATTATGGATATTCGAAATTCGGATATCCGAAATTTCGGATACGGATTCGGATAGTGAAAATCAACTATCCGAAAGGATATCCGGTTTTGAACACCCCTAGGTGTGACAGATTGGTATGTGATTCCAAGCTGCCCACCATGTTCCGGGCAGAAGCAGTCAACACAGCCTGTTACGTGCAAAACAGGGTTCTTATAAACAAGTGACACCAGAAGACACCTTATGATTTAATCAATCATGACAAGCCCAGAATTGGGCATCTTCGTGCTTTTGGATGTCTTTGTTGCTAAATCTGATGAGTGCTATTTTGTAGGTTACTCTGCTAGCTCAGCTTACAGGGTCTTTAACAAAACAACCGGTAAAGTGATGGAGTCTACTAATGTGGACTGGCTTGAAGAAAATCCCTCAGATGGTGGAGTGGGTCCAGCAAAAGCATTTGACTACAACCAATTCTTCTTTCCATTTGGATTGTATCTAGTCATTGCTGAAGAACTTTTTGACGACACAATCATAGGACCGTCAATTGCTCATTCCATCTCAAAATCTCCAGTTCCTGCCTCCGACGCAGTGACAACACCATAAAAATGAAACAGCTGAAGTTGGAGGTGAAGATTCGTCAGATAAAGTCCCAGGCACAGAAGCTGTTCAAACACAAGAACTTGAGGAAGAGGCAGATGCTGAAATTAACGAAGAACCCATACAGGCAAATCTACCTCCAGAAATGTAACCTTTGTACCTAAAACATGATCCGAGCTGGAATTTTCAAATGAGAAATATTCAAAAATTTCTGAATCACAATTTGAGGCGGTACGCCTAGGATTAGGAAATCCTAGGCGGTACGCGACCCATTTGGTAAACGGGTCGGGTTGCGGCACCCATCGGATCCTCGCATACCCGCTACCTAAAAATCCGGGCGGTACGCCCCAAATGGGACATTTTGGGGCAGTACGCCTCAATTCCAGATCGTTAAAATCAAGGAATTTGGCCTTTATAGCCATTACACACATTTGATTCTCTGCTTATATCCGGCCAAGGTTCTGTATTACTGCTCCAGACCTCTGCTCCCACGAAATTCAAGCCATTGGAGCCAAAGGAGAGAGTAATCTTCAAGGGTAAGTCATTTATTTGATCATTTTCTCCAACATTGCTCAATTACATAGAGAAAATCATATTCATAGCCTTAATGCTTGTAGATACAGTTGTGCTTGTGCAATCTAGGAGGATCAAGGAGTATGGGAATTGAATTCAAGAGTAATTAAGGTAAAAGCATCTTGATTTTTGCATAAGATTGTCATTTTGGAGTCCCATATGACCACACACTCATACTATGATGATGGATCCTACATGCAGCCCTATTATATATGCTCTTGGAAGCTGGATTGGGGACCTAAGGGAGCAATGAAATCAGAAAAGATAGATTGTACAAGGATCCCTTCACAAGGTACAACCAACTAATGCATGCATGTTGATTTTTCTAAAATTAGAAGATTTACAAGAAAAGATAACATGAGACAGGATTTGGTTAGTATCTCTAACAAGGAAATGAGCCATGTGATCATAAGAACTCTGTCCCTAATAACATTTGTATGAAACGGGGTGCGAATTGTCGAAACTTACCATAAATGGAAAGCTCGGGAATTGGGGAACCCCAACATGGTATACTATTGATCTAGCAAACATTCTGGTCTCAAAACATCAATATGTAAAAATGGCATTAAAAGACAAAATAGTCGGGCCAGATTGGGGCGTACCGCCCAAGTTGGGTACATGCAGAGCGGTACGCCCTGAAAACCAAAGACAAAAACCGGAATATCAGATTACAGCATACCGCCTAGAAATATATAGATCAGCGCGGTACGCCCGGATTTGAAATCAGGAATTCGGATTACCATTTGACGCGTACCGCCCAGAAATGTAAATTTCCAAGCGGTAAGCCTATGAAGGAAAATGACAGAATGTTTGGTCGATTTTAAATGAACCAAAAACTTAACCGATTGATCTAGTGACTGTAATTCATGGTACCTTGAACCTAAGATGGTTTATGGACACGTTAGCATTGTATATGACTTGTATATACACGATAATTCTGATAGGTTGCTAGAAACCGAAGATAGGATATTCTAGTGAATCTTGGATTGCAACCTTTACTAAACTCTGTTTCTGACTTCATTACAGTGAGTCCTCTGACTTCCTTCATTAGTTAATTGTTTGAGATCACATTTCTGTTTGATGTATCTGTTATATCTGTTATGAATTATCTTGTCATACACTGTCAGTTGGAATGCCCTGTGTGGGTCATTATATACTTTCTGGTCATTAAGGTTGAGACCACTAGACATATAAGGGATTATAGCGGCCGTTATAGTTGAACGATCCATATTCACCCGGATCCTCTAGTATTAATTTACTAGGGGGAATATGTACTTATATGTTGAACCTAAAAACTACTCGTAGAGGGTGTATGGCTATGCGCAACGTGCTTGTAGAGTACCTGAGTTTTGACCTTGGGTGCGACATGGTAATTTCATAACCTGTATGTGTTTAAAAACCGTTAATGTGATGATTGTAGTTATGACTCACCAACAACGTATGTTGTTGACTCTGTGATTGACTTATGTTGTAGGTAAGCAAATGTAGGTGTGGACCTAATCTGATCTTGGAATTTCTGATGGTTGTTGTCACTATGATTATGGGCCTGTATAATAAACGAATCATGTCTGTAACTGAATACCAGTTATGACTATGTTTCCTTTGGTGTATTGTATCTCTTGCTTATTCAGTCCCAGGTCATATCCGGTGACTATCGATTCTTTTAGATCGGCTAAGAGGTGCTTAGTGCATCCTCATTCAGAGTCGGCCTAGAGTTTCACTGTGTGGATTGGATGTCCGTTATGTATGTTTGTGTGTTTATATATTAGTTGGTGCCTCCGGAACTGATACGGACAGCCGGTCCCACACCCTCCCCCGCACCTGGCAGGGGGCGGCGGAGGGGGGTGTGACAGGTTGGTATCAGAGCCAAAGGTTCCAGCAGATTAGGCGTTCTAGAGCCCCTAAGCTTGAACCTAGTAGGACCTCTAAGTATTGCATGAACCAATTTGTGATCTAGGCTGAAAATTTGTATGTTAGAAGTAATCGAGGTTTAGTGTAAGGTCGGTAGAAGTTACAGCCTTGCAAATTGCCATTCCTACCCATAGGTGCACTAAGACTCGGTGAACCCTAACATACACATTGATGCTAATGGTCTTCCGTGATAAGCGTTAACCTAAGTTGAAACTGGTTTATTAGATTACTCAAAGCATGATGTAAGGTCGGTAGCAATTGCAGAAAGTGCACGCTGTCATTGTTACCCACAGGTACCTCATGATATGACGAGTCTAATAGACATGTGGATACCGATGGTTATTTTATGTGCTCACTAGTGAATTCTATGGGTAAAAGTTAGTATGAAATAAGTTGATGAAAATCTAGGAGCGCACGGAAATATTTGTATATATATATACATATTCTACTGTATATTAAAATTATATTCACAGGTACCTTCGTGGAAAAATGTGGAACTTTGCAAAATCTGGCAGCAAGAACAGTGGAAGCAGCAAAAGTAGCAGGAACAAGAAAGAGGAAGGTGGACCAAGTCAACCCATACCACCGATGAGTCCTGACTTTTCAGGGTACTTTACCGCGCCTACTCAAAAGAAGACTCCATCACCGGCAGCGTCGACTACGGACGTACCAAAACCTCCTAAGAAAATAAGTACCAAACCCAGGATGTCGGTGCGCCCAAGTCATACCATTCACATTGCACCATCGGAATGAATGCTCGTGATGTAGGGACGGATCAAGAAGACCCTGAGGAGGAACTCGAAGAAGATGCTGACGAGACCATTACACAGGTAGTAATTGCAGTATCAGAAGGTCACACGGTAAGCTATCACTTAGAACATCACTCCCAGCATGTGTATACCTCCCCAGCTTATGCGGCAGATGTTGAAGAAGGACCCGAGGAATTGGTTCCTATGCAACATGATCCTATTGCAGCTTTGGCAAACGACATTAGGGACCCGTATGTAGCTGCAATGATGCAGGGTCAGAGCAGTCAACCAGTGTCTGAACGTTACAGTTTTCCCCAGTTACTAAGGTCTAACAGTCAACCACCATCTGCATATCAATAGCCACCTGCCTACCATCAGAGTTCTTCATTTCAGCAGCCACCTGGATTTCAGCAGCAATCCATCTATCAGCAGCCTATCATGTATCCAACTCCTGTTCAAGAGCCTTATGCCACGGGTATGCCTTATTATCAACCACAGCCATCGTTTTATCCGCCACAACCATATCAGTACTCGACTTCTCCACCTATGCAGCAGTCCTATATGAATTTTCCACCTTCTGCCTACCCATATGCTCCGTATGGATCATATCAGGATCTACCAAGATCATCTTTTTTCAGGACCAGGCCCAGTTTTTGCCCCAACCCCATATGCGGATCATTCAGGACCTAACTCCCCGGTAATCAACACTCTCAGAGAAGAAAATAAAGCTTTAGCCAAAAGACTAGAGAAATAGTTGAAGAAGGAAAAGAAAATGGCAGAAGAAGCTAAAAAGGTTTTATCCCACATCAAGCATCTGACATCGTTTGGGAGACGCAAGGATTAGAAACAAGGAGATTAGCATGAACTGTGATGGCAGAAGCCTTGTGTGTTGTGTCCAATAAATTAGTATGTTATATATTATGTGTCGTTTTGTGAGACCTTGTTCGAATGTGGTTTGAGTATGTGTGCTTTGCTTTGTAAAGCGGTTGAACCGCTAAGTCAACTGTGTTATTGTTATGGAATAAATGTTAGTTTGTTGTGATCTATAACATTTGAGTATTTTAGAAATGTTAAGTCAGGATACATAGTGATTTTTAGGAGGTTTGGTTCATTAGACCACCCCTAAGGACTTGTGTGTATGTGATTTCACTCTGATCATAGTCATAACATGGTAAAATATGTCGGTAACCACAAGATGGTGACCCGGAAAGCCCAAACTAGTGCAACAACTCTGTTAAGAACACGTTCCTTATGGCACTAAAATGTGTAAAGGAATATAAACTCTGATTACAAATACCTGTCAACTAAGTCAAATGTATGTTAATCTGTCAATCTGGTATTGCTTTCAGCAAAATGTCGAACGCAGGAA
>JBCNJP010000027.1:41437182-41476908 GCA_039602395.1 Deinandra increscens subsp. villosa | reverse complement strand
ATTTATTAAGGTTGAGACCACTAGACATATAAGGGATTATAGCGGCCGATATAGTTGAACGATGAAGATCAATGTAGGGAGGAATTCATAGTTTTGTTAAGTTTGCTTGTTTAGATTAGTTTTAATTGTAATTGTGTCCTTTTGGTAGCTAGCGAAACTACCGAGCGAAACTGTTGTTTCGCTCGGTAACTAGTTTAGTCTGGTCTCAGTGACAGTTTCGCTTGTCCAGCGAAACTGCAGCGAAACTGTCTACTGATCTGTATAAATAGTCGCCTTTGTGCACTCTTTTGTAACTTTTGCAACTCTATCAACCCTAATACAAGATTTCTGGAATTTGGTAAGTTTGGTGACGGCTAGGAGCATTCTATTCAATCTTTGTAGCTATTGTTCATCTCTTATCATCCATTTGGTTGTAGTTGTGATTGTTCAATACTAAAAACCCATTTTAGCTATTGGAAATCATCCTTTATTGATATTTGATTGGTTTTCTTCTCAAAACACCTTCATTAGCACTGATTAAGATCAGTGAGGACCAACAATATGGTATCAGAGCCTTTGTGCTCCTGATTTTTGGTGTTTTTGAGTGTTTTTGGTAAAACTTTTGAAAATCTATTTGGATCTATAATCTGATTGTTTTGGATTGAAAATTGGTTGAATATTGTATGTTTTGATGTCCTGAAGCCTATGCAATCAACCGATCATTACTCCATAGTGATTTGGATTGGTTTTTGATCATTTCTTCTTCAAAAAGAGGGTTTTCTGTTCTGGGCGAAACTGATGTTCTTCCAGCGATACTATACAGCGAAACTATAGTGTCGCTGTGAAATTTCATATATTTGATTTGGACGAAACTACTGGCGAAACAAGCATTGATTTTTTTTTTGAACGAAAGTTCAAACCAGTTTCCAGCGAATCTAGCTAGCGAAACTGTGTGTCATCGGGTATTTCCTAGCGAAAGTACTGCCCGTGCATACAGCGAAACTAGTTGGCGAAATTGCTGAATTGGTTCAGTGTTCCCAAGCGAAACTGCTGGCAAAACTATAAGTTCCAGCGAAATTATTCAACTGATCAGGATTTCCGAGCGAAATTACTGGCGAAACTAATTCTCCCAGCGAAACTAACCAAATTGTCTTGTTCTTTGTTTGTTTGTGTCTTTCTTATTTCAGGCTGATTTGAGATGGCTTTAGGTACCAATGTTGCTGACACTGAAAGCATTGCTCCAAACCGACCACCGAGGCTGATCAACGGAGACAATTTTGAAGACTGGAAACGATGTCTGAAATCGTTCTTTCTGTACACCGATTACAATCAATGGTTGTCGATCGTCGACGGACCTCATGTTCCAACCACCACTACTGGTGAAGTAACCCAGATCAACAGAAATCCGTCTTCCTTTACTGAGAAGGATTTGAAACTTATTGATCGAGATCAAAAGGCTCTTGGTGCTCTCTCTCTGCTTGTCGCAAGAAATCTACAATCGTTTCGCTGAGCACTCTGATGCAAAAAGCTTGTTTGATGCTCTTTGTGAGTTTTATGATGGTAATGAAGATCTTGTGAAGGACAAAGAAGCCCAAGCAACTAAAGAATTCAATTCGTTCACCAGCATGAAGAATGAAAAGTTAATTGATTTAACTAACCGTTTTCTGACCGTGTCAAGCAATCTGAAGAAGTATGATTCAGGACTCACCAACTCTGAACAAATCAAGAAGCTGCTGGATGCTCTTCCACCCGAGTGGAGCATCCAGGTTCGTATGTTGAAACAAGAGAGGGGTTTCTCCGAATACAAGCTTATGGACGTAATTAACAAGCTTAAGTCATTTGAGCTGGATGTTCAAAGGAGAGAGTACAATCAAGCCATGGGTCCTGCTAAAGTTTATTCTCCAAATTCGGCTCTCATCTCAACTGTTACACACAAAGGAGCCTCATCTCAAATTCAATCTGCTCATCTTGGGTCTGGTTCATCCTCAACTGCTTCTGCCGCTGCTCAAAGAACCTCTGCTCAGCAAACACCCCAGATCTCACCCGAATTCATGGGATTGTTCTCATTGTTTGCCAACAGTTATCAAGCTCTCGCTGCTGGAGAACTTCAAGGTTCGACTCTGACCGCTGAGGATATGTACCAAGTTGACCCAGATGATTTGGAAGAAACCGACTTAAAATGGCAAATAGCCATGTTGACCCTTCGTGCTAAAAAGTTCATCGAACGTACTGGGAGAAACACTTTCGGGAATCAAAATGAAAAAGTTGGGTTCGATAAGGCTAAGCTAAGATGTTACAACTGTAAGCAACTTGGCCATTTCAAGAGAGAATGTCCGAATCCAATTGTCACTGAACCGACTTCTGAGCCTGCAGCTCGAGTCATCCCTATCACCGACAAAGCTGAAGCCAAGCCAAAGAAAGAAGTGGCTCTGTGCATCCTCATTTAGAGTCGGCCTAGAGTTTCACTGTGAGGACTGGATGTCCGTTATGTATGTGTGTTGTTGTTGTTTAGTTGGTGCCTCGGGAACTGATGCGGACAGCCGGTCCCACACCCTCCCCCGCACCTGGCAGGGGGCGGCGGAGGGGGGTGTGACACTACACCATCATAAGAAGAAATCATTGCCAAAAACAATGCCATGAAGTCATTTGTAGTTTTTGCTGAGAAGGCACCCTGGTTTGATGCAGAAGCAGATTGATTTGTATAAACTGGATATGTCACAACAGCCTTGTTAGTATAGGTATCTCTAGAAGAACCCCGAGATACATTAGCATGACCAGAAAAAGTGTTTTCCACATAGAATGCCGTAGTTGGTGGATTTGAACTTGCTTTTACTTTTGCATGCACAGTGGATGCATTTTCCCCAAAATATACATCTGGGTTCTGGACTTGTGCTGGAAGTTTTTAACTATCATCGTATCCAATTCCCGTGCCAACAAATTCCTGTTTAAATCATCATATGATACATCGTCAAAACATTTATCATGAGTTAATAACAAAATATATCCTTCCCATTTGGCTGGTAAGGCATCCAATAACTTTTCTTTCAACTCATTTGCTTCCTTCTTTACGCCAACAATTTCAAGCTCGCTCACCAGATGTGACAATCTTGAAACAAGATCATTGATTGTTTTATTCTGAACATGGCAGAAGTTATCATATTCCCTCGACAAGAGTTTCTTTTTGATTTTTTTGTACTGGGCATTTTCTTCACATCGGTAAAATAATGCATCCCACAACGCTTTCGAAGTTGTGTGTATCTTAAATTGACGAAGAATATCTTTCAGTAATGCCATTGACAGATTAGAATAAGCTTTCTTCTCCAATTTGAATGCTTCTTTTTCAGTGTCGTTCATTTTGTTGTATGGCTTGATTTCAGCAGTTGTAAACTTTGGCACAACATACCTATCCAACATAGGAGTCTAAACCGTAACATCGGTTACACCTATGTATGATTCATAACAAGTCTTCCAATTGTGAAAATCCTCGAATTTCATCAACTTAGGAACCTTGTTCGTGGTTCCAATCTCGTTGTCATAGTTAAGTAGAGCTTGAACCGTTGTTGACATTGCAGCAAAGGCTTGGAACGGATCCATGATGATTATATGAAAACTGACTTGGCGTACCAAATGATCGACTTCCGTACCAAATTCACTACCCGTACCACTGACGTACGAAACAACTTCAGGCGTACCACCTACGGACTAGAATACCCCGCGTACCAAAATATGTTGCGTACCAGACTGGTACGGCGTAACCGTCTACGTACCAACGAGTAACCGTCACGTACTACCTAAGAAGATTGCTTAGCGTACCAATTTGAATGGACCAAAACACTAAAGAAGATTGCCTTGCATACCAGCGGCATACCAAGGTGTTCTACGGACATACCAACGGCGTACCAACTGAAATCAAACTCATATTTTATATTTTTGGTTTTTGGATAGGAATTTGACACAGAACTCAGCTAGCAAACTCAAGGATCATTTTGAAATCAATTTTTGTATTAAATACACTCAGAATCGAGACGAAATGAAGAGAATTGACTCAAAATCCTACTTTCTCTCTCTAGACTTCGAAAAACAGACCAAAATCACAGCAACAAAGCAATCAAATGCTCTGATACCACTTGTAAAACCATGTCGAGATCTTATTATTGCGTGATTTGATCAATTCTATGAAAAAGAAGGTAAATAAACTATTCTTTGATTGATATTGAGAACAAACGATTACCGAGAGAACCAGAGAGAGAACACTATGAAAAAGACACAGTTAAGACTGAATGAACTCGCTCTTCTCACTCTGAACAAAAGACTCGAACCTATCTATAGTCACTTGTCCAGCGTACCAACTTAACCATCATACCAGTTGGTCCGGAGTTGCGTACCAACTGGTCCACCACTGGTATGCTGGGACAAAAACTTTACAAAACAGTCAATACAATTCGAAATGCCTAGACCTATCATCGGACACTCTAACATGTTCTAACAGTAATTCACAGCAGTATGCAATGAAAACACACTAGGAATGTTTTGAAATCAATTTTGACATTTGAAACACTCGGATTTGAGGAAAATTGATGAAAAATGATCAAAAAGCCACTTTCTCTCTCTCTAGAAATCTCAAAAATCACAGAATTCGATCAGCAAATGGAACTAGATAGCTTTGATACCACTTGTAAAGACATGGAGCGATGGATCGTTTGCTAATCTAGTGATTCTGAGATGAATCCAAAGACATGAAGAGTAAATACAATGCGATTGTATTGAATCAAGCTTGAGAGAAAATACACAGTTACACACGGAATTTGAGAGATATTACTAAGAGTTCTAGCATTCTAAACAGGTCAACCTATTTATAGGAGACATTAAACTGACCTGCGTACCATTGCTATGTTGGTCAGCGTACCATCATGGTATGGACCATGGTACACTGCCCTAGACTCACATATATGCTCTCACATAGATTTAATACACGAGACTCACCGTAGCATAGGAATATGCTCTAACCATTATGCCCTAACAACCTAGGGCAGTATGCGGGTTGCATAACACGCAAAAGTCCCCATAAGTGGCCCACTGTCGGTCAATGCGGCACCGCTAACTTCTCGGATGCGGACTAAATGGAACCCACGCTAACCATATGCGGTTCGCATCGACTATTTTGCCACCTAGTGACATTTTTCCATTTTTTAGATTTTGCTCATTTCAACAATGGGGTTTTATTCCAACATATTCCAGTAGCCAAAATACAATTTCTCAGACCCTCAGGTCGCACCATTCTAAAAATATAAGTCCCAGTTTGACCCGAACGTTACCCGGAATCATTTTACAAACGGGTTTACCAATTCTTTCCATTTCCAACTTGTCATTTACCAACAAGGGACTGTTTTAAACTCATTTTAACATCACTAGGCTACTGGAAACTTTGGGGGTTCTCAATCTCCTGACAAAAGTCCATAAACTCGGTTCCCGAGTTTTCTAAACACAAAATAGGAATGTTTCCTCCACTCATTTACCAATCTCCTAACTTGTGATATTATAATCATTGAGATGGTGGATTTCTTAGGCAAAATGATCCAAATTAAACTATTTGTCCAAAAAAACACAACATGCATGCATAATGGACTTGTACCTTATGCAAAGAAAGTTGTACCGAGCACTCTAAATGGATCTCTTGCGATACCCAGGCTTCTGACTTACTCCAGAGGCTAATGCTAGGCTTCCATGCGTCATTAAGACTCAAATTAAGCAATGGATCGTTCAAAAACATGACCTAGAGCAAAGCCTAACACAACTCACCTTGTTTCACCATGAAATTACTCCCACAAGCCTTAGATCACCATGGATCAGACATGCAACACCATCTGGAGAAACAACAACTTCTGATAAGTGAAAACCTACTACAAAAACTTAGCTTAATGAAGAAACAAGAGGATTAGGAGGTTACCCGAACTTCCAATGACTTGTATATGCCTTTTTCTTGTTGTTAGACCCTCTTACTGGCCCGAATTAGGTCCCTCAGGGGCATTTAGGTTGATAATAGAGAGGTTCTTCGATTTATTTAGGTGTAAATGAGCAGAAAATAGGTGAAAACCCATTTTTATACAACTGGGCGATATGCGGGCCGCATGAGGTGCACTAGGGAGTCCATGTGGTCTGCATGGACTCAGAAACACACGCAAATCCTGATCTGCTAACCCGCGAACCGCCCCGTTGACCCGACACACATGCGAACCGCTTAAGGGTATCAGGAGACAAATGCGGTCCTCATGTGTCAACTTTTTACTTTTTCTTTTATTTTTGTTTTAAAATTTTCTGTTCGTTCTCGTCGTTTTACCAGAGGTGTTAGACTAAGTATAGCAATTTTCCTGGGAAGCCATTGAACTGTTAAAAGATAGATTTTACCATTACTCATGTCATCTCTTATCCAAGTATGTGACGTTTTGCTTATTCAGTTCATATCCCATATCCAGCACCTTTAAAGATCTTCTACCTTTATTCATAAGACTATCATCTCATGAAATATCTACAATTACGTTGTTGGATTTAGAAATTTAACAACTCTTTTTACTTCCTGTAATGTTTTAGGCTCTTCTAAGATTCAATCTAATCTTATGGAATGGTGAGTGTAAACCCTAGATTGACCTGTATACTTCCATCATTAGTTCGACTTCTGCAAATCATCTTTTCTTTACTAAAATTTCCTTTTGGCCTTTAAGAAGGCTTATCTAATGGTTTGCATAGTATTCTAGTTGAGACATTTGTTCTGATCTCATCAAAAGTGTGTCTCATTTGACTAATCATATTCTCTACTTAATTTTCAAGAATCTGCTATTCTTTGTGGTCTCTTGAAGAGATGCAATTAAGTTTTTGTATCATTGTCTTTATCTTGCTGTATCTTCATGCATGTGGTAACGAATCTGATTTTCAGTCAATCTCATTACTTAGTGGTACAAACCTAGAAATTAAGGCTTTTGCATTAGATGTATTTCGACTGAATCGCTCTGATCGAAAACCTACTTTTCGATCCTACGTTTCGACTAACCTTTCCCGACCGAAATATACTTTTCGATCAAGCTTCACCCGACCGAAAACCCCTTTTTGATTGACTTTTTTCCATTATGTTTTCCGACTGAAAACCACTTTCCGATCCAGACTCATCCGACCGAAAACCCCTTTTCGATCCTAAACCTCACTTCTTTCATTAACCGTTGTTTTATTCCTTTCGCAATGGCTTTTGATATGTCAAGCTTGTCCAATGCTACTCTGGAAATGGATGCCAAGATTGGAACCAACACCAGACCTCCTCGTCTGATGTCAGGGAGAAGATTTCATGAGCTGGAAATATCGATTTGTAAATTACGTCAACTCCAATGATCCCAAGATTATGTGATCTGTTGAAGTGGGTGACTATGTTCCTAAGACAACTCCTACGGCAGGTCAGGAGGCTCAACCCAAAGAAAAGGCAGACTGGACTGAAACTGATTGGGAAAGAGTTGAACGTGACAGGAAGGCACTGGCTGCATTAACCATGGCTTTATCCCCCGAGGTGGCTGAAGCATTCAAGGAGTATAAATCCGCTAAAACACTCTGGGATGCCCTCATTGCTGCATATGAAGGAAATGCTGATATGAAAGAATCTCGGAGGGAAAATCTCAGAGAGCAGTTCAATGAGTTCAACTATGTGCCTGGTGAAAACATAGAGACCCAGCTATCAGCGATTCATCAAGATAGTGACAGCTATGAAGGATGCGGGGGTTACTTACACTCAGGTTGATGGTGAACAAGAAGTTGGTGAACTCCCTTCCACCAAATTGGGACAACACCATCGAGTTGATCGAGAAAACTGTGGAAATGGCAACTTCACCATTGAGTGAGCTCATGTCAACTATTAGAGCTTATGAAGAAAAGAAGCAGAAGAGAGCTAGAAAGTTGGGAAATGGTGCTTTGATGAACCAAGTCAACCAAGCCTTCATATCACAATCAGCCACATGTCAAAGCAGTGCATTCACTAATCAGACAGACTTTCGTGTCTCATGCCCCGGGGGCCAGCTCATCTGGTTCATCCAACTTGATTTCCTTAGATATCAACAATCTAACCAAAGATCCTAGCTTTGCTCTTGGTATAGGTATCATGAGTTGCTATCAGGCACTCGTTGCAGGTTCTCTACTGCCCACCGATTTGACTCTAGATGATGTGAATCAAGTTAATCCTGAAGATCTGGAGCACATGGATATCTCCTATCAGATGGGGATGTCAGCCTTGCGGGCGAAGCAGTTCATGGCTAAGACTGGTAAGAGAGACTGGAATGGTGGAAAGGGATCAAGCTTACCTTCAACAAGGCAAACCTGCGGTGCTACAACTGCAACGAGTATGGTCACTATGCTAGAGAATGCACCAAGCCGAAGGTGGAAAGGGATGTCAAACCAGCTGATGAAAGGAAGGAAGGGATAAAAAAGGATGCTGCGAAAAATGACAGGGCACTGGTGGTTCAACATACACCAGGATATGATTGGACTACTCAAGTGGAAGACCTGAGCCTGAGCGCTTGATCATGTGGCCCTCCTTGCTGAAGAAGATGTCAGAAAAGGAAGTAGCTGAACCCGGTCATCATGCTTTCATGACCATACATCACTCCAGGTTCTGAAGCCAGCTCTAGCAATCATGAGGTATGTTCAAATTCTAAATGTCAAGCTATGCTTAAAGAATGTAAAGATTGGGAACACAAGTTCGTAAACGAAACCTTAAACCATGAATCAACTGCTAGAGACCTTAGGGAGTCCAAAGATAAGACCATAATATTTAGAGAGAAACTGGAGGCTATTCAGGTAGATGTTAGGAATCTAGAAACTCAGGTAAGCGATAAAAGCACATATCTTAAGATTGTTAATTCTAAAGTGGAAGCTTTAACCAAAGAGGTAGAGGAACTTAGAGCCAAATTAGGAACATCTCAAACTAAAATCGAGCGTAATGATAAGATTGTTTCTAAAATGATGGAAGCTAGTTCCTTATTTTATAACACTGATGCCAGAATGAGGCATGTTAAAAACAATTCGGGTTTAGGTTTTGGGTCAGATGAAAAGGATGAAAAATCCACACACACGGTACCTATGCCGCTGATGCATCAAATGATTTCTGATCCTAAAACCTTTCAAACTACTTTAGATGTTAAGGCTGAATTAGATAGGAAACTTGCTTGCATGTCCTATTAAAATCTCTGCTCCTGTTTCTAACTCTACTGACAATTCTACTTGTTGTGCAGATAAAGGTAATAAGAGAAGCAGGGGTAACGGATCTAAAGGAGTGTCCCAAGAATTCAAAGTCTTCAAATTATAATGCTTTTTATAAAAACTTTGACTGGGAAAAATTTGAATCTTCTGTTGAGTCCGTGTCAAAAAATTTCTGAGTCTGTTTTGTTTGATAAAACTTCTGAGTGTGGTGTTTTTAACTTTGGCAAGTGTGATGCAAAGCCGGTGAAACCATTAAGAACTGTTAAAATCTTAAGAAGAGGTAAGGGACCACAGGTTGCTGGTCCCAAACCCACAAGTGATGGTTGTGTTTAGTGTGAAAGATTGTGCTGTTAAAAATGATGATGTTGTGAAAAATGTGCAGAAAGTACGGGACGCCAAACCTCATGATTTTGTCCCGTACCCTGAAGTCAATTCTCGCATATGACCAGTACAGACCGATACAGTGGGAGTATATCTTGACCACTAAGCCAAATGGCAAAACCCATTGGATACATAAGAACTGTTCAAAACCGACTTGGATATCCACTGGGCGAAACCAACCACAGGCTCCCGCGTATCCCAAGACGCAATCTTGTCACGTGTGTGGAAAGCCTGGACACGTGGCAAGAAATTGCTTGCACAGACCGTATGAGCCCTTTTATCCCAAGAGGATCCATCAGAAGCCTGTCCCAAAGGGCCAAACACATGTTGGCCCGGAACAAAGGTCTGCACCTTCAAACCCCAAAGTGTAGAAGCCAGTACCTCAACACCCACAGGTACACAAAGTGAATCAAAAGCCCAAGTCACCTAAGCAGCAAACAAAAACTGATTTCAATGTAACTAAAGTGGGTCACACTTTTAAAAATCCGTAAACGGCTCAAAGTTTGTCAGTTCATTTAAACCCACCTGGATTCCAAAACCTATTGGATCTTCCAAGTCAGTCACAAAAAGGCCAGTTCTTCCTAAACCACCCATCCATCCAAAACCAGTTGGTTTGTCAAAATCAACTGCTTGGCGGAAGGATGACAGATGGAATGTATCAAAGGTGGTAAACCTGTCATTCAAGCCTACTGGAGTGTATAAAAAACACTCCAAACATTTTCAAGAAATAAAATTTCAAAATAAAAATGAAAATAAAAATCCACCGAAAGGTCCTCGGGTACTTGGGAAAGAAAATCACCGGCCAAGAAATGTCAACAACAAAGACATACTCACTCCAACCAAAGGCAGCCCAACTTTACCCAGACCCATTAAGGCCTGGGTACCCAAAACTAATTGATCTCCTTTGAATGCAGGAACAACCAAGGAGGACTGTTAACAACCTTTGGTACGTTGACAGTGGTTGTTCCAGGCATATGACGGGCGACATATCTCTGCTACAAGACTTAGAGAATATTTTATGGAGGATATGTGTCGTTCGCTGGAGGAGTTGGAGGGTATATCAGTCAGAAAGGAATAGTCAGAAATGGGTTGTCTCAGCTTCCATGACGTCAATTATGTCGAGACAATTGAAGCACAGTCTCTTGAGTGTATCACAAATTTGTGATCGGGAGTATCCAGTACTTTTCAACAACAAAGAATGCTTAATTCTAAAACCTGGATACTCCATCCCTGATGATTGGGTGTTGATGCGAACACCAAGATCTGGCAACTCATACTGTCCTCGACATGCAGAAGCCACCTACAACCGAGGTGGCTTTCCTTCTCTCAAAGACCAGCTGAGAACCATGCTCAGTTGTGGCACAGACGGTTGGGCCACACGAATTTGAAGAACTTGAATCGCCTTGCAAGAGGAGGGACTTGTCCAAAGACCTTCCAATTAAAGAGTTCGTGATCACAGGAGAAATGTGTGGCATGTGCTAAGGGGAAGCAACACAAACGTCCACACAAGCCAAAGATTGTTCAACAAAATCTCCTCAGTGTTGGAACTGCTTCACATGGACCTCTTTGGTCCAGTCAGTATGTTAAGTCCTTAACCGTTGTGCATTTTGTTTAGTTATTACTGATGATTTTTCTCGTTTCACTTGGGTGTTCTTCTTGCCAAAGAAGAGTGATGTTGCAGAGATGTTGAAGGCATTCATCAAGCTCATTGAAAACAAGCTGAACCTGAAAGTGAAGTCAATTAGAAGTGACAATGGGACAGAATTCAAGAATCAGATAATTGACGAATTCTGTGCAGAATAAAGGAATTGAGCATCAGTACACTGCAACATATACCCGACAGCAGAATGGCGTGGCGGAACGACGCAACAGAACATTGATTGAAGCTACTCGCACAATGCTTTGTGATTCTAAGTTGCCCACCATGTTCTGGGCAGAAGCAGTCAACACAACCTGTTATGTGCAAAACAGGGTTCTTATAAACAAGCGACACCAGAAGACACCTTACGAATTGATCTATCATGACAAGCCCAAAATTGGGCATCTTCGTGCTTTTGGATGTTTTTGCACTGTTTTAGTTAATACTGATTTGCCAAAATTTGTTGCTAAATTTGATGAGTGCTATTTTGTAGGTTATTCTGCCAGCTCAGCTTACAGGGTCTTCAACAAAACAACCGGTAAAGTGATGGAGTCTACTAATGTAGATTGGCTTGAAGAAAATCCCTCAGATGGTGGAGTGGGTCCAGCACAAGCATTTGACTACAACCAATTCTTCCTCCCATTTGGATTGGATCCAGTCATTGCTGAAGAACTTGTTCGACGATCACAATCACAGGACCGTCAATTGCTCATACCATCTCAAAATCTCCGGTTCCTGCCACCGACACAGATGACCATACCGGTGACATGAAACTACTGAAGTTGGAGGTGAAGATGCGTCAGATAAAGACCCAGGCACAAAAGCTGTTCAAACACAGGAAGCTGAGGCAGAGGCAGAAACTGAGATTAATGAAGAACCTGTACAGGCTAACTCTACCTCCAGAAATCCCAGTACAAGCAGTTGGTGAAACAAGAATTCACAAATATCATCCCTTGGACAATATCATTGGTCCTTTAGCTTCCGGGGTGATAACAAGAAGTCAATCAGGGGACATCAACCACTGCATGTATTCATGCTTTATCTCTCAAATTGAGCCTCCAAACATCACAATGGCTCTAGCAGATCCTAGCTGGGTGGAAGCTATGCATGAAGAGTTAAACCAATTTTCAAAGCTTCAGGTATGGAGGTTAGTGGAGAAGCCTGCTGACAAAAAGGTCATCACTACTCGGTGGCTTTATAAGAATAAAAAGGATGACAATGGTGTTATTGTCAGAAATAAAGCAAGGTTGGTGGTCCAAGGGCACAAGCAGGTTGAAGTCATCGACTATGATGAAGTATATGCACCAGTTGCTCGCTTGGAAGCAATAAGAGTTTTTCTGGCATATGCATCCTACATGAATTTCACTGTCTATCAGCTGGACGTGAAAACTGCGTTTCTCTATGCAGAAATGGATGAAGAGGTGTATGTTACTCAACCTCTTGGGTTTATTGATGAAGAACATCCCTACCATGTGTACAAGCTAGACAAAGCCCTATATGGATTGCATCAGGCCCCACGGTCTTGGTACAAAAGCGTTGACTGATCACCTTCTAGCTCATGGGTACATAAGGGGAATAGTGGACCAGACACTGTTCAGGAAAGAGGTTGAGAATGACATTATCATGGTGCAAGTTTATGTGGACGATATCATCTTCGGGTCCACAAATGAGGATCTGTGCAAAGAATTTGAACGAGTAATGAGAACAAAGTTCGAGATGAGTCAAATGGGCGAAATGGAGTTCTTCTTGGTATTACAAGTGAAGCAAAGTGAGAGCGGTATCTTAGTTCATCAAGCTAAATACGTGACAAGAGATTCTGGAGAAGTACAAGATGGTAGACTCAAAGCCTGCTGCCACACCCATGGCAGCCAGGCCAGCACTCACCAAAGATTCAGATGGTCAATCGGTCAGCGAGCACATGTACCGGTCAGATGATCGGGTCACTGATGTATTTGACGGCCAGTCGACCAGACATCATGTTTGCAGTGTGCCAATGTGCACGATATCAGGCTAACCCTAAACTCTCTCATTTATCTACTGTTAGAAGAATTTTTAAAAATTTGAAGGGTCGGCCTAGGCTGGACCTCTAGTACCCCCAAAGAGTCTGGATTTAATCTGTATACTTTTACTGATAGTGATTATGGTGGTTATGAGCTTCACAGGAAATCTACATCTGCTGGAGCTCAGTTCTTAGGAGACAGAGCAAGAAGTAGCACACGGTGTCACAATCTACAGCCGAAACAGAATACGTGGATGTGTCTGCATGTTGCTCACAGGTGGTATGGCTGCAGCATCAATTAGGAGATTCCGGTTTGAATTTCTTTAAAACTCCCATATACTGTGATAATGTCGTTGCATTATAAATTGTTAAAAACCCTATGCAGCATTCGAAAACCAAGCACATCGATATCAAAACGCACTTAATACGGGATTGCTATGAACGCAAGCTCATCCACTTAGAACGGGTGCAATCAGATGATAGCGTGGCAGACATGTTCACCAAACCTCTCCCTTGTGCTAATTTTGAAATGTGTCTCAAAGGCCTCAGAATGATAGCCTTTGAAGAGTAGTCTAATAACTACTATCTGGATGTCTTTTCATTTAAAATAAACTAAAAACTACAATAATAGAGTTTATTTTTAGTTAGTGTGTGTTCAATTAATCAAATAAATAAATAAATAAATAGTGTTTCCTCTAATCTTAGTGTGTGAAAAAATCTAAAAACAAGGGGAAGATATAAAATAAACATCTTGATGTTTCCTCTAATCTTGGGTGTTTCTAAATTTTTTCTACTTGTTTTGTTTGACCAACAGGGGAAGTGATGTAAATTTCCAGCTTTTGCTGACTGACATGTGTAAGATGGATGTGAAAAGTTGTGATTCACGATTTATATGCTTAGTAGGCTCTGCTGTCAATCAATCAAAAGGTATGGTTTGTCACAACACTTGAAGATAACATATGATGCTTGATAGGAAACGCACGCTTAGGTTAGTACAACCTCTATTTGACTGTGTACCAGGGATCCTGAGACACACGCCCGATTCTAAGTTCTTTGATGTCATGCTAAAAAAAATCCCATCCTCTCTGCTTTGTGAAAGCAATGACCTGGGGATGTAGTACGTGAGTCAGGCCTCCTCTGTTCTGCGGTAGCAAAGACCTGGAGTCTCCCTGACCCACGTACGTCTAAGATCACATTATACAGATTTAATAAACCCAAAAGATGCCAATGTGCACAACCAAAAGAGACCTTCAAGAGTCCAAAACCCTCAACCTTTGTCACTGATGAGAGCATTACTTAAAATGTTTCAAATATTCAGTTGACTTGTATATTATCCCCAAAAATATCCATGATCTATTCTTTCTTTTCGCAACCTAGTCTAGAGCATGATGTTAGGATTTAAGGAAAGGTGTCGTGAAAAATGTTGTACGGAAACCATGTATACTTGATAGAACTGTACAACTTATACCTAGGACTTATGTGTGAGACCTGGATAGATGTTCATAATTAATAAACCCTAATAGATAAAATATGTGATAAAACTGCCTGAGTAAGTGAAAGCGACACGAGTTTAAGTTAGACCAAAATACCGGCAATCACCTGAACATGCGAAGTAACCGAAGCTGAAAAGGGTTCCTTAATCACAAAGTATCTAGTATAATCCCTTATATGCCTTCTCACTCAAAACTTAGTATGTCAAGTGGTAAATATATTTTTTTTTTGTTTTTTTATTGTTTTCTTTTATTTTAATTTAATTTTTTTATTTTTCTTTGGTGTTATTTTTATTTCATTTGCTTAAGTAATTTTTATTTTTGTTGGATGTCAGACGTAAAACTCTCGGGTTTGAGTTCAAGGGAAGTTTTCAGGAATAAACGTGTTTAAACTTGACGGTTTGGTGTTTAAAATAAGGAAAAATGTGTGTTTGTTTCTAGTTCGATTAGGGCCTCCGGTAATGAGGGGCTTTTCGATCAGATGGAGGCTTTTCGATCAAAAACCTAGTTTTCGATCGAAAAGGTACCTGATGATGTGTTTCATTTGGTTTTGTTCCATTTTAAGCCGTTATGCTGCCCATTTTTCGAGAAATTTTTAAGACCCTAAAACCTTTAAGGGTCAGATTGTGTCATTGTGGTATCTAATGGATATTTGCTTGTTTTGGTTTACGTTTTATGTGATTGCAGGGACTTAGAATTCGTTAAGGACCACAACATTGTGGCGTACCTACTGGATCCCCCTGCTGATTACAAAGAGAAGTACAAGTCAATGATAGAAGGTTTAAAAAAGTGTTGTTTGCATTACGCCCTAACTGCTAATCCAATCATTTGTAAGAGGATGCAGCAAGAATTCTGGAAGACAACAATTGTTTCAGATGATGAGAAGCAGATTATAGCAGAAATTCAGAACACAAGTGTGATACTAACGGAAAAAAATTTCAAACAGGCTTTGAGACTGAAAGATGAAGCTTCAGATCAAATTTCACTGGATAAAGGGATGGTGACCCAGTGCTTGAGGTAAATGGGTTAGCACACAGAGTCTCCACCCACCATGAAAGCTCTAAATCCCACCCTACTAGAGGATGCTGGCACACTACTTGCAAAAGTGTTTCATTACAAAGAAGAGTTGTACAGATCAATTAAATCAGGTGCACACCCATGAAATGGTGTCAATTGTCAGAGGATTAAAGTTAACTGGTCCAGACTGATATTTGAAGATATCAAGGCTGTTATAAAGAGGGACAAGAAATTTGCTGATGTTCCAAGATTTATATAGTTGGCTTTGGATACTAGATATCCTAATCTGAGAAAGTCTGGTGACACACATGATACGAAGCACATGGGAATTGACATTTTTCCGATGATCAATCCCAATAAGAAGTTGTCCGACAAGGTCCCTTTTGGAAAAAAAGTTTGGGAAGTTTGCTGAAATTACCAGAGAGGAGGTCCCGCCTGTAACACCCTCAAATTTCCACGTGTGGGGTTTATACCGCGAGGTGTGTGACAAACCAGGATCCGAGTCATTACTCATACTAAACCATAAAAACACACCAAAATAGTTTAAGAAATGCGGAAGCGTAAAGTGTAAGTAGAAATATTGCGCAAAACACACGCCCTCAAACAAAACACGAAAAATAAATAAACCTAAACGTAAAAGATGGTATGCAAGTCAGAATGTTTAAACTGTCATGTTATATGCATCCTAGAGTGCTCGTACTCAGTGACCTGCGAAATTCATGCTATGTGGGTCAGCGCAAGGCTGGTGAGTTCATAATTTTAATGCAAGAATAATAGATGTTTGTAAAATGTTTGTACCATGGTAATCATAATAGTAATTGTAGCTAGTCGGGCCAATAATGCTATCACTATGTGGTTCGCAACCGAAGTGTGATTGTTTATGTTTGTAATGCCTTCCACCATCGCCTAACACGGACGATGATGATACTGTCTAGGCTAATATTACACCCGTTCGACATCCAGTCGGGTTAGAGCTACTAACGCGGGTGGGGTTTGTCAAACCAGTAGTACTACGAAAGATTACCTCGCTTTCTCGTAAACTAACGGTTTGAAATGTAAGGACTTCTAATTCGTGTTATATGTTTGCACATACGTGAACAGCTATACCATTATATTACCGGAATTGTTTGTAGCATGCTCTTTTCTCTAAATGTAATACGCAGAGAAAAATGTTCGAGAACTCACCTTTGGGAGCTCGGCAAGAAAGTTAAATGAAAGTGTTGATGAATTCCTACGAATCACCTATATTTTTGTAACCGTGTAAGACTATAGTGTATGATCGACAAGACTAACTGAATCGACCCTAACGACACGTTGGTGCCTTGTTAACTGATGTGTTTGCTTGTTTAGTTAAACTTTCCAATTCTGAAAAGTTTTTATTTCACACAAGTTTCCATATATGGCATGTTCCTCATAAATAGCAAGCAACATGTAAGCATATATTATACATTTCTAGCATGCATCCTGAATTGATTCAAAGTGGTAACGAGAAGCACACACAGTTTTATAGTTTGAACATACGTAGCACAAGGTCTCCTAAAATAATCATTCTAACCAACTACACACGTGAAACAACTGTAATTTCACCAATTATATTTCATGCAAGAATTTATTCTTTACACAGTAATCACTTAAGATATAGCTTGACTAACCGACAGTTTTAATAAAATAAAATAATTAAATATATAAAGTATGCCTAACATGTCTAAAAGTGTAGCCCCATAATTTGTGTTTCACGTTTTGAAGTAAGAGTAACACTTTTCATGGACATATAATTCATATTTATCACTAACAATATTTAATACATGGCATTGCACTATTTCTAAAAAATTAAAGAACCAGAAATAAAAGAAGAATCAATATGCTGAGCCCTGGGTACTGTAACCACGAGGCCACATTCCGATTGTGATTTTTATTCAGATCCGAAAGTATTTAACTAGTTCTGTTCATAGTAAATTAGTTGCAGAATTTTCACAAAAAGAAAAGAACAAACGCTGTTAGTCGCTAGGTTTGAACCCGTGACCTTCCGGTTGGAATACGTATAACGTACCAGCTAGGCTGTGGCGTGAATTGTTCTACAAACCTAGTTCGTATACTATTTAACTAAATCTATTCAGGACACTAATTAACCCTGCATTATTATTTAGTTCATTACCGACATATCCTAGCTTTGGCATGCTTCGCACACCCAGACCTCAGATCCAAACTTTTCATAAAATAAAAAAACTACATTATACAACTAATAAGCATTACGTGATCTTTTGGTTAGATTAGAGGCCATCACTAAAGCATACAAGGTATAATGAGGTGTTCAGGTTCGCATGCTAACACACACTTTATCGAATCGGTTTGCACATTAACACCTTATCATCACAACACTTATAAGAGGATCATAATACACCCGAACATATGGCGAAACCAAAATCAGATTTGCAAATCGGTGGGTTTCAAGGAAAGTTTTGAGGATCGAAAGTACCTCATGATCGGAAAGTAGGCAGTGTTTGGTTGGGTGTTCGGTGCCGACGATCTTCATCGTGGTTCTGACTTGCTCACTATCGTTCCTCCAGGCTGTTATGGTGCTTGCTAGTCTCGTCTGATGAGGTTTAGAGGGCTGCAAAAATTGTGGAGAAGAGGGAGAGAAGTCGTAGGGAGGGGGAGAGGTGCTGCGTAATTTCTGAGGGAGAGGGGGAAAATAGCGGCTGGTTAATGGGATAAAAATAGGAGGTGGCTACAATTATGGAGAAGTTGTTGTGGGGGATTATCTCAATTTCACAGTTTATCTCAATCCAAAATCTCGATTGAGATGTTACATACCCCTCCCTCAAGTACACTAAGTTTTTAGTTAAAGTCCTTTGATTCTCTCAACCAACATTTAGTATGCAAGCACGGTTTGATCTAAGTTCGACGTATATATAAATGTTCGGTTCATGTAAAATAATTACAATTAGTACACATGCACACATAAAATCATAGAGTTATTCGTTCTGCATATTGTGTTTGTTGATAGTGTTTTAATAATTTAGTTACCCAATGATTAGAGCCGACTCAATTCGTGTGTGGTTGTTCTAGGACTCGATATCGCATCTAACACTCCTATTAGATGTATGAATGCATGCGTGTTCGATATAAATAATTGTTCATGTTCGTGTTTGTCTAGAAAAATTTCAACTGAATTAGCCGGGTGTCACATCATCCCCTTGTTGAAGGAATTTTCGCCCCGAAAATTAAGATCGTTGTTCGTTCGCTAGACACAAAGAAAAAATAAAATTTTCAGTTGTCACATCATCCCCTTGTTGAAGAAAATTTCGACCCGAATTTTAGTTCGTACCTCTACTGGTCGTTGCTTGTTTGTCGAAGAGTTGTGGATATTTCTTTCGCATTTGATCTTCACATTCCCACGTGAACTCTGGTCCGCGTCTCGAGTTCCAATGAACGCGAACTATCGGGATCTTACTGCGTTTGAGCGTCTTGACCTCACGGTCTATGATTTCAAACGGCTCCTTGATGAAGCGCAATTGTTTATCGACTTGGATCTCATCTAGTGGTACTACTAGACTTTCATCTGATAGACACCTCTTCAGGTTTAACACATGAAAGACGTTATGCACACCACGCAATCTCTCTGGTAAGTTTAGCTTATACGCTACCGGGCCAACTTCTCTAACAATTTCAAATGGTCCAATGTAGCGTGGGTTTAGTTTTCCACGTTTGCCAAAGCGTATGACACCTTTCCAAGGTGACACTTTTAAAAGAACCCTGTCACCAACTTCAAACTTAAGTGGTTTTCGTCTTTGGTTTGCGTAACTCTTTTGACGGTCCCTAGCCGCCTTCATCCGGTATCTGAACGATCCTTTCTGATGTCTCGAGTATCAGTTTTGGACCGGTGAGTTAGCTATCCCCAACTTCCGTCCAGCAGATAGGTGATCGGCACTTCCTCCCGTACAGTGCCTCAAATGGTTGCGCTTGAATGCAAGTGTGGTAGTTGTTGTTGTAAGAGAACTCCACTAGGGGTAAGTGAGTCTCCCAGTTATTCCCTAAATCTATAACACATGCTCTCAGCATGTCCTCAAGTGTTTGAATAGTTCGCTCACTTTGGCCATTCGTTTGAGGGTGGTATGCCGAGCTCATATCAAGTCGTGTACCCAACCTTTTATGTAGTGATCTCCACAAGTGGGAGGTAAATCAGGTGAACTTCGTGCCTAGATACAAGTTCCTTTATATAAATCTTAGCGAACTTCTGTGTCTTGTATTCTTCCTTGATGGCCGGGAAATGAGCGGACTTTGTTAGTCGATCTACGATCACCAAGATAGTGTCACAACCATTGGGGGTCCTTGGTAGCTTTGTAATAAAGTCCATTGATATGTGTTCCCACTTCCACTCGGGAATTATTAGTTGTTGAAGTAACCCCAATGGTTTCTAATATTCTGCCTTAACCTTGGAACACGTCAAGCACTTGTTCACATAAGTAGCGATGTCTGCTTTCATGTTTGGCCACCAATAAGCTACCTTCAAATCATGGTACATCTTATCTGAACTAGGATGAATTGAGTATCGAGATTTATGAGAGTCGTCCATTACTAGCTTACGCAGATTCCCAAAGAAAGGAACCCATAGTCGGTCTTGGAAATACTTTGTACCATTAGCTTTAGTTTCTAACTGTTTGTCCATTCCACTAAGCGATTCAGCTGCTCGGTTTTCATCCTTTAACGCTTCGATCTGAGCGTTGCAGACCTGGTCGGGTAGCCCTGCGTGTATTGTGAGTTGTAATGCACGAACCCATTTCGGTTTGGCATTTTCTTTTCTGCTGAGGGCATCGGCTACCACATTAGCCTTACACGGATGGTACTTTATCGCACATTCATAATCATTTAACTGCTCAACCCACCGACGTTGTCTCATGTTAAGTTCCTTCTGGTCAAAAATGTGCTGCATGCTCTTGTGGTCCGTATAAATTGTGCACTTTGTACCATATAAATAGTGTCTCCAAATCTTTGGTGCGAAGTGTAGAGGGGAAGAAATGTAAAGATGAAGAAAAAGTTGACCCCTCAAAAATTGTGTGCTTTTCAATTTTTAATAGTTTGTTTGTGTTTTGCTTCTGAAAGGGAGGGAAGCCCGGATTGGAGATGACTAACACGTGTAAAGCGGAAGTGAAAAGCAAGCTCCACGGTGATATGCTCGGTAGGCTCGACCTAATCTTATGACCACCAATGTAAGTGCAATGAACTTAAAATATATATATGTTTAGTTTCTCATCTCAGTTTGCATGGTTTAAAAACTGAGTCCCAGCAAAAACGGGTTGAGAGTGGTAATTATACCTAGTATTCACTCTCTCACACGCCATGTTTCTGATGTCATGACTACACCACATAATGAAATGAAAAAGAAATGAAAAACAAATGAAAAAGAAAAGAAAAAGAAAAGAAAATAAAATAATCATTCTGTTTGGTCTTCTTTGCGTGCTTATGCGGTTGACCTGATCACCGGCTGATGATTAATAAAATAAGTGGTAGTCATAACGGTGTTGCATGGTTCCTCAAGTTGGGGGTTTGTGAATCCTAAATAAACTCTGAGGTTGGGTAGGTTTTGCTATGTATAATTGGATGTGGGGACGATTAAACATGCTGGCAATTAGTAATCTTTTAAGCATGATGCATTTGGTTGGGTTTGAACGGGTATGAGTTTAAAGCCGAAAAACATACTAGCAATCACCTGGACTAGTCGAGTAACTAAAGCTGAAGATTTCAAGTTGATCTTTGATGAAGAAAATGATGCAGAGAGCAGTCAGAGATCATGAAGTTTGAAGATCAACAATCAAGTTCTTCACAGTTAGAGGTTTTCAAAATTTTACCCTCTAATTTTTGGAGATTCAAGACAGTTACCGAAAATTCAGCAAGAACCAGTTCTTTCAATAGAAGCAAGTCAATGAGAATCCTCCATCTCATTAACTTGTTCATTTCAAGAAGTTCGAGCTGATGCTGATCAAGAGGAAGTCCCAAGTGCCCGTCATGAAACCCATTGAAGATTTCTGCGGAAAGAATCTTCATCAACATCTATGCCAACAAGTCAAGAAGAAGAATTTCAAAGATTGAAGACATTTAATATCACAAGCCTAGGGGAAGATTGTAGAGGCTAGATTATGAGGCTTGCAATATTAAATAAGTTGGGCTGGGCTTAGAAGGTTTCATTAGAATCATAGGCTAGTTTGGTTATTGTATTTAGGCTAGTTTATGGTTGGGCTTGGGTTTACTATTGGGTTTATGATCCACAAGGGGCCCAATAGTAAACCCAATGGGAGACTATATATACCCCACTAGACCTCCTCATTTGTCAACCCTTGGAGATTACGATTTTAGTGAGAGAGAGCAGAGCTAGGGAGTTTAAGATCGTAATCTTAAACTAGAGAGAGAGATCAGTTTACGATTTACAAGATTTGTACCCGACAAGTTCATCTTGTGTGCAAGATCAGGTTTTTCACGTTTTAATCATCGTTTTCTTCGATATTCTTCTCTTCTCTTTCTTGAATCACTCAATCTAACTCGGATTCCGCACGTTTAGATTAGTTAGATATCGTGAGCGATTGTTGTTTCTGGACCAACAATTGGTATCAGAGCCAAGAAACGAGTGTTTCGATGGTTCTCATCGATATTGATTCACTAGATCTAACGGTTTTTGTGAGTTTTTCTTGAGTTTTTCAGGTTTACGATCAAGTTTTCTGAGTTTTCTGGGCTGTTCTTAGTGTTTACGATAAATTTCTGGGCTGTTCTTGGTGTTTACGATAAATTTCTGGGCTGTTCTTGGTGTTTACGATCAGTGTTCTTCATCAGCTTAGTGTTTACGACTTCAAGATCCGAATTTTTTAAGTGTTTACGACTTCAAGATCCGTTTTTTAGGTGTTTACGATCGAGTTTACGATCCGGAGGTGTTTACGACTCTGTTTACGATCCGGAGGTGTTTACGACCGAGTTTACGATCCGGAGGATCGTGTTACGATCCGGAGGTTACGACTGTGTTTACGACTCGGGGTGTTTACGATCACTGTTTACGATCGGAAACAGGGTTTACGATCGGAAACTAGTTTGCGGCAAAAAGTCACTATTTCACACCTTCACGGAAACGGACATAACTTTTGACTCGTTTGGAGTTAGAAGCTCAAATTTTAACACGACGTTCGTGACAACAAGCCCCAGAATTACCCCACGACTAACGTCCAGGGGACCTCGTTTGGACCCCCAAATTCCACTCCGAAGGCCTCCGTTTTCGCGTTTTAAGTTTTTGGCACTATTCCTTAAATAGTACTTTTGCCGTTTTTGCCAATTTTTCAAAATTTTCAGAAGCTGCATATCTAAAGAAAGAAAATGAGTTTAGTGGTTGAAGAAAAGAATATGGTTGAGAACAAGGATGCTTTCGCAGCTGAAGTTGATGAAACTAAGATATGCCCCAATCCTACTTGTGCTCGATTAATTCCTGGCTTAAGACAACTCTGGAAAAATGCTGAAATCGAACTTTTTGATATGCAATGTTCTAGGAGTTCATTTAAAGGTAGGTGGGAAAAGAGTGAAGAGAAAGTAAAAGCCCAAAAACTAGACATTGAGAAATATCAAAAGCTAGCAACGGAGAAGACTATTTTTATATGATCGGGCTAGGATTGAGATATCTGAGCTGACACAGAAATTAACTGAACTGCAACAAAAATATGATGAGCTGCGGGTCAAGTATGATTGCAATCAGGAAAGAAATCAGCGAATGCTCGATGCTGGAAAGGAATTGTCACATGCTGTTGTAACTGGTCAAGTTGGGAAAGATAAAACTGGGTTTGGGTCAGAAAAGTCTGATAAGTCTCTGTCTGCAAACAGCATTATTCCTCCACCAGTTCCCAGAGACATTATAGGAATGCTTCTTAGTAAGGATCAAGTTGAACGAACCAAGTCTGATTATAAAGAAGACTGCTCCTTCTATTGATAGTGTCTTGGTTGGAACTACACCATTGACTCAAGAAGAAATTGATAATGAAGCAAACATGACTTATGGTGAATGGAGAGTAGAGGATATATCAGACAATGATGCTGAGTGCCAGAAATATGACAGGTGTCATAACTCTAAGCCTGATGATGCTGAGGATAGAGTTGAAACCATACCCTAAAATTGAAACCCCATACTTTAAAGTAATTGACGAAGTCAAAAGGGAAAAGGTGATCTTGATGACACGGCCTGAGGGGAAGATCGTTATGACATCTGGATCAATGTTTGACCAAGAACCAGATGTTGGATATGACTTACCATCCTTCTCCTCCATGTTCAAGGGAATAACTGATGGAGTAAAAAGTAAAGCTGAAGTTGAAAGGCCAAAGATCACCATCAAGCATTCGAGTATGAAACCAACAGCTGGAGTGAAGAATGAAAAACTCAAGGGAGTAGCTGTGTCTCCCATTTCTTCAGTTGGATCATGCAGTTGCCGTTGTAATTGCAAGAATGGTGCTTCAACGTCAAAGAATCAAGGAAGCACAAAGACAGTAAAGGACAGGTTCAACACAGGCTTCGAGGAACCAGCAGAAAGTCAAATCTGAAGCTGCAGTCAAAGCAAAGAAGCAGACACAAGGCAAACCAGCTCCATATCAGCCACCAAAGACAAATGGGTACACGTCTGACTTCTATCTAAAGAAGCAGACTTGCTTTAATTGTGGCAATGCTGGTCATATTGCTAGAAACTGTCTTTATCGCCCCTATGAACCCTATTTTCCGAAAAGTCAAAGGGTTTCATCTCAGGAGTCTATAAAGTCTAAGCCAATGATGGTGCAAACACCTAAGGCAAAGAAGACTGTTACTCCTAAGGTTAAACCCTCTGATCAACGTTGGGGTGCTGCCAAAGCTGAGAGAAAATATTTAAATCAAAACAACAGCTTTCCAAGTTACCAAAATTTCCACAAACAGGTGAAGAAACCGTTTTCAAAACAACCAAAGTCTGAAAAACCCAAAGTTACCCCTCCCAAGGTAACTAAAACTATTTTGAAAAATGATTCTAAAATGAAGAAGGTTGAAATACCTAAAGTCACAACTCCAAAGGTGACTAAAACAAAGACTGTTTTGAAAAATGAATTTAAAATGAAGAAGGTTGAAATACCTAAAGTCACAACTCCAAAAGTGACTAAAACAGATGTTGATTCACCTGGAACTTGGAAACCAAAAATCAAGGCAGCTCCATCCCAACTTCCTGATTTCTCAAAGGGGATGTTCTTACAAGAAGTATCTTTTATTGATTCCTCAGGTGTACCCAGAAAAACAATGGTCTGGGTACCAATGGCTAACTAATCTCTCACTATGTGCAGCAACAGTGAAGGAGGATTATCACTAACATTTTTATTATTAATTTGTTTGTTGATAAGTGATTGTTCCAGGCACAGTTTAGGAGACGTATCTTCATGTCATGACAAGCAATTTTTTATGGAGGATATGTTTCTTTTAGAGGTAAAAGGTCAAATTCAGCATGAATGGTACTGTTCTTAACTTGGTTGTTTGTTTGATGAAGCGGTAAAGGGTGTTTGTGTCAAACCAAATTCCTTAAAATTTTCAGTTGGTGCTTGATTGTTCAATTTAAAAAAAAAACAATGAGGTATGCATGCTATAAAACCCAATTTTCTAAAAATTTTCAAATCCATACTTTGAAGGTTAGCTTGGCCAGATGTGTGTGAAGTTATTTGTTCTGCTTATGTGTTCGTGTTTAAAAAAAATGATGATGTTCACAAAAGTTGTGACATTAAAAATCAAAAAGCAAGGGGAAGAAATGTAAAGATGAAGAAAAAGTTGACCCCTCAAAAATTGTGTGCTTTTCAATTTTTAATAGTTTGTTTGTGTTTTGTTTCTGAGAAGGGAGGGAAGCCCGGATTGGAGATGACTGACACGTGTAAGGCGGAAGTAAAAAGCAAGCTCCACGGTGATATGCTCGGTAGGCTCGACCTAATCTTATGACCACCAATGTAAGTGCAATGAACTTAAAATATATATATATATATATATATATATATATATATATGTTTAGTTTTCTCATCTTAGTTTACATGGTTTAAAAAACTGAGTCCCAGCAAAAACGGGTTGAGAGTGGTAATTATACCTAGTATTCACTCTCTCACACGCCATGTTTCTGACTGTTATGACTACACCACATAATGAAAAGAAAAAGAAATGAAAAAGAAATGAAAAAGAAAAGAAAAAGAAAAGAAAAATAAAAGAAAAAGAAAAGAAAAAGAAAAGAAAAAGAAAATAAAATAATCATTCAGTTTGGTCTTCTTTGCGTGCTTATGCGGCCGACCTGATCACCGACTGATGATTAATGAAATAAGTGGTAGTCATAACGGTGTTGCATGGTTCCTCAAGTTGGGGGTTTGTGAATCCTCAATAAACTCTGAGGTTGGGTAGGTTTTGCTATGTACAATTGGGTGTGGGGACGATTAAACATGCTGGTAATTAGTAATCTATTAAGCATGATGCATTTGGTTGGGTTCAAACGGGTCTGAGTTTAAAGCGGATAAACATACTGGCAATCACCTGGACTAGTCGAGTAACTGAAGCTGAAAAGGGTTCCTCAGTCAGATTCATACGGTTTGATCCCTTGTAAACTTTCTCATGTTTGATATTGGTAAGTATTTGTTTATTTTTATCTTTCGTGTGTGAGTCTTAAAGTTCTTTTTAGTTTGTGTTTACGTCTTGGCCAGGTTAATTTGAGAAGTCAAAATGTGTTTTCATGGGTTTTGATGCATGATAGAATGCCCCCTACAGATCTTGACAAATTTTTAGGGGAAGGAGGGGATAATAAGTCTATCCGGGAACTCGAGGATGATACTTTATCTAATGAAAATATTCCTTAATACATAGTATCTGAAGGGAACTCGAAGATAATATGTATTATCTCAGGGGAAGTCCTTAGCTGAGGAAGTAATCAGCTAAGGGAGTCTTTGAGGATAATAAGTATTATCCGAAGGGAACTCGAGGATGATACTTATTATCTAATGAAAAGACTTCCATAATACATAGTATCTGAAGGGAACTCGAAGATAATATGTATTATCTCAGGGGAAGTCCTTAGCTGAGGGGAAGTTATCAGCTAAGGGGAAGTCTTTAGAGGTCTTGGGTTCAGGGGAAGTTTTATAGAAAACCCGTAATCTATATTAGGGTTTTTGGTTAAAATTATGTTAATTTGAATCAACTGAACAGATGATAATTACCTTCTAACCCAAAACACCGGTCATCAAATGTCTGGTGGAGTATATTTTTCAAATGTGTGTCAGACAGGTTGATGATAGAAAGATGCTGCTGATGTTGCTGCTGCTCAAAGTTAAAGAACTAGCCGGACAAGACTTCCATCTGAAAAGCAACTGTTCAGGGGAAGTTGTTGGTGTCTTTACAAGTTTCCAAAAGCTTCAAAAGTCTTTCAAAGAAAAATGCTCACAAGTTTAGGGGAAGCTGAAGATTTCAAGTCAATCTTTGATAAAGAAAATGATACAGAGAGCAGTCAGAGATCATGAAGTTTGAAGATCAACAATCAAGTTCTTCACAGTTAGAGGTTTTCAAAATTTTACCCTCTAATTTTTGGAGATTCAAGACAGTTACCGAAGATTCAGCAAGAACCAGTTCTTTCAAAAGAAGCAAGTCAATGAGAATCCTCCATCTTATTAACTTGTTCATTTCAAGAAGTTCGAGCTGATGCTGATCAAGAGGAAGTCCCAAGTGCCCGTCATGAAACCCATTGAAGATTTCTGCGGAAAGAATCTTCATCAACATCCTATGCCAGCCAGTCAAGAAGAAGAATTTCAAAGATTGAAGACATTTAATATCACAAGCCTAGGGGAAGATTGTAGAGGCTAGATTATGAGGCGTGCAATATTAAATAAGTTGGGCTGGGCTTAGAAGGTTTCATTAGAATCATAGGCTAGTTTGGTTATTGTATTTAGGCTAGTTTATGGTTGGGCTTGGGTTTACTATTGGGTTTATGATCCACAAGTGGCCCAATAGTAAACCCAATGGGGGACTATATATACCCCACTAGACCTCCTCATTTGTCAACCCATGGAGATTACGATTTTAGTGAGAGAGAGCAAGGGAGTTTAAGATCGTAATCTTAAACTAGAGAGAGAGATCAGTTTACGATTTACAAGATTTGTACCCGACAAGTTCATCTTGTGTGCAAGATCAGGTTTTTCACATTTTAATCATCGTTTTCTTCGATTTCTTCTCTTCTCTTTCTTGAATCACTAATCTAACCGGATTCCACACGTTTAGATTAGTTAGATATCGTGAGCGATTGTTGTTTCTGGACCAACACGAAGACCACAGCTCCTAACTCCAAATCGTGAGTGGTGTAATTTTTCTCATGTACCTTCAACACGAAGACCACAGCTCCTAACTCCAAAACGAGACCCTGGATGGACGCGTCATAGTACACCACGAAGTCATCTGTCCCCTCTGGCAGGGATAAAAAAGGTGTGCTGCATAGCTTTTGCTTTAGCAACTGAAATGCCTGCTAATGCTTGTCATTCCACTTAAAAACAACGCCTTTCTATGTTAACGTTGTAAGAGGCTGAGCAATATTCGAAAAGCCCTCTATGAAGTGCCTGTAATAACCGGCTAAACCCACGAATTGTCGAATCTCAAAAGGAGTCCTAGGTGCGTCCCAGCTTTTTGATCGCCTTGGATTTTGCCAGATCAACATGGATTCCATTATCGTTAACCACATGGCCAAGGAATTGCACCTCTCGAATCCAAAAATCACACTTGTAGAATTTTGCGTATAATTCCTACTTTCGCAGTAGTTACAAAACCAACCGTAAGTGATCCTCATGCTCTTCGAATAAATGAGAATGTCATTAATAAAAACGATGACAAACTTGTCTAGGTATGGTTTACACACCCGATTCATGAGGACCATAAATAGGGCGGCTGCGTTGGTTAGCCCAAATGGCATGACCAGAAATTCAAAGTGACTGTACCTTGTGCGAAATGCCGTCTTAGAAATGTCTTCCTCCTTTACACGTAGTTGATGGTAGCCGGACCTTAAGTCGGTGTTTGAGTAACAGCTCGACCCTTGGAGTTGGTCGAACAGGTCGTCTATGCGAGGCAGAGGGTAGCGATTCTTGATAGTGACCTTGTTTAGTTCTCGATAATCTATGCACATACGGAACGTCCCGTCTTTCTTTTTCACAAAAAAGACAGGGGCTCCCCATGGCGATGTGCTAGGTCGAATGAAGCCTTTATCTAAAAGCTCCTGCAATTGTGTAGATAATTCTTTCAGCTCAGATGGGGCTAATCATGTAGGGAGCACGGGCAATTGGCGTCGCTCCGGCGGCGAGCGAGATCTCAAACTCGACCTGACGATGTGGCGGAAGACCAGGCAAGTCCTCCGGAAATACGTCAGGGAAATCGCGTACTACAGGAATGTCTTCTACCTTCCTCTCTTCCCGAGCATTGTCAGTTACTAGTGCCAAGAAAGCCGTGCAGTTTTTCTTTCTCAGATATTTTTGCACCTCCATAAAGGAAATAATTCCTTTGACAGTACCGCTTCTTTCACCTTGAACATAAATGGCTTCCCCGTTGGGAAGTGGAATACGGACAACTTTGTTGTTGCAGACGATCTCAGCATTGTGGTCAGACAACCAATCCATGCCGATGACGACATCGAAACTTCCGAGTGGGGTGAGCATAAGGTCGATATGAAAACTATGGCCAGATAGTTCTATCTTACATTGCTTGTAAATGTGTGTTACACTCACTATTTTTCCATCAGCTAATTCTATGGAATAAACATTTTCTAATTCTACTGGTTTGATCCCTAGCAGTTTACTAAAGTCTTTTGATATGAAACTTTTATCGGCACCCGAATCAAAAAGAACATTAGCAAAGCGGTTATTTAGAGGGAACTTACCAGTTACCACGATGTTGTCATTCTTTGCATCTCCCTAGCCAATAGTGAATGCTCTGCCCCTAGCACCACCACCACCACCATTATTATTGTTCGGCTTCAACTGTGGGTCATCTCGTTTGATGTGGCCTTCTTTTCCACAGTGATAGCATCCCTTCTGCTGTTGATTTGTCTGAATTTCTCCGCGACAATCTTTGGCAGCATGGCCTATTTTCCCACAACGTCGGCATTGAAACATCTCGCACTGACCATAGTGATGGTATCCACACTTGTTACACTTGGGGTACTTCCCACTGTACTTGCCTTGATTGCTTGAACCACTTTGATTGTTACCCCGATTGTTGTGATCATGCCTTCCCTGCTTGTGCGGTTGTTGCTGAGACGATGAAGACTTTGAAGTCACTGCTTTCCTATTTCCTTTTGTTTTCTGATGCATTAGCAGAGGCACCTCTTTTTGGTAGAATTCCCTGATTCACAGCTGTTTCAGTCAGCTTATGGGCCATACGGATGGCCTGTTGTATAGTAGTAGAGTTACTTGATACCGCCATTCCCTGGATCTGTGTGGCTAACCCACTAAGATATATCTCGATCCGCTTGTATGTTGGTTGTACCAAGTATGGGCATAAATTTGTTAGTTCATTATGGCGCCGAGTGTAGGCTTCAATTTCTGACCCCTACATCTTCAAATCCTGGTGTTCTCGTTCTAGCTTCTGAAGTTCATCTCTTGGGCAGTATTCCTCGGTGATTGTTGCTTTGAAATCAACCCAAGTCATGGTGTTAGCTTCAGCCATTCCTAACATTTGTACATGTAGGTTCCACCAGGTGAGGGCCAAGCCCTCTAATGTACTAGCAGCGAACTTCACTTTGTTTGCTTGGAAGCAATTGCATACAGCAAACACCGACTCCGTGTTTTCAATCCAACGCAGCATTCCTACTGCGCCGGTTTCCTTGTAAACGTAGATGGCTTCCCATCCATAAACTGTTTATGTGCGTTGTGCCCGCACCTGCAATTCATGGCAGTAGGCGAATCTGTTACGTCATGTCCTCGATGAGTTGGAATGTTAATAGAGGGGTAAAATTTTACCTTGGTTTTGCACTAGGTTCTGTTGTTCGTAGGCTGCCAGTGCTGCATTGACCTTGTTGTTCACCAATGTGTTGATTTGAGCCGCAGTCAGGTTAGCAGGGTTTTCGCTTCTACGTCCCAACATTATACTTTCAATCACAAATATCCAAAATGAGACAAAGAATTTAATGCAATATATCACCCAGATACATACACACAGCACAATGAATTCAACAAAGTCTGAACACAACATAATAAATCAAATGATAATTTCAATTCAAATAGATTTGTAACTAGTTCACAAAATATCCAAAATCCAAAAATTAATATTCAAAATGCTAATTGATGGGGACAACCCAACCCATCTAGGTTCACGTCTAATTTCCTCTATGAACGGAGGAGATATCTGAATGCTATTTCCTCTATTGGCTCTTCTTCTTCTTCAGGGTCTTCTATCGGTTCCGCCAGTGCCTCCAAGTGTTGAATTCAGTTTAGATATTCTTGTGCTTCTTCTTGTAAGGCGTGAACTTCTTCTACTAGGTTGTCATGGACTGCATCTGTCTTGCCTAACTCATCAACTAGTTCCGCTTTGCATTGTTGTTGATTCCTTAGTTGCTCCTGTTGTGCTGTCAGTTGAGCCTGTTGGTTAGCTAACTGTGTACGAAGAAGTTGATTATCTCTTTTTAGTTCTGAAATGGCCCCGCTAGATTCTTTAAATTGTAAAAATTCTTTCCCCTCCATCGAGACGAATGCCACAAATACTCGTCTAAAACTAACGGGTAATGTGGGTAGGGTGCATGTCGAACTCGATGCACATTCCTCGTCGGGGAGTGGAGGTACTCCCTCGCGGCGTACCAGGCCTTCCATCGCCCCTGGGTACCAGTCCCAATCTTCCACTGTGCCATGAGCATCTAGTCCAAGTCTTTGCTTTTTTTTTGTTGGTGACGAGGGTGATGTCGGTTCGGTCTCAACCGTCGGTTCTTTCCCTGGAGCATGTCGAGGACCAACTGATGACGAGGATGATGATGATGATGATGATGATGATGATGGTGGTGACAGCCAACCATTTTGTTTCTGTTCTGCCATGTCTGTATCATATATATATACATATACATATATATATATATATATTAAAATGCTTGTAATGAATGAAATATCTGCATATAACTAAATCAAGTGTGTGCTCTCGTGTATTACTAATGCAACTCTAAGGTTATAGTTGAACTAAATGCAAGACTGGGTTCACTAAAACCAATGGCTCTGATACCAATCTGTCACACCCTCAAATTTCCACGTGTGAGGTTTATACCACGAGGCGTGTGACAAACCAGGATCTGAGTCATTAGTCATACTAAACCATAAAAACACACCAAAATAGTTTAAGAAATGCGGAAGCGTAAAGTGTAAGTAGATATGTTGCGAAAAACACGCGCCCTCAAACCAAACACGAAAAATAAATAAACCCAAACGTAAAAGATGGTATACAAGTCAGAATGTTTAAACTATCATGTGATATACATCCTAGCGTGCTCTTAACTCAATGACCTACGAAAGACATGCTATGTGGATCAGTGCAAGGCTGGTGAGTTCATAATTTCAATGCAAGAATAATAGATGTTTGTAAAATGTTTGTACTATGGTAATCATAATAGTAATTGTAGCTAGCAGGGCCAATAATGCTATCACTATGTGGTTCGCAACCGAAGCGTGACTGTTTGTACATGTAATGCCTTCCACCATCGCCTAACACGGACGATGATGATACTGTCTAGGCTAATATTACACCCGTTCGACATCCAGTCGGGTTAGAGCTACTACGCGGGTGGGGTTTGTCAAACCCAGTAGTACTACCAAAGATTACCTCGCTTTCTCGTAAACTAACGGTTCGAAATGTAAGGACTTGTAATTCGTGTTATATGTTCGCACATACATGATCAGCTATACTATTATATTACCAGAACTGTTTGTAGCATGCTCTTTTCTCTAAATGTAATACTCAGAGAAAAATGTTCGAGAACTCACCTTTGGGAGCTCGGCAAGAAAGTTAAATGAGAGTGTTGAGGAATTCCTACGAATCACCTATATGTTTGTAACCGTGTAAGACTACAGTGTATGATCGACGAGACTGACTCAATCGACCCCGATGGCACGTTGGTGACTTGTTACCTGATGTGTTTGCTTGTTTAGTTAAACTTTCCAATTTTGAAAAGTTTTTATTTCACATAAGTTTCCATATATAGCATATTCCTCATAAATAGCAAGCAACAAGTAAGCATACATTATACATTTCTAGCATGCATCCTAAATTGATTCATAGAAGTAACGAGAAGCACGCACGGTTTCACAGTTTTAACATACGTAGCACAAGGTCTCCTAAAGTAATCATGCTAACCAACTACACACGTGAAACAACTGTAATTTCACCAATTATATTTCATGCAAGAATTTATTCTTTACACATATTAACCACACACGGTAATCATTTAAGATATAGCTTGACTAACCAAAAATTTTAATAAAAATAAAATAATTAAATATATAAAGTATGCCTACCATGTCTAAAAGTGTAGCCCCATAATTTGTGTGTCACGTTTTGAAGCAAGAGTAACACTTTTCATGGACATATAATTCATATTTATCACTAACAATATATAATACATGGCATTGCACTATTTCAACAAAACTAAAGAACCAGAAATAAAAGATGAATCAATATGCAGAGCGCTAGGTTCGAGCCAACGACTCTGTAGTCTCTAGCGGGTACCATAACCACTAGGCCACATCCCGATTATGAATTTTATTCAGATCTGAAAGTATTTAACTAGTTCTGTTCATAGTAAATTAGTTGCAGAATTTTCATAAAAAGAAAAGAACAGACGACGTTAGTCGCTGGGTTTGAACCCGCGACCTTCCGGTTGGAATACGCATAACGTACCGGCTGGGCTATGGCGTGAATTGTTATACAAACCCAGTTCGTATACTATTTAACTAAATCTATTCAGGACACCAATTAACCCTGCATTATTATTTAGTTCATTACCGACATATCCTAGCTTTGGCATTCTTCGCACACCCATACTTCAGATCCAAACTTTTTATAAAAAAAAATACTACATTCTACAACTAATAAGCATTACGTGATCTTCTGGTTAGATTAGAGGCCATCACTAAAGCATACAAGGTACAAGGAGGTGTTCAGGTTCACATGCTAACACACGCTTTATCGAATCGGTTTGCACATTAACACCTTATCATCACAACACTTATAAGAGGATCATAATACATCCGAACATATGTTGAACCAAAATCAGATTTACAAATCAGTGGGTTTCAAGGAAGGTTTTGAGGATTGAAAGTACCTCGTGATCAGAAAGTAGGCGGTGTTTTGTTGGGTGTTCGGTGCCGGCGATCTTCACCGTGGTTCTGACTTGCTCACTATCGTTCCTCCGGGCTGTTATGGTGCTTGCTAGTCTCGACTGATGAGGTTTAGAGGGCTGCAAAAATCATGGAGAAAGGAGAGAAGTCATAGGGGAGGGGGAGAGGAGCTGCGTAATTTATGAGGGAGAGGGGGAAATAGCGGCTGGTTAATGGGATAAAAAGAGGAGGTGGCTACATTTATGGAGAAGTTGTTCTGGGGGATTATCTCAATTTCACAATTTATCTCAATCCAAAATCTTGATTGAGATGTTACATACCCCTATATAAGGAATCTAATATTGTCTAGTTTAGGTTGTTGTTTGTGTGAAGTGGCTCAAGGGTGTTCACGAAATTCTCTTTAGAGAATTTTGAGTTTTGTGTGTTGCAACCAGTAATATTACAAGGGCTTTTCTTCGATCTCGGTTGGTGTTTCTTTCATTGTTTCAATCATCTTTTAGTTATACTTTTTCGATTATACTTGAATCACCTCTAATCACCAGATTCCGCACGGTGATATAGGACCTGATATCGCGTGAGGACTAGATTGATCCTTACACTTAGTTAGTCATGTTTCAACTATGTTTGCACACTTAGTAGGTTTTCTTTTGACGATAATTTCTTTAGACATCTCTAACGTGCTAACATTTGTTTAGGATGATAAACATTAACTCTTTGAATCTCATTCATGCGTAAAAGACAATATATTAATTATTAAGAGAATATCTATCTCATAGATTTGCATTTTGTATAAAACAATTATTAAATAGCATAAGCAATAAAATCTCAAACCATAAAGTAAATATTTCCAAACAAAAGCATAAACAAACGATGTCTAAAACAAAAAAAAAATTTTGTTTTAGTGAAGAAATAAACTCCTTCATATCTTCAGCGTTAGTCGACTTCTCAAGTCACTTTAGTCTTCATCGTTTTCCTCATTTTTGGTCCATAATCAACAACCGTTCACGATATTCTATCTAATCACGAGTGCGGAAACCAAGTAGATTGATTGATTCAAGATAAGAGATGAGAAGAAATCTAAGAATACGATGAATATCAACGATAAAAACCTGATCTTGCACACAAGATGAACTTGTCGGGTACAAAACAGAAAATCGTAAACTATCTTCTCTCTCGGGTTTACGATCACGATCGTAAACACTAAATGGCAGCTCTCTAGATCGTAAACTGGCAACCCTTACAATGGTAAACACATGGGGTTTATATAGGATCCCTAATGGACCTTAAACCCTAATAGTAAACCCAATGGTAAACCCCAAGCCCAATAGTAAACCCAACCAAACTAGTCTACTAATCTAAATAAACCCTCTAAGCCCAGCCCAACTTATTTAATATTGCAAGCCTCATAATCTAGCCTCTACAATCTTCCCCTAGGCTTGTGATATTAAATGTCTTCAATCTTTGAAATTCTTCTTCTTGACTGGTTGGCAAAGATGTTGATGAAGATTCTTTCCGCAGAAATCTTCAATGGGTTTCATGACTGGCACTTGGGACTTCCTCTTGATCAGCATCAGCTTGAACTTCTTGAAATGAACAAGTTAATGAGATGGAGGATTCTCATTGACTTGCTTCTTTTGAAAGAACTGGTTCTTGCTGAATCTTCGGTAACTGTCTTGAATCTCCAAAAATTAGAGGGTAAAATTTTGAAAACCTCCTAACTTTGGAGAACTTGATTGTTGATCTTGGATCTTCATGATCTCTAACTGCTCTCTGCATCATTTTCTTCATCAAAGATTGACTTTGAAATCTTCAGCTTCCCCTAAACACGTGAACATCTTCTTTGAAGCTCTTTTGAAGCTTTTGAAAACTTGTAAAGACACCAACAACTTCCCCTGAATAGTTGCTTTTCCAGATGGAAGTCTTGTCCGGCTGGTTCTTTAACTTTGAGCAGCAGCAGCATCAGCAGCATCTTTCTATCATCAACCTGTCTGACACACATTTGAAAAAAAATATACTCCACCAGACATTTGATGACTGGTCTTTGGGTTAGAAGGTAATTATCATCTGTTCAGTTGATTCAAATTAACATTATTTTAACCAAAAACCCTAATATAGATTACGGGTTTTCTATAAAACTTCCCCTGAACCCAAGACCTCTAAAGACTTCCCCTTAGCTGATAACTTCCCCTCAGCTAAGGACTTCCCCTGAGATAATACATATTATCTTCGAGTTCCCTTCAGATACTATGTATTATGGAAGTCTTTTCATTAGATAATAAGTATCATCCTCGAGTTCCCTTCGGATAATACTTATTATCCCCTCTCCTTCCCCTAAAAATTTGTCAAGATCTGCAGGGGGCATACTGTCATGCATCAAAACCCATGAAAACACATTTTGACTTGTCAAATTAACCTGGCCAAGACGTAAACACAACCAAAAAGAACTTAAAGACTCACACACGAAAGATAAAAATAAACAAATACTTACCAATATCAAACATGAGAAAGTTTACAAGGGATCAAACCGTATGAATCTGACTGAGGAACCCTTTTCAGCTTCAGTTACTCGACTAGTCCAGGTGATTGCCGGTATGTTTGTCCGCTTTAAACTCAGACCCGTTTAAACCCAACCAAATGCATCATGCTTAAAAGATTACTAATTACCAGCATGTTTAATCGTCCCCACACCCAATTGTACATAGCAAAACCTACCCAACCTCAGAGTTTATTGAGGATTCACAAACCCCCAACTTGAGGAACCATGCAACACCGTTATGACTACCACTTATTTCATTAATCATCAGTCGGTGATCAGGTCGGCCGAATAAGCACGCAAAGAAGACCAAACTGAATGATTATTTTTCATTTTCTTTTCTTTTTTTCATTTCTTTTTCACTTCTTTTTCATTTCTTTTTCTTTTATTTTATTTTCATTATGTGGTGTAGTCATGACAGCAGAAACATGGCGTGTGAGAAAGTGAATACTAGGTATAATTACCACTCTCAACCCGTTTTTGCTGGGACTCAGTTTTTTAAACCATGGAAACTGAGATGAGAAACTAAACATATATATATTTTAATTTCATTGCACTTACATTGGTGGTCATAAGATTAGGTCGAGCCTATCGAGCATATCACCATGGAGCTTGCTTTTCACTACCGCCTTACACGTGTCAGTCATCTCCAATCCGGGCTTCCCTCCCTTCTCAGAAACAAAACACAAACAAACTATTAAAAATGAGAAGCACACTATTTTTGAGGGGTCAACGTTTTCTTCATCTTTACATTTCAAAACAGAAAATCGTAAACTGTCTTCTCTCTCAGGTTTATGATCACGATCGTAAACACTAAATGGCAGCTCTCTAGATCGTAAACTCGCAACCCTTACAATGGTAAACACATGGGGTTTATATAGGATCCCTAATGGAGCTTAAACCCTAATAGTAAACCCAATGGTAAACCCCAAGCCCAATAGTAAACCCAACCAAACTAGTGTACTAATCTAAATAAACCCTCTAAGCCCAGCCCAACTTATTTAATATTGCAAGCCTCATAATCTAGCCTCTACACTCATCGTCACGAATTCCACATCCTGCAAATCAAAAATGTGAACACACATTTTGTCCGTGTCTATACACTTGGTGATTTCAAGATATGAAAATGCTAAAACGAATATTACCTCATAAAATATTTGTGAGGAATTTGATTTGCTGAGTCTGGGAACTTTTCCCGGGCATAGCCAGGTGGCTCGGCTTGCCCTAGATATAGCAAGCATCATCATCAAAGATTCGAACTCTCTTCATGCCTTGGTTAGGGTTTTTGGTCATAGGTTTACCAATTGACTTGAGATTTTGTTCCTCAGCAATGAGCATATCTCTCAGAGCTGGTATCGACCCATCAAATCTGCTTTTGATGTATCCCTTTGCGAATGTGTCGTATTCGCTCAGTAGGGATGTCAGAATCATATTCAGAGCAATAACTGGGTGTATGGGGAACTCATGCTTCTCAAGTCTCTCAAAGTAACTCACCATCCGATCTATGTGATCTCCCACACTGTGTTTAAACTTCATAGGTTTAGCTATCTCCTTGGTGATTTCCAAACTCCAAACCTGTTTTGTCTGATAGGTATGTCCTAACTCTTAGACCATTTTATAGGCGTACAGGCTTTTGAAATCATCCTCGATTTTATTTAGGAGTTCTTCACTAACAGTGCACATAATCAAATATGACACTTTTGTGTAGTCATGGTAATGTTCCATCAATTTGGATCTAGTGTCGTCCATGAGTGGGAGATCATCTAGTGGTACGTCTAACACATACTGATAAATTCTGCTTTTCAAGTACACATCTCAAGTTTTGGTACCACATGGGAAAATTTCTTTTGGTGAGTTTATTTCTGTATATTATTTTTCAGTGTTGAAATGCCTTATAGTAGCTATGGAACATATACAAGAGGGAAACTATATTTTAGTATTTCATGTTTACTAGATAACCTAATTAAATAGATACACCTAATAGCACATATTTCAATTAGGATAGAGATCCTATTTCATAAATGCAAGTGAGTGGCTTAGCACTATTCACTTATATTTATTACGTAGGTGGGTAATGTTTACAAATTGCGTCTCACACAACTCTCCGTCTTTGGGGTTCATGACGTATTATGAATTTGCAATTCCAATTTATGTCTTTAGTTAAACATATTAATTTTAGACAATGACTCTATTCCACATCTACAGAGGTGATTGGCTTAGCAGTACTCACTCCTGCATCTGCTACATAGGTGGGTAACATTTTACTGATTGTGTCTCCACACAACTCTTAGATTTACGTGACACGATTCGTCAATTTTGTACGTTTACCCAACTATGCCCACTTGTCATGCTAAAAGTGATATTGTCCCTAGATAAGAAACATGTTTCACCAGCCTATGTTACACAGGAACCGCGGCTCGACCTCGTACCGAAATTGTAGGTCCAATGAAGGGTAAGCGCTAATAACGGGGGCTCAAGAGAGATTGGTTCGAGTGTTTCAAATCTAGGATGGCATTAAAGAAGAGAGACCTCTGCATGATGAAAAAAAATGAAAAGGTTAAGGCCATCTTCTTGAAGATTGAAGAATCGGAGAAAAGACTTAATCTACTTATAGCTCATCCATTTGCACTTGGAACACTGTCACACCCCCAATTTCCACTGACGGAGTATAACCGTGTGGGGTGTGAACCAGACCAGGATCCAAGACTTTAGTTACAACCAAGCCATAACAGTAAATTATCATAAGTTAAAGGATGTATTACAAAAACATAAGTTAGTTTAGAAAATCAGCGGAAGCAAATTTGGTGATTACAAGTTTGAAATACAAAATGACAAGTTCGAAGAGTTTTGAAATATAAATTTCCCAAAAGTGTGCATGATGAGTGTACTGCCGCCATCCGTGCCATCCATGAATCCACCTAATGACCTGAAAAGCATTCAACAATCAAGTATCAGCCAAGGCTGGTGAGTTCACTAAGCAGTCTACCCGTCACAAGTAGACCTAAATTTTTATGATCAAAGAAAGGTAAAACACAATCAATATCATTAAGACCAGTAAATTCCATATCGTAGGTAGCTAGCCTATTGTTATGTACACCTGAAATTGTTCGTG
>JBCNJP010000027.1:41407758-41436682 GCA_039602395.1 Deinandra increscens subsp. villosa | reverse complement strand
CCTAATATGGAAATTAGTATCTAGATAATTATTTATTAAAATTCTGACTTAATCTAAAATTTTATGGTGATGACAAGTGTTCTTTTTTAATAATTAAAGTAAGATAAAACTTTTTGTTTATTATATAGTATAGACTAGGTTAGTAACCCGTAAACTATACGGGTTGAATTTAGATTAATAAAATGAGATAAATGAAAGAAAAAAAATTTAATAAAAGCTTTAAAAAATATGAATGATATAAATTTTATGATCAATTTTGGTTTTGTTAAACCTTGGTTGAGCTCGTTCAAATTTAATTGCCATATAAATATGAATTTCGTTTATCATGTAATATATTCAATAATCACACTAACCATGTTTGACCAATCGAATGTTTTATTTTTGATGTTGTAGTTTATGTTAAATAGTCGGCCCTTTACCGATTCATATTGACATGATCTTGATTTACTGGCCGTAAAACAGTAGGACCACCACCATTGTCATTTTAATTGTTACAACATAGTAATAAGTTATCTTACAATAGTTAATTAAAAAATAAGGATTTGTTAACCTTTACAATAATTATTTAATTAGAATTTTAAAACTTACTAAATGTATTTAATTATAAATTAAAATTTTATTAATTATACTGATGAACCTAATATCTGGAAAGTTATAATAAATATTCGGAATTTATTAAATGTAAGGTTTAATTTAATATATGGAAAGTTGAAATAATACATTTAATTTATTTTAAAATTTATATATTAATTTAATTTAGTGTTGATATGTGGACATGATGATGTGGAGGCCCTAGTAAAAGGCCATGTGACAACTATTTTATTGCTTTATTAGTATTAAAGATTCGAAGTTGGTTCTTCATACTTATACATATACATATAACTTAATTTAGAAAAATACTAGAAGTTGACCCCTCCCGCGCGTTGCGGCGGGGACGGTCGTTTAAGTTTCTTGAACATGTACAAATTTAATCCTTTGCAAATTGACTTGCTTCTACCTATTGGTTTTGGGTGGAATAGATGTAGTGTAACCGAAGCCATCTCTTCATGCATAAACAAATATTTAAGATGTATCATCTTGTCATATAGTCCATAAGGCAGTAACTATACACAACATCAGTTTTAAAAATCTTAAACCAAACACTTGAAACATAAAAGGCACGGTCAAAATCTTTGAAGCGGACAACACACCATAGAACATAAAATAAACCAGTTCATATAAAAAAAAAATCAGAGGGGGAAAAGCGGTGGAATGCTCTTGAAATCATTTTATTTGAGTGAATGAGAGTGAAATTTACATGACCCATTTGACTCGTTTATAAATTTAATGGTTTGGCCCTGACTTCAATATATCCATATAAAGTTTTTGCTCTTGACTTGTTTAAAGGGGATGAATATGTCAAAATTCAGAGGGGGTGGCATTCAATCTATACAACTGTTGATCGCAAGTGAAGTTTCCACAAATTATGTGCTAGAAATGAAGTGATTTTATGTTCTTTTTAAACCCTTTTGTTTAGTAAATATTTTTTTTCAAAGAATTGGATAGAGTTAGACTAATTTTGACTTCTTTAGTCAAAACAAATCATTACAACTTGAATCACATAAACTGTAAGGTCAATTTCATCATGGAAAATTGATAAATGAAAGCTTAATTTTCTTGCAGAAATTTCGTAAACTTATAAAACTTCCTCTCATGTAAAGTCAATTCTGTCTGGAAATTATAAAACAATGTTGTAGCATGTAAAAGGACCTGACATTTGCAGTGAAGATATAATGTAATGGTGTGTAAACACGAAAACAGTAACCAACTTCCACCATGAGAACTGAATGTACCTTCTTTAGCATCATTACGATAACGAAAAAATAAATTAAAAAATGCTCCAATTATAAATAAATAAGAACCAAAAGACAATGGAAGTTAAAAGTTAAAGAGCAATTATAAACAATTAGTTATTTGTATTTTAACTAAGTCAGAGATATAGAAGGTTGCCCGAGTATTTTTCTTGTCCGTTTCGGAGCAGAGGAACTTTTAATGGTACAAATGCTTCTACTGATTGTTTTGATCTTCTCTAGGAACTGCCTTTGTCGCCCTAACTTCATTTTCTTACAATCTCTAATAACATTATAGCATTTCAAGTGACTTGTATATAATAAAATGTTTACCATTCTGCCATCAATATGGTGCTTCCCTTTAATCATAGCCATCTCCAACCCAACTCTAACCTTGGAGAACAAAAATGAAATATGTTAATGAAAGTCCTGAAAATGTTTTATTAAATCATAGAAATTCACTTGTTAAAAAAAACATAATTGTTACATACAAATTCACTTGTTAAAAAAAAAACATAATTGTTACATAAGCCAAATCATGTACAGGAGAAAGTAAGAAGTTGCCAATTTACCTTACCCTTACCACTTTACCCAAAATAATGGCAGCACTCTTCGTCAAGAACTCGCAAGATCATTTTAACTCCACAAAATCGAATAGGCAAAGTAAAAAAAAAACAGGGTTTACCTCAATGAAAATCACTGCTCTCTGCTGCCAACATAAAGAACAAACAACAATAGGATTAGCTAGCATAACACAATGGACAATAAAGAAACAAAAGACAGCAAAATGCAGGCCAACTGATCTTTATACCCCACTTGTCAAGTGAAAATCACAATCTATTGCCATATAAACAAAACATCTACACCAGAAGTCGACCACAAATGGAACAACCATATCAGAAGTCAGAATTGCAAACATAATCCAAAATGCATCCCAATTCATCCTCATACCACACTTCTCAAGTGAAAATCACAGCCTCTGGCCATTTAAACGAAACAGCCACACCAGAAATCCAACAGAAAATTCTTTGTACCCCACTTTTCAAATGAAAATCACAGCCACGGGCCATAGAAACCAAACATTCGCAACAGAAATCAAATCAGAAAATCAAGATGCTTAGAGAACACTGACCTTAACCGACGAAAACCTACCAGAAAATAGCGGCCTTATAGAAAACCACGGGATCATCAAACGGATCGAGCACCATAGCGACGCCAGGGTTCCAAACCGGCCAAATCCACCACCGGAAAACAACAATTAAAGAACAAAATTAACATCCAACCCTCACATGAAGACCGGTACTGATATGAAAAAGCAGAGTTCTAAGTCTCCGACCAAAAGAAACCCTAGACACCCGAAGCATCGCACACTGGCGGCGTCACACCGGAGCACGAAAGACAGAGTACGCCGGTGGTCACCATGTCGGCGGTGTCACAGAGATGATAAGAACTTAGAAGAAGGGTTTCTAGAGAGAGAAACAATGAGCGGTGGTACTAAAACCCTAGAAACCAAAGGCCTCACCATCGCATATCTGTGAACGACGGGAACCGGAATCTACATACTCCGATGAATGACGTTTGGTAAGAACAGGGTTGAGAGAGTTGCGTGAGATTGTCCACCATCACCGTCTCCTCCTTCATTGAGAATTTGAGATGATGTAAAGGTGAAAGTCTTCAACAATAAGAGAGAGGAATGGGTAAAAGGACAGGTAGGGCCACATACATATACGTATATATGTATATGTGAATGCTAGAAGCTTTAAAGTCTTGTAATCAAAGCATACCAAATTGTACATTTAAGGAATAGTGAATTCACTGAGTGTGAAGCTGAATTTGTTTTGTAATATTTATATAATATATTATTTTATAAATTTATATGTTATTTTTTCTTAAAAAAATTACATCTCATTCTTCATTCTTCGTATTTATATTCATCCAATTATTTATTCTCTTTTTAAAAAAATTTCTTTTTTTACTATTCATACTCAGTCATAAAAAATATAAAATAATTAATAACTAATATATGATTAAGGGAAAGATTTACACAAACTAACAATTATCTAGAAAACCAAAAAACCAATATTTTTTTCTCTATAACTTCTTTATATATTAATAATTGTTAAAAAGAATTTCACAAAAAAGCCTATAATTTTATTAGCTTTATTTATGGAAAAAAAAATTTAAAAATAAAAAGTTTAGTGATTTTTTATTAGTGAATGATGCAATAGTCCTAATAGTATTGCATAATGCATTATAATTAAACTTACTTAAAAAGAAGAAACTTAACTTAAATATGAACGTGGTTTATGCGAATAATGTAAAAAAAACAAAGAATTGGCATTCGTAAACCAAATTTATAATATTGTTGCATAGTGCATTATTAATTTCAAGTTAAAATCCGAATTTTTTTTTATTTTTTTTAAAAACTCAAAAATGTTTTTTTTAAGTTTTTCTTTTTCCAGTATTCTTAAAATAATGAAAGAAACATATTAAAAATAATTTTAAAAAATAATTTTTTTTCTTAGTTTTTTGGTTTTACAAAATATTGGTTTTTTATAGAACCCAACCCATATGATTAAATAGTAAACATTGGAGAATAATGAATATGGCTTCTGCTAAATATTTGGGGATATTGTATGTAGATAAGGAATGGGTTGAAGAGACATTTAAATGGTTTTAGTTAAAATTTGGAGACGAGTTTGAAAGTGGAGAATAAGATGTGAATGTTATCAATTGAAATGAATAGAAATGTAAAGATCAATTTCTTAGTTATAAGTTTAGATATGCTGGGGAGTTATTATACAAAGGACATTTTTCATGCGCGAAGTGTACGAAGTTACTAGGACGTGCCACATGTACTAAATTTGAAAAATAATGAATATATGGTTGAATAATAAACATATAGAATAATGAATATATGTTTGAATAATAAACATCGAATTCGAAGAATGAGCATTGTTTCCAGTGGTGAACCCATGAATTTTTTTATGGGGTTCGGAAATTTTCGGTGTATAAAGTTTTTTGATCGTCCACCCTATATACAATTTTTTTTTATTTTTTTATCGTCCACCCTATATACAAATAATTCGAAGAATGAGCATTGTTTCCAGTGGTGAACCCATGAATTTTTTTATGGGGTTCGGAAATTTTCGGTGTATAAAGTTTTTTGATCGTCCACCCTATATACAATTTTTTTTTATTTTTTTATCGTCCACCCTATATACAAATAATTTTTTAGACCGATTCGGTTCGGGTCCGTGACGGGTCAATTGACATTCGAGAACAAAATTACAAAACAAGACAAAAATATAAAAAACTTAGAACAAACTTCATCATTCCCAACTTAAATAATTACAAAACACTTAAACTTGCGGCTGTGATGTCTGATTCCGGCGACTTTTTGACGAGATCGCCCCCTAGTCCTGGCCACTGTACAGCGTCAATCAATTGACAATCGGAATTCTGGAACAGATTTCTCCCGCTTGTTTCTTTGGTCGTATACGTAGCCCCAATTCCCCAAATCCAATTACTTTTTTTAAGGTTTTTGGGCAATTGGGCTTAAATTAAGAGACAAGGGTTGGGATTTTTTAAAAGTAATTAATCAATGGTTGGCCCAAATGCAATTCCTGGTGTGAATTACTAATTATTTGGTTCTTTTTTTACTTTTTTTTTATTTTTGTTTATTATTATTAATTCTTAGTGATTTGAAAAAAATAATCAAAACATTTTTTTTTCTTTAAGTTGAGGGTCGGTATAAAAATTTTATGAGGTTCGGTCACAAAATTTAATGGGGTTTAATTCGTAAAAAATCGAAAATTTAACACACCGTGGAAAAAATTCATGGGTGTCGGACGAACCCGTACCCATGAACTTAAGTCCGCCATTGATTGTTTCTCCTAAAAATTTGGGTAGAGGGTATGTAGATAAGGAATGTGATGAAGTGATATTTAAGTGGTTTTAGTAAAAAATTTTATACTAATTTTGAAATGAAGAATAAGATGTGAATGCTATCGATTGAAAAGAATAGAAATTAAAAGAACTATTTCTTAATTATACGTTTAGATATATGATACTAGTTTTTTTATCCCGTGTGTTACACTGTTGAGTTTAAAAAAAAACTATAAATACAATTATAATCTATGACAATTATGTGCCTTTATAACTACATAAATATTTCTCTGTAATTATAAGTGGGTCAAAGGTTTTAGACAGTAGACATTTAGATGGTGAGTTTCTTCTAGGATAGATGTACAACACAAATGATCTTGGTTACTTGCACGAACTGTCGTAACGTGACATGAGTAACATCATTTACCATGATGAGACCGCCGGGTAACCGGATGTTTGTAGTGCAAAAAAACGAAATCTAGTCATGAAAAATAAAGATTTTGTTTATTATATTGAAATGAAATATTTGGTAAATTTGAATTTAAACTCAATTTAAATAAAATAATAACAATAAATTTAAATAGAATAAAATATTTTATATTACATCTATAATTAAAATTTATTATGAATAAAGTATATAAACATTATATTAAAGTATTAAATTATATGCAATAAAATATATTATTTTTATAAAATATAATATATACAATAAAGATTATTATTTTGAATAAAATATTAACCTTAATATTAAAATTTAGTATTTTGGATAATTACTAACATTAATATAAAAATTTGTATTTGAATATATTTGGATAATTACTTATTAAAGTTTTAACTTAATCTAAAATTTTATGATGATGACAAAAAACATGTTATAAGAGTTATCTAAGGCTTTGAGATTCATCCTTATAAACCCATTCACATTTTGTTCTCACATCAATGTGGGATACTTATATCACATTTTCCAAACTTGAAAAAAAAGTTTTTTTCCAACAGATTCATCACTATAACATCGATTATAACAAAAAATAAGGACCTCGAGTTACCCTCAAAATGATTGAGGCACGCTTGATAAATAATAAAAACCTTATAAACCAAAGTTCACTTGTTTAGCACTGATCCAATTTTTCTTTTATCTTACTATTGTACTAGCAAAATTAAATTTAAACACTCTTGTATTTTATTATATCATGTTTAATTATTTAAAAACGTATAACGTGTAATAATCTAATATAGAACTTCTTTTAGAAAGATGGACGAACATTTACTCTCGTCCGTAATTTTGGGTCAAATAAAGATTTGTGGTGCTCAATCCTTAAAGGGATCGATTATAAGATCCTCATTATAGACCCAAGTCCTTTTGAAAGTTGAAATTCCCATATTGTTAATTATTAATTTTTGTGTTTTTTTACTCTTACTTTTAAAGATTCTCAGCTTTAAGAAGTTTATAATGGTCGGCTCAAGCTTGAAACTAAACGAGCCAGCTCGGTTTATTTTTTTAACGGTCTGAAAATTTGAGCTCAAGCTCAACTCCTAAAAAACTTGTGCTAGCTCATGGCTCGCAAGCGAGCTTTTTCTTTTAATTATTTTTCACATCGATTAATAATTAACTATTAGACCGTCACTTACAAATGAATTAGCTATTGAATACTATACTCTTTATCTACTTTATAGAGATGTAAGATTATTCACAACTCATTCTTTAAATCATTCCTTACACTTATACTTTGAGGTAAATATAAAAAAAATCATATAAAAAACATCTATATATATCATTCTTTAAATCAATCCTTATTTTTAAATTTTAAGGTTTAAATTTAAAAAAGCTACAGTGAATTGATATATTTATCTTCCACTACTCACATCATATAACAACCATTTCTCATCCCCACCATTTTGACATTCTTTTTGATATTTTCTATTCATCTTTATCAATTTATCAATTTTTGTATATTGGTGCGAAAGATTAAAATATTACAAGTTTGTTGTTCAATTGATTGGATGAATATAGTTTATTATATAGTTTTTTTAGTTTATTGGTTTTTTTAGATGGACTTGTGTTGACCCAAACCCTTATTTTCTTTTAATATAGGGTCCTGCTATTCGCACCGGGTCATTTATTGTTCTGCACCGGCCCTAAGCGGGTCGTATGGGTCTCAATGGGTCGTATAGCTAAGTTTTTTTTTTTTTTTTTTTTTTTTTAATTAACACAATATTTTACCCTTTTTTATGAAAAACCTTTGTTTTATAAAATAATACTCGTTATATGTTACTCGTTAGTCGTACTCTTTACTCGTTTGCCTTTTCTAAATAATAAAACTAGTTATTTGTTACTCGTTACTCGTTTGATTTTTTTAAATAATACTCGTACTCTTTGTTCGTTTAACATTTAAAAAATAATAATACTCGTTATATGTTACTCGTTAGTCGTACTCTTTGCTCGTTTGCCTTTTTTAAATAATAAAACTAGTTATTTGTTACTCGTTACTCGTTTGACTTTTTTAAATAATACTCGTACTCTTTGTTCGTTTGACATTTTAAAAAAATAATACTCGTTATATGTTACTCGTTAGTCGTACTTTTTCCTCGTTTGCCTTTTAAATAATAAAACTAGTTATTTGTTACTCGTTACTCGTTTGGATTTTTTAAATAAACCCGTACTCGTTACTCGTACTCTTTGTTCGTTTGACATTTAAAAAAAGAATAATACTCGTTTTATGTTACTCGTTAGTCGTACTCTTTGCTCGTTTGCCTTTTTTAAATAATAAAACTAGTTAATTTAACATGAGTTATATTTTAAGACTTAAATGGGGCGGGGAGGCCTCTACCGCCCGTTTAGGACTTAAATGGGGCGCAGAGGCCTATACCCCCCGTTTAGGACCGGTGCAAGGAAAAAAAATTCCGGTGCGAATAGAATAGGGCATAATAAAACCAATAAAACCTTATAAGGGTAGGCTATTTGCACCTCCCTGATTTTTTTTAAAAATTGTCATATATCCCCCCCTCGACATATCATTGTTTTCAAAAACATGTTTTTAAATAAAAAATATTATTTGAAAATTAAATTACAACTTTAAAAAAACTATAAAAGATAATTTTTATTAGCACGTTTCGAGAAAAGTTGAGATGTGGATTTAATTCAAATTAATTTTTAGTAACAGTAAGAATTTTTTTATATCGCAAACTTATTTCACAAACATTTTTTGATTTTATAAAAAAACTAAAACGCAAACAAAAAGACCATTTTTTGATTTCACAAACCTCGTATTCTATTACTTTTTTTTTTGTTTATTAGGCGGCCCGTTGACCCGAACCCAAACAAAAAGACCATTTTTAGATGGACTCGTGTTAATCCGAACCCATTCTAATAAAATTTATACCAAAATCATTTAGAAGAAAACGATAATAAGACAATAGATAATATTTAAGGTTGTAAATAGAAGAAAGAGAAAAAATACAATAAAAGAATATAGAGATAAGGATAAGAAATGAGATGTGAAAGGTTTTGTAAATTGAGAGTTAAATTTTAGATGCGATATTTTTAATTAAATTATAAAGATAAAGATAAAAAAAGGGATGTGAATGCTCTAAAAGACTAGTGATTTATATAGAGACAATGTGTGGTAATTTTATACACACACTAAGTGACGATTGCATTGGGGAAAATCAGGTAAAATCACATTATAATGCTTATTTGATTTTATATTATAACAACACACACATACTAGTAAGAAACCTGACGATGCTGTGACGACGACAGTATACAAACACGGTACTTGTTTTTGTATTTGAAAGACAACTTTTGTATTTGACATATTTTGTACTTTACATATATGAATCATTAATTTTATCATTAAATAGATTGTTTAAATTTCAATTTTTCCATTGAAAAATAATTTTAATTCCCTTAAACTCTTAACTTTTAAGTAAATAACAAGTTTATCCTTTTTATATATATTATAATATAGTATATATATATATGTGTATGTATATATATCTATATCTATATCTCTAATACTAATAAAGCACTAAAAATTTGCCAAATGCCTCATTTCTAGAGAGTCCACATCATCATTGCCACATGTCAAAATTACATTCAATTATCAATTTTAGAAATTATCAATTTAAGGCTAATTACCAATTATATCCAAACTAAAATTTTATTTTATAAAAAAATGACAAAGTTAACATAATAAATTTCCTTAATTAAATCACAAGTTAATGTGTTGTAATAAATTATGCTATTTATAATTTCAAATCTATTTAATTGTTTTTCTTTTATATTTTATCTAATATTATGAAGGTAAATTCAGCCCGTGTAATACACGGGTTACTAACCTAGTATATAATAAAAGAAAAATTTTTGGCATCACAATTTGTCATGTGGCACCATCACATTCATTCTCAATAATTTTTTCCGCCAAATCTCCTAATTATGGAAGTGATTTGTATTTCTAATTTTTAATTTATTACATTCTAAATTATTTAATAACCAATTATTTAATTACTAAAAATATAAAAAGACATAATTGTCTTAAATTATGATTGTATTTATAGTTTTTTTTTCAAAAAGTCACCCGTGTAACACACGGGGATAAAAAACTATCTATATCTATATCTATATCTATATCTAATATCTAATATCTAATATCTAATATCTAATATCTAATATCTAATCTAATCTAATATATAATAAAAGAAAAGTTTTTGGCATCACAATTTGCCATGTGGCACCACCACATTCATTCTCAACAATTTTTCCCGCCAATTCTCCTAATTATGGAAGTGATTTGTATTTCTAATTTTAAATTTATTACATTCTAAATAATTTAATAACCAATTATTTAATTACTAAAAATATAAAAAGACATAATTGTCTTAAATTATGATTGTATTTATAGTTTTTTTTTTCAAAAAGTCACCCGTGTAACACACGGGGATAAAAAACTATCTATATCTATATCTATATCTATATATATAATAAAAGGAAAGTTTTTGGCATCACAATTTGCCATGTGGCACCACCACATTCATTCTCAACAATTTTCCCACCAATTCTCCTAATTATGGAAGTGATTTGTATTTCTAATTTTTTATTTATTACATTCTAAATTATTTAATAACCAATTATTTAATTACTAAAAATATAAAAATACATAATTATCTTAAATTATGATTGTATTTATAGTTTTTTTTTTCAAAAAGTCACCCGTGTAACACACGGGGATAAAAAACTAGTATATATATATATATATATATATATATATATATATATGAGAGAGAGAGAGAGAGAGAGAGAGAGAGAGAGAGAAATGTTAGAATGAAAACCATCCCGAGTTATGAAAACTACGAAAACTTTTTAAAATTTGGGGTAAAAATTTGTTTTTTTTCTTCCAATTTTTTTATGGTGGTTCTTTAAGTTATAAACTACCCTCGAGTGGAAAAAAAAAAAAAACGCCAAGTATTTTAAATAGCCCTAGTCATTTCATTGTGGTTGTGGATGTAACAATTCTTTAACATTAACAAACGATAAGTTTGTTGAATGTTACTTTGAAGACTAAGTGCATAAATAAAGTTAGTCGTAAAGATGAGTCAAGAAGAAGATATGTGCAGGTGTAAACTGTCACACCCTCGTCGCACCCTTCCAGGTGTGGGGAGAGTGTGGAACCAGCCATTTGTATTAGATCTCGTGGAAACAACAAACATATAAATGACAACACACACAGACAGAAAGTCCTCTATTAGATATGTACAGCCCATACGGTATAGATCAAAGTAAATACTCACGATTAAATACGCATCCAGTGGGTCCTAGAAAACCCTAAGACTTGTCTTGAATAGACTGAATCAAGCTGTGATGTTCTGAGTGATAGTTGACTAAATGTGTTGTTGGTATCGTGATCACCAAGTGATCCCCGGATGGTAGTTGTTGTGCCTCTACCTCATCCTCACCATCGTCTCATCCTACTGAATCCTCTGCTCTGTTGGAGCATCGGTTGCCGCCTGTGCTGCTGCCATTTCGGCTGCCGTGGTCTGGACGAACCGACTGTCGGGGTTTATGGTGTGATTTATTTGGCTTTTGAATCCCTGTTGTTGATGTTGCCGGAGAGGGTGACCTTATAAGGTATGTTGAGGAAGAGATAATATATCCGGATAGATCTGGACTACATGGTACAGTTGGCTGACTCGGTCCAGCCTTAGTCTTTTTTCCTTTACTTCCCGAACGTGAAGAGGATTTGCTTCGCCTGAACATTCTGATAGTTGTCTTCTAAGTATCTTTAAAAGAAATGTGCATGCACTTTATAAGGAACATAATCATCTAACGCACGCCTAGGATACCGAACCCTAACTCACTCTAAGGACGATACGTCCTATTACCCAACACATTCACACCAACCGATCTTACACTAATCCTTGATAGCTACTTAACTCACAGATATCTGCCTAAGTCCTAGACTCAGCTTTTGGCTTAGTCTTAGAGTTCGAAAAGGTTCAGGCTTAGGGGCCCTACCAAAACTACTAATTTGTTGAAACCTCAAGCTTAAGGACTCAACAATCAACATCATTTGTTTATTCTTGCAGCATTGAAGATTGCAAGAAGACGTTGATCAAGAAATCGTTAAAGACCCTATTGTAGATACGATTTACGTTTATTTAAGGTTAATTACTCTATTTTATCTAGGTGTGTACAACGATATTAACGATATTAATGATTACATATTTTGCATACAACAACTATAGTATAGTTGTTATTATTCATTTATTAATTTTAATAAATGACCTAAGTCCTACAATTTTCAATTTAGATTCGAATATCTTGTTTCCATATAATCTTATAAAGTATTAATAGTTTCGGATACAATTTGGCAAATCATTGCTTAATGGTGCAAGATACCGCCGGTGATTGCTTTTTCGGTACTTGATTTGGCTTGCATTCATAAAATCGATTCCTTCCCTGATTGGAAAGTTAAAGCTTTGAATGTTATATTCCTCTCGGGTTATTGGTGCATTTGGCTTGAAAGGAATAATGTTATCTTCAACAACAAGACTCCTTCGATTCACCGGGTGATTTTTGACATCAAAAGGCTTAGTTATTTGTGGTATATTCACCGATGTAAAACCCGATCTTTTCCATGGAAAGATTGGAATTCATTTTCTTTGTAATGAATCATTGTTCCCACTGGCCCTAGCGCCTTGCTAGGTGTTGGTTGGTTTTTGTTTTTTAATATAATTGTCGTTCAAAAAAAAATTAATAGTTTAATAGTAATTTATGATATTGTTATGTTCTAGTAAAGCTCCTAATTAAATATGGCGATTGTTGAAGATTAAGACTCGAAACGATTTCAAAACGAACTCATGTTTTGAAATAGTGTATTAATTTAAATTAACTAAACTTGTTAAAATTAAAAAGCCAATGAGGATGATTTGGAGGGATCATATACCAGCTCATCATTTTCTCTTTTTTTTAGCGCAATCGTAGTTGTCACTCTTTATTACTTTTTAAGTTGAATGGTTACGGGATTACATGTATACACTCAGACAAATGGGCATGTTAACGAGTTGCGAACCTACGTGCACATAGCATATCCTTTTATCTTAGAAATTTCAAGTTGCTCATTTTGAATGTTCCTGTTTGAGCTCACATACGTATCTTCTAGGTATGTGTGCCAGGAAGTCTACCCGATTGAAAATCTACGAGTTTACAATGTTGGGTTTCGACAGTGCTACACGGGTGCCCGGTGGCGACAAAAAAATTATCCGATTACACTTTAATTAATCATTACCGACCGAGCGTAATTAAATCAGAGTTTATCGAATTAACAAGTAATTCGATTTAGTAGCGGAATAAAACGATTTGATTACTAAAATGCGTAAACCCTAAAGTGTCGATATCGTGTCAACAGGATCACGATAACCAAATCACACAAACACCTAGATCGGGATAAAACCGGAACACAATCGGAATCAACGATAACATAATCGAAATAAATAAATAATTAAATCAATTACATCTAAAGCAAGTTTAGATATACTGAGCGGTGTTCTAACAAAAGTTAAAGACACCGAGGAACAACGAGCGGGTCGCTAGCGTTTCACAGAAATCACGATCCGACCGTTTGGATCAAATCGGTTCGCGTATCGCGAAACCTTCTCTGATCGATTCGTCGCGTATCGCGACGACTCGAGTATTGGCGGTTAGGACTAGCGCCAGATGGAGACGGAACAGAGACGGCGGCACGGCTGTGGTTGTTCACGGCATCGGTAGTCCAAGTCAGCGGCGGCGACGAGACTGCATGGCAGCGACGGTTGCTGCGGCAGCGATGGTCGTTGTGGCGACAATGGTCGCTGCGGCGGCTGTTGCTACGTCGGCAGCTGCTGTTGCGGCGGCTGCTGCTGCTACGGTGGCTGTTGCTGCGGTGGCGGTGGCTGCTGTCGCGGTGGTAGCGGCTGTGACGGTTCGGGTGGTGGTAATGGTGGTTTCGGTGACCGTCGAGTGGAGAACGGTGGTAGCAGCAATTTGATACGATTTACGTCACAACGTCATTCCGAAATGAGGTCCGTGAGTCTAAATTGTCAACCATTTGAGTTCAGAGTAAGAATAGTTTTAGTTCAGAATTGTTCCCACAATTCTGGTCGACTACGGACAGTTTTGAATATTTTAAAATATTCATGGATATTTAAAATGTATAATATTTGAACACCTTGTGCAGAATTCGAACTCTGCATCTAATCGTATAGATCAGGTCAAATGTTTTGTGCAAACGTTGAAGTTCGACATCCCAACACTAATGTAGAACATCAATGTAGCACACAATTCAAGTACTACTTAGTAGTATTAACTCATTGATCAAACTTGATCAATAGACCTGTGAACTCTGTCCTACGTTCTTAACGTGTGTTTCCGTTTTGCTTATTGAAGTTGTTTCATAACTTTTGGTGTTTCTTATGAACAACAAAAGTACTTAAGTGAATTTGAATGCGTGATAAAACTTGTGCCCTTGGAGTGCACGTGGATTACTGTGTTATCACATGAGCACGTTAATGGATTGATTTAAAGAATCCACTTAACTTTCTTGAGTGTACTGTTACAATCATGATTCAAATTCTCCTTAAGGTGGCTTTATTGTTTGGTGAGTATGATGCCGCACTCATTATGAACAAATTTTAATGTCATCAAGATTAAGTAATGATGATGTGCTTTCCAGCTTATATCCTCGTGTAACCATTTACAGTGACATCATCACAATGTCCATATATTGGATTCCTTTTTTTTGGGTATCTTCTTTGATACGTCTCGTTATCCAGATAAAGATTAGTGGTGATGCTCCCACTTGCTTTATGTACACTAGGTATTCTCGTAATCACCTTTTCTTTCAAACTTCATGGATATAAATTTGCTAAAAAATTATTCAGCAAATATAATTTTCGTTTCCAAAAACGAGATCATTTAGTTTCATGAACTTAGTATGAATCTAAGTTGATCAACATCCAAATGTCATATTTGTCCATGAAATAGTAAGATGAAATCAAACTACTTGAGTATGATGGTATTCTTGATACGATCATCTTTGTGTTTGAAAAGTGATTGGGTATTTGACCAAATGGCGATTACCATATCAGAATGTAAAACCTGATTTGTGATCAAATGACTAATTAATGATGGAAGACTTCAAACAAGTGAAATCGACATTAAATTTCAATGGGAGTTGATAGTCATTTGTAGTGCCAACATGTTTTCATTAAAGCAACAACCTTTTGTTGATGAAAAGATGTTCATCTAATAAGTCTAGAATATATTCAAGAGTTAGTTTACATTATCCATTAGTTTCTAATGAAATACGTGTTTCATGAAAGCTAATTCAGATGTCTAATGATCTGAAGATTGATAATTGTTACTCAAGTCAGTCTACCGCAAGATTTCATATTGGAACTGGCTATGAGAATGCAAGTGATCAGAAGAAAACAATTCATGGGTGTGGGGTGTGGGCAATGATCATTGGCATGTCATAAGTCTTGTGTATCATTGGTTTCAATCTTGAAATCTTATCCTTAAGTCATGAGTAACACGTGTTTGTAAGGATGTAGAGACCTAGAAATTAAGGCTTTTGCATTAGATGTATTTTGGGCTTATTTTTAATTGTAATCGGGCTAACATGTGTGGGTTTTGTGGGTTTATATGGGTCCGTTCGGTTTTAAGGTGTATGGGCCGATATTTTGGTCTAGGTTAGGAGTTATCTTGTTTAGAAAGTTGGGTATCCCTGTTGGTCCGGGATCAACAACCGTTCACGATATCTTAATCTCGAACAAGTGCGGAAACCTTGTACGAGATCGATTCAAGAGAAAGTAGATGAAATAGACTTGATATGAGTGAAACACAACACAAAAAGATCAAATCTTGAATGATGAATGATGTGTTGCAAACACATCTCATTTCCGGGGTCTTTTAGTTAGATATTTGAGTCAGTTTGAGTCGGTTTTCCATTTTGTTTTAGTGTTTTCAGTTAAGTTTGAGTCGTTAGTTCCTTTTCATATTTTTATGTAAGTTTTGCAGTTTTGATGAAGTCCCGAGGCCTCGAGAGAAAGTTGGAAGAATAGAAGAAAAATAAAGAAGTGCTGAACAAGTAGGTCTAGGCGTATCGCCTGGAACCTGATGAGTGGGACGCGATACGCGCGTGAGGAAAGAGTCAACGGAAGCTTTAAGTCGGTTTGACCGACTATTTTGTCGCGGAGCAAGATCCAGGCGTATCGCCTGGGAGTTTCTGGTCTGTAGGCGATACGCTTGGAGGTCCAAAACCCGCAAAAATTGCCAAGTCGATATAAAATCAAGTTTAGGGTTTGTTTTCGTCATTCTCGACTTCCAGACGAATTGCAGAGGTTCCAGAGGCGAATTCAAGAGTAGAGGAGGCTGAGAATCAAGGGGAATTCAACGGTGGATCGATTCTTCATCTTAAATCATTAACCGGTTCATTTATTCTTCTTTGTTTCTTAGATTTGATCATGTTAGGGTTTAAAGTTTTAATCTTTATTGTGAATTCTGTACTTGACATGATTATTGGCTAAACTTGTCATGCCACCTAGACTCTTAGGATGACTATGATCTTTTGACGATTTCTATTCGGTTTTGACTTATTGATTGATGTTGCACTTTTATTAAATTCCAATGATTATCATGTTTGATGCATATGTGTGTTATGAGCAGATTATTAGTTGATTGTTGATGCTTAATTTACCCGCGAATGTCTTTCGGTTTAGGTAAATTAGCTAAAGTAGTTGACTTTAGGGTTAATTGCTAGAGTGTAGTTAGGGTTTCCTTGACTATTGCATTGATAATTGATTGATAGCTTGATTGTAATGTGCTGCTAAACTGGAGACTTAAAAGGTACAGGTTTAACGGGTAGTTGGGTTGGTTAAAGTTCTAGGGTTGCATTATCTCAAAAGGAAATGTCCTAGGGTTTTGTCTAGCTTGGTATTCCGTGTCATTCATGGTAGTTATTGGTAGCTCCTGTTAGGTCTGAGGTGCCCGAGATTAGGTTCGGAGGTGGTTAGGTCTAATTGAGGTAGGAAGGACTTAAAAGGTGAACTCCTGTTCGAGCGTTAGAAGTGTAGCTAGGAAGGACTTAAAAGGTGAACTAGCCACCATCAGATTAGTCATAACCGAGTGAAGTTGTCATTAGTGATTAGGATTCCGAGTCTAGGTGGTGGCTCTTCTTGTTCCTGAAGGTTGTCTCTAGGTTTCCTGCTTTCGTTTGTTGGTTGAGTTGTTAGGTAATTTTAGTTAATCAAATCTCAAATCAAAACCCAAATTACTCAGTATTTCCATTTCTTAGGTCCTAGGTTAGTTTTGTCTATAGAGTGTCTCTAGGGTTCGATATTCCCGGTCTTGCCTTAGCTATTCTACTATCCGATAGGTACACTTGCCTTAGGGTTCGGTTTAGTTTAGGTATTTTCGGTAAAATTAGGTGTGTCTAGGTCTAGGTTTAGGTCTAGGTTTTGATAGTATTTTTAGAGTCGTTCCGAGCACATCAAGTTTTTGGCGCCGTTGCCGGGGACACTTGGCAATTGGCAAGATTAACTTAGGTCGTCGTTAGGAAATTTTGAGTCTTTTTGGTTTTTCCGTGTCTAGAGTCTTAGGATTCCCGTTCTTGAGTCTAGATTTTTAGGTTTATTTTTCCTTTTAATTTTTCTTTGAGTCAGTTTCCCCATTTTATGCCACACACCCGTTCACGAGGTCCTCCTGAGTTGTCACCACTTTCTGATCCCGACGCGGATATTCGTGAACGGTTTCGCCTTCTACGCACCGAGCTAGAGGCATTCATCATTTCCACCACCCACTCCAAACCATCTTCTTCCACACAAACCACACGCGACACCAAACCCATCCCATTCCCCGATCTTTCATCTATGGCGGCACGTCGCACCGTCCACGAGCAGGCTAGCGCCGGAGTCACCGAGGCCCGGTTTGCTATTGCACAGCCTGCTATTGCCAACACCGCGAATTGGCAAGTTCCGTCCCACGTCATCAACGCTTTGACGCATTCCATCCAGTTTCATGGACGTGAGGACGAAGATGCACCGACGCATATCTCCCGTTTCATTCGTATCTGCAACACGTTCGGACTCACCGGAGTCGCGAACGAAATCATTTATCTGCGTCTGTTTCCATTCTCCCTTACGTCTCGAGCCGCCGAGTGGCTTGAGACGCTTCCGCCTAACTCGATCGCCACCTGGGACGATCTGACCGCGAAATTCCTGAAGAAGTACCATCCTCCAGCCAAGGCTTCACGTACTCGGGAGGAAATCCACTCTTTCAAGATGGACCCCGATGAGCCTTATTCTGCCGCATACGAGAGATTCAACACCCTTCTGAGTAGATGTCCGCAACACGGGTTGACGGACTGGGCGATCATAGAAAAGTTCTATAATGGACTTCCTTATTCTGTTCAGAAGGATTTCAATATTTCGGCTGGAGGGCATATGATGGAGAAGCTCACTGTGGATGAATGCAAACAACTGTTTGAGAGCTTCGCACTTGCTGAACAGCAGGCACCCGGAGGTCGGAGAGCCACCTTGGCCCCGACTAGATCACTCGCACCATCTACATCTACCCGGGGTGTCCATCACATTGGCTCAGAGACCATACCACCTAGGGAGTTAGAAAACATTTATAAAACCTTAGAAGAAATCAAACTCCACATCAAAGCCAAATGTGAGCTGTGCAGAGGCGCTCACGACACCCGAGACTGCCCGCTTGCTCCCGCTGAGCAGGTGGATTACATTGGAAACCGAAACCAGTTCGGTAATTCGTTCCAGTCTGGGTGGAGGAGTGGCCAAAATTCAGGATGGCGAGAGGGAGGAAATCCACCTGGTTTTCAGCCGAGGTATAATCAGAGTGGTGGAGGAAACGAAGGGCCGACCATGAAGGAGCTTACAGAGTTGGTCATGAACCAAACGCAGATTTTGCAGCAGATGAACGCGAGAGATGAGGCCACACAGAAGAAGCTGGCGGAGCATGATACGTTATTGAGGAATCAGCAAGCCTCATTCCTGGATTTGCAGAGGTCGGTTGGAGATATCGCGAAGCAGCTGAAGGAGTTGAACGCCCGTGGAGGACAATTTTCTGGTAGCACTTACAAGAACCCCAATGCCAACGTGAATGCCATTACTACTAGGAGCGGGAGAGTCGTTCAGAGTCCATCACCGGCAGTAGTTGAGGAGGAGCCGGTTGATGAGGAGATTGTGTTAGAGACGCCTGACGGGAGGGTGCATGAGAGCGTAACGCCAGCAAGTACCGCACCAAACGTCGAGGCTGAGATAGTGAAGAGACCGCCGGCTGGAGAGAAGCCGCTGAAGTGGGAGGCGGTGAGAGAGAAGAAGAGAGTTAGGTTTGCGCCCCAACCGATCACAGCAGAGGACCTGAAGCGTGTTCCGTATCCTGAGAGGTTGGTCCAACAGAAGAATGCGCGTGAGTACAATCAGTTTTTAGAGCTTCTTAAGCAACTTAGGGTCACTTTACCTTTTACTGATGTTATTAAACAAATGCCTAAGTATGCCAAATTTTTAAAAGATATGTTAACAAATAAGAAGAAGCTTGAAAATTTTTCTGATGTTACACTTGATGCTAATTGTTCTGCTGTAGTCCAGAATAGGTTGCCTGAAAAATTGACTGATCCTGGTACATTCACAATTCCGTGCTCTTTTGGTGATTCATCTGTCACATGTGCTTTAGCAGATTTAGGTGCCTAGTATTAATGTTATGCCATATTCTGTTTTCATGCACCTAGGATTAGGCGAGTTAGAACCGACTAGGATGACGATCTCGTTAGCAGATAGGTCGGTAGTTAGGCCCAAAGGAATAGTGGAAAATGTGCTTGTGCAAGTTGATAAATTTTTGTTCCCTATAGACATTGTGGTGGTGGTCGCCTTACTTCTCCGACAGGCTCTCCCGTTACAGGGTCAGTTCCAGTTTCCATCCATCGAACCTGTTTAAGATCAAAGTTCACAAAATTATTTTCTGCCAAATGGCTCATCAGGTTGTTACGAACTAGATCTCCATCTTCATTTCTCCATCTGTTTATAAATGGTGCCCTCAACAGATTTCTGATCTCAGGTTCTGTCCAGGAGTGAAATTGCCCTCTTGTTCTGTAGTATTCCACTGGACTATACCCGTCTCTGATCACGGCGAACAGCTTCTTCTCTCCATCGTAGTGCCAGCATAATATTGGTTCACGGCTCCCCCTTTTGTCAATATCGCTTTTACCCACATCAATTGCGTACAGTGTGGAGGGAGGACCTTGGAAGAAATCCTTGAACCAGTTGTCGTGACTTTCCGGTGCTTTGGAGATGATTCTTCCTCCACGAACATAGTCAGCCATTACAATCGTGTCATCACCTTCATCCTCATGCACTTCTTCAGCAGCTTGAGCATTTTGAGAAGAACTCTGTTCGGGGGCACCCTGAGCACTTAGGCTACCAGTCTTTTCCATGAGTTCTAGCTTTTTCCTTAACTCATAGAAGCTTGCATACAAGAACCCAATGCTAGCCTCATTCCTGCTCTCCTTCTCCTTTAACATCTTGTTTTCCTCCTTCAGCTCTTTTATCTCATTCTCTCTTCTTCTGTTCTGAGACAATAGAAAGTTGATCTGTGGATCGGCACTAATCCGTAGATCTAATGGAAGATCACCAGCTTGAGCACTCTCTCCAACAAATGTTGGATACGGACGAAAGCTTGGTATGACGGGAGGCTGGCTTGATTCAGAAGATACGTTCACTCTCACAGGACTTGGCTCAACCAACATACTATCCACATCGAAGAATTGCCTTTCCTCATGAACTGGGCTATGTTCAGTTAGAGTAGGACTTTCAGTCTGCATTGGTGTTGGTTCTTGGACATTAGCTTGATTTTCAGCTTGAGTTGAGCTTTGAACATTTGCAGGTTCTGATGCGTCGTCATTCTGCTCACTGGCATCTGAACGGTCAAACACCATCAGGCTTGAGCTTGTTTTCAGAAACTTGAACCTCAGAGTTCTAGGATCAGTCTTCTTCCTTGGCGAAGGTTCATGTACCAGAATGGGCTCTTCAATCACATCATGTTTAGTAACATTCAGGTTCAACTCTGGAGGGGTTGCATCACTACTTGAAGATGTGATCAAGTCATCCCTTGCTCTCTTGTGACTAATGGACCCCAATTCCCCATAGATATCGTCATTCAAATTCTCATATTCCGGGAAAATGTCGTCCATCACGTTCTCTTCATCAGAAGGTATAACCTCAGCTTCTTCTTGAACATTCACAACCACAGTTGTTGTCACATCATGGTCTTCAGCAACAGACACATTGACCGGATGGACTTCTGGTTCAGAATCAGATTCTTCTTGCTCTTGTTCCCTCGCAACTTCAGGGAAAGCACCTCTTTTAGACCATTCCAATCTCCCTTGATAGGTACTCTTTCCCTTTCGATCTTGTGTTTGCAAGCCGAACACACTGTTATCCATGAACTTGATATCCAGCTTCTCTATCCTTTCTTCTATCATAGGATATTTCATAACCACCATCTGCACAAATCTTGGCGTCATCAGGAAGTGTTCTCTGGCGCTCAAATCAGCATTGCCAATCCAATCCATCAGCATCATTTTTGAAAATTTGAAGTCCCAGTCTAAGGCCAATGCAACAAACGCTGTGCCATGCACTTTGTTTAGCTGATCATAACGTGTTCTCTTCCCTAAGAAGGACTTCTGCATGTAGTGAGCCAAACACCTCCAGTAGTGCGGCAATAACTTCTTGAAAATGGGAGGGAACTTTCCTTCATACCCTTAGGATTGAGCACATTCTAACACGACAACCTTTGAGTACTCTATTGAATCTTCAGCTCTGTCATTAATGTTCAAACCCTGACGAATGTCTTCTTCAATGTCACACCCCAACCGACGGCGGAATATGTCGGGGCATGATGATTGTCCAGATGCTCATGACAACTAATTAAAGTTGAAATTTATTTAACATGCCTCTTTATTTCATTTATTGGAATATTTTACAAACAGGAACAGACAAAACATAGCAACATAGATACGGTAATTAAACAGTGATTATCTAGGTCCAGCATCCTATAGCGATCACATACAGCTCAAACACGATTACCTGCAACATGTATAAGATAAAGTGTCAACTACAAAAGTAGTTGGTGAGTAAGCATAGGTTTAATACATAATATCAGTATAAATCATGCGATCTATGTGTTTAGTGAATGTTCATAGAATATGATAAACAAGTATTGTAATAGTGTAATCAACCGCGTATCAAACCCTTGACAATTAGGCTTTCAATCACAAGGCGCTACACGCGAAGCATGCCAAGTGGGTTGTCAAACCAATAGATCTATTATTGTTACCCCGGCTCGGTATGTTAATGAGTACGCATGCTAGTGTAATAGTATTGGAATATAACAACAATCATGGTCCAAAACAAGCTTAACACATCAAGAACACACATAACGAGCATAGGATTCGCATTTAGTTTTAGATAGGTAAATATAGAGTTTGGAATTTGAGATAGAGATACATGTTACACCCCAAAGTATTAAAAGAGAAGGGGGCTATGAATACTCACCTGATAAGGTGATAGGAAAAGAGACAACGCCGATTCGTGAAGGACAAGTAACTCAAGGATTATCCTAATGAATCAAATAAGGTATATGAATATAGGAATTCAAAATGAATCAAGTTTTAAGTATTTGAGGAAGGTTATATTTGATTAGGTCAAAATTACCATTTTGCCCTTCTATAGGTAAATTAGGGTTTTAGTAAAGATGTGTATTCCTAATATTTTATCAATTATCACTTCTAAGCTCATGAATACTTATTGTATATAAAATTATGATCTAGTACCAAAAATCAAGTCTTAATATCTTCCGGTTTATTTATTATTAAATAAACATATTCAAAACCCTAATTTTAATAAAATAATTAAATAATTACCAAAACTCATTAGATTTTGGAACAAACTTAGGGTTTTACTCATAATAATATATAATGATATTCTTGAAAACATTAAACCCTAATTTCACTTGTTTATCCGGTTTTTGTAAAATAATTTCCCGAAACCCTAATTTAAGCATAAATAATAAATAAATATCAAAACTTATTAGATTTTGAAACAAACTTAGGGTTTCATTCATAATAGTATATTATAATATTTAAAAAATTATAGAACCTTATTTCAACACCGTTTATTCAATTTTGGCAGAACAACGACATGAAAACCCTAATTTCGGTGTAATTTTATATAAAATACCAAACATGCTCAAAACTTGAAATTAACTTAGGGCTTTCTTTGTATACATTATTTTAAGATTACCTACAAAAATTTAGACCCTAATTCCAACCCAATCACCCAAAATCAAAGATTTATCTCAAGAACCCTAATTTTAGCATGAATTTAAAAAGCATACTTAGAATTCGAATTTGGAAAAACTGAGAGAGGTTATTGTTAATCATACCTAGAGGACCTTGACTGCTGAATCTCAGATCAAAACTCCAAACGAGCAGCTCGAATTTGATAGACGAAGTTTCGGACGAGTTTAAGGGTTTTTGGGTTGATGATTCGCGAAATTGGTGAGTTTGATTGATGATTCGAGCCCGTTTTTATACTGATCAGGAGCGCAGGGGGTTCCTACACGTATCCCAGGTGACTAATCGAGCTAAAATGACACGAATTCGATCCTACATGAGCTGGAACATCGTGACTAAGGTGCTGGTCGCTTTCAGCGACCAGATTGGGCGGAGGTACGCGCAGGGGGGGGGGCTGGGGCTCGGCGACCCGCCAAGCACTTTGCTGCTTTGGCAGTTTTGGTCCCTCAAGTTTATAATTGCATTTTTGACCCCGAACTTCTACCGAACTGTTATTTTATGCACCAAATCATTATAAAACATGTTTATAAAAGTTTCTAAGTCTCGGGACATGCTCGATGATATACGAATACGTGCGTTTTATAACTTTCAATAAATTGCACATTTAGTCCCTCAACTTTTGTTTTATGTGTCTTAGCTTTATATCTTTCGATGTAACTAATGTTTTAAGTTCAAAATGATATTAGAATACTTTCTTAAGATTTATAAGGCTTGGGATACGTTTAACGATGCTTAAAATATTTATTTTATATATATTTATATATATATTATTTGTTAAAAACTATGAAAAATCATCAAAATTCATTAAAATTCATCATAATTCACCATATTGATTCGTGATATAGAATTCATTAAATATAATGTTATAGAATAATAGAATGAGAATTCTTGGAATGTACGAACTCCCGATTAATACCGAAATCGCACGAAAACTCGTATTTTTGCTACTTTTGTTTTAAACCTCGAACTTTTACGAAACCTCACATACATTTACTTGTGTGTATGACTAGTATTACCCACAAGTATTATATATGTTTAGAATGCTAAAGTTTTCCGGTTTTGCACAATTAGCAAAAACAACTGAGTTATGGATCCGATTTGCACTGAATTGAAACATCGAATTTCACGAATATTGTGATTGAAGGATTAAATCATGGAATACATGAAATAACAATATAAAATACGAAATGATTCTTTATTGATTATCAACCAAGATAGAAAACGGGTCGGGTAATTACAATGGATTAACCGAAGTGTTACATTCAAGAATCACAATTTGTCGGTTTTAAATGGTTGCAGTGATCCTTGTCTTGTCAGCATTTGCTCTTGCTGTTCCCCAGAATTTTCTGACGAGTTGCTTATCGATCAGCACACTTGTCCGAAGAGCATGATTAATTTTGCAGACATTCAATCCTGCCACCAGAGAGTAGAATAGCTGCATATGTCTTTCAGGAGGGTCATCAAGATAGGCCGGGATGCAGTGATCTCTTTCAAAGTGTATCTCTTCGTCAAGCATATCTTCTGCCATCTGATAAAACGAGACAAATGCATCAGGCTTAAACTCATCAAAGTGCAATTATGTTTGTCAACATCTTCTTGAAGTTCAATTGATTATCACATTTAACTTGTTAAGTTCAGAAAATCTCAATTCAAACTTTCAAGAAAAGAATTTGATTTTGAATCACAAATTAACAAACACATTTAATTTTATCTTAACAGCGATTAAGTTTAATGAGATTAAAAAAAAAATAGGTGTTTATGATTTTAATTAAAAAATCAAATGTGTTTGCGATCCACTATTCAAGTTTACGATCTGAATATCGGGTTTACGATCCGATTGTTGGTTCACGATCGGGTCAAAATCAATTCGGCATAGGCCCAGTCGTAATCTCTCGATAAAACCCTAAGCCCGATCGTAAACATCGAGAGTCGGAAATGTGTTCAATCGTAAACACCGAGTCGTAGACACCGATCGGAAACACGAAACGTCGTCTTCTTCATTGAACTTATCGTAAACACAGAAATCTCCCATGGAAGCACCTGCAACACCCTCGGAAACACATCAAAACACCTGAAATATGCAAAATGAGCAACCAGCACTACCTTTTAAGTGTTGCAAACTCGAAACCGACTTCTAATCACGAGTATTTAACACAGAATCACAAGAAAACCTAGAATGGTCTTGAACTCACAAAAATCGTGAATACACCGACGGAAACAGTCGATCGGAAAGGGGTTTTGAGGGTTTTGTGGTCGGAAATCGAAGACGAGGGTGTTGGAGTGCTCGGGTTACACAGTGGACGGTCGGAGGTGGGTTGAATCGATTTTCCGGCGAGGTAGAGGCGGTGGCTAGGGTTTCGCTACGGCGGCCATAAACACAGAGAGAAATGAGAGTTGTGATCGTAAATGGGAGAGGGGATCGGAAATGGGGAGGTTGAGGGTTTTATTTAAAAAAAATTCACTAAGGCCCCTCATGTTTAGAATACATTTTAAATAATACCCAAACTTCATTTACTTGATAATTCTCATGAAAACGTGTTAACTTTGAAGAATTTGAGAACTACCAAGCTTCCCCTCAGACTCATACCCCGAGTATCTGATCATGATCATAAAATTTAAATTTTAAACATTTAAAGACCTAAACAAAAATAAATCATAAAACAAAGATAACCTTATTGCAGAATTAAATATTCACTTGACCCGAAGCTGATAATAATTCATGGATCAAACCAGAAAAATCTTTGACTGAGGAACCCTTTTCAGCTTCTGTTACTTGACGCTCTAGATGATTGCCCAAAATTCCACATAAACTCACATCCAGATAAAATTTTTAAGTGCTTAATTATAGTACATAATTACCGTCATGTTTAACTGTCCACACACCCAATTGTTCATAGCAAAACCTACCCAACCTCAGAGTTTATTGAGGATTCACAAACCCCCAACTTGAGGAACCATGCAACACCGCTATGACTACCACTTATTTTCTTAATTATCAGTCGGTGATCAGGTCGGCCGCATAAGCACGCAGAGAAGACCAAACACAATAATTATTTATCTTTATAACTTTTCCTTTTTCATTTTTCTTTTTCTTTTCAATTTTCTTTTTCTTTTCATTTTTTTTTTGTGGTGTTTGTCATAACAGCAGAAACATGGCGTGCGAGAGAGTGAATACTAGGTGAATACCACTCTCAACCCATTTTTGCTGGGACTCAGTCTTTCAAACTATGTAAACTAGGATGGAAAACTAAACATATATAGAAGTTAAGTTTACTGCACTTACTTGGATGATCATAGTTTTTGATTGAGCTTACCGACACGTCATCTTTGAGCCGTCTTTCACTTCTTCCTTGCACGTGTCAGTCTCCGATTGTCTTCGAAATTTATATCACTTCCTACCAACTCAAGGCAAACAAAAGACTTCATAAAAACCTCAAACAGATTGTCAGATTTTTCTTAAACAGTGACATTTCTTCCCCTGTTTTTATGAGGCTTTTGAAGCATAAAACTCCCATTTTTTTTAATAATAATAATAAACATAACTATATACAAACAATTCTGATCAGATCATTCCTCTAAGGCAATCATCCTTAGGCCTTCAACACATATTTCAAAATTTGAACGAGGAAGGGGTTTTGTGAAAAGGTCTGAAACATTTTGATCTGAGCTTACCTTTTCCAACCGAATCAACTTCCTATCATAGCAATCACGAATGAAATGTACCTTGATGTCTATATGCTTTGTTTTGGAATGTTGAACATGATTTTTAACAATTTGCGGAGCAGCAACATTATCACAAAAAATTGGAGTGTTAATGAATTCCATACCGTAGTCAGTTAGCTGATTTTGAATCCATACTACCTGCAAGCATCCAGCTGATGCTGCCGAGCATCCAGCTGATGCTGCCACATATTCAGATTCTGCAGTTGATTTAGACACGATATGCAGCTTCTTACTCTGCCATGAGATGAGTCTGTCTCCCATGTACTGACAACCACCGGTTGTTAATTTCTTGTCAAGATCACTACCTCCATAGTCACTATCAGTAAAAGCAAACAATTGGAAATCAGTATTCTTTGGGTACCAAGGTCCAAGCCGAGGCCTGCCCTTCAGATACCTAAAAATACGTTTAACATCAGCTAAATGAGAGAGTTTAGGATTAGCCTGATAACGTGCACACACATACACACTACATGCATGATGTCTGGCCTGCTTACTGTTAGGTACATGAGTGACCCGATCATTGACCGATACAAGAATTCACTCATTGGTTCCCCATCTGCATCCACTGTCAGTAGAGGCCGGGATTCCATGGGAGTGGAGATGGGCTTGGAGTCCTGCATCTTGTATTTCGCCAGAATCTCATTCACGTATTTTGCTTGATGAATGAGAATTCCAGTTTCATCTTGTTTCACTTGTAATGCCAGGAAAAAGTTCATCTCCCCTTGATCACTCATCTCAAACTTCTTTGTCATGATATCTTCAAACTCGGTGCACAATTCTTCATTTGTAGAGCCGTAGATGATGTCATCCACATACACTTGCACCATGATGATATCATCATTCACCTTCTTTCTAAATAAGGTTTGATCAACCACTCCCCTTGTATACCCATTCTCCACCAAATGCTTGGATAGAGTCTCATATCATGTGTGTGGAGCTTGATGCAAACCATACTGGGCTTTATCCAGCAGATATACATGATCTGGATGTTCCTCATCCACAAACCCTGGTGGTTGACCCACATAAATTTCTTCATTCATGTCAGCATACATGAAGGCTGTCTTGACATCCATTTGATGCACTGTGAAATTGAGATATGTTGCAACAGCAAGGAAAATACGAATTGCTTCCAATCTAGCCACTGGAGCATATACCTCATCATAATCAATCCCATGCACCTGTCTATGTCCCTGAACAATCATCCTTGCGCTGTTTCTTACGATTATACCCGTATCATCTTTCTTGTTCTTGTACAACCATCTTGTGGGTATAACCTTTTTATCTTCTGGCCTTTTCACTAGTCGCCACACTCCCAATTTTGAGAATTGATTCAGTTCATTGTGCATAGCCTCCATCCAGCTTGGATTTTTAAGAGCTACCATCATATTTGGAGGCTCTATCTGGGAGATTGTTAGAGCATATTCCTATGCTAACGTTGTGTCTCGTGTATTGTATCTAGTCAAGAGCTTCTGTGTGAGTCAGTTAGTCTTCTGGCCGGATCACATGATCCGCCGGACCAGTTGATACGGCGGACCAGATGGTATGCTGGTGATCCGCTGGCTTATGACTAAGTGACTATAA
>JBCNJP010000027.1:41390462-41407258 GCA_039602395.1 Deinandra increscens subsp. villosa | reverse complement strand
AATTATAGTGGTCCCCACCTGAATTAGTGGTTAAGATTTGGTTCTCAAAAATTCTCATTTGAACGTAACCATATATATATATAATATATAAATATATAGGGAAAGTATAGAGTGAAAACCCACTTGAGTTGTAAAATCTTTGAAAACCCATCCAAGGGTTGTTAGCCTATCCACCTCACTCTAATTTGTCTTTAGCAAAAGGGTAAGATTGTATTTTCATCTTTCTTTCATCAATTATGACTTTTGTGTTTTCAATGTCTCATCCATCATCTTTTCTTCCTAGATAACCCCCTTCCATATTTTTCTTTTCTTTATTTTTCATTTACCCTTATTTATCCTTCTTTAATTCTTCTTCTTCTTCATATCAAGAACACCCATTAACTTTATTAATGGAATTCAAAAAACCTTAAAAATTCGAAGAATGCAACCTCCGAATTTAATGTCATCTCCTCAACATTAGTTTCCTCACAATTTGGAAGACCATTTTCATTGTACGGAATCATCCAATGATTTTAATATCAATAATAGACAAACTTATGAAGGTATGTTAGGAGTTTTTTCTTTTTAACCTTCCTTTTTCTAAATGATTTTTCCACCCAACAGTTTTATATGTACTTACATATGTTTTATTCAGTGATATTTTACGTATATGAAATGATGAACTTGTTTTCTTCCTAGGTCATTAGATTTTGTGTCAAAGATGAAGAAGCTTATCAAGAACTCAAGAACAATTAGTTTTTATATATTTTTGTTAGCTTTTATATATTTTCTTATGTTGTCATATATTTTTATTATTTTTTAAATGTTATTGTATGGTTACTTATAAGTTAATAAAATATATTTGTTATTTTTTTAGTATATCCGTCTAGATAATTTACATATGTATAATGTTGTGGGCATAATGTTTAATAACACTAATATTTCTTTTACATATGTTAAATCTCCATATATTATTAAATTTACATATGTAAATTACTTGTGCTACATACGTAAATTAGACGAAAATCTACGTATGTAAATTACTTGGATGTACATATGTAAATTACTTGAATTTACATATGTTACATGTTTGTGATGTTTATGTATATGAACTGATTAGCTTTTTTTTATTGAATTTACATATGTAAATTACTTGAATTTACATATGTAACATGTTGTGATGTTTACGTATATGAAATCGTGAACTTGTTTTCTTCGTAGGTTACAAGATATTTTGTCAAAGATGAAGATGATCATCAACAACTCAAGAACAGTTAGCTCTTACATATTTATGTTAGGTTGTTATACTTTTTTGTTATTTTTTAAATGTTATTGCAATGCTTACTTAAAAGTTCATATAATATATTTGTTATTTTTTTGGTATATCTGTCTCCATTATATATGTGCATCTTAACAGTTTTTTCTTTATCGATTAGTGTTAAGTCTAGTTTGTAACATGTTATATCTCATTGCATATTTAAATTTACATATGTAAACTTGCGTTACATATGTAAATTTACGTTTGTTTAATGTTACATCTCATTATATATTTAAATGTAGATATGTAACTTGCTTTACATATGTAATTTACTTGGATTTACATATGTAAGTTACTTGAATTTACATATGTAACATGTTGTGATGTTTACGTATATAAACTAATTAACTTTTTTCTTCAATTTACATATGTAAATTACTTGAATTACATATGTAAATTACTTTAATTTGCATATGTAAATTACTTGAATTTACATATGTAACATGCTGTGATGTTTACGTATATGAACTGATAAACTTGTTTTCTTCGTAAGTTAAGAAATTTTGTGTCAAATATGAAGATGATTATTAAGAACTAAAGAAAAATTAGTTTTTATATATTTTTGTTAGTTTGTTATATATATATTTATTATGTTGTTATATTTATTATTTTATAAATGTTGTTGTAATGGTTACTTATATGCTAATAAAATATATTTGTTATTTTTTTAGTATACATGTCTAGATAAATTACATATGTATAATGTTGTGAGCATAACACTACTAGAAAAAGGGCCTTTCTTGACGCGCAAACGATGACGCACACTTATTTATGACGCGCAAAAACGCGTGTCATCAAAAATCTGTCATAATTTGTAAAATATTAAGATTAGATGACGCGCAATTTTGAGCGTCATTAAATCTCTGTCACAAATAAATTAAAAAAAACACGGAGTACACTTTAAAACGTGCGCGTCATCTCAAAGTGTCGTTTTATATTTTTCATTTTCCCGCTCGAATTTTTGCCCTAATTTTTTCCCCCTCTAATAGCCCCCCACCCCCAATTGCTCCATCTCCAAAGAAATTAAAAGCCCTAATCTCGGCAGTCCCTCTCCTCTTAAGATTCCGAGCACCGCCTTCTTCTCCGCTTCTGCCAGGGCAAATCTGAAGCCCTAATTTATCGACCTTCACTTCTCCAGGCCATCACGAGTTCACGGCTTCGATGCCCTCCACCTCCTCACGAAGAGACGTCACGACCACGCCCTCCACCGCTCCACGAAATTTGCTCTCCTCCCGTCGCCATCTACAATCTCCTATCGACTGCAGGATTCAGCAACGTTTTTTTAGCGACTTAAGCACAGGGCCAAATATGGTTGACTGGTTGCTCATTCATCTTATCAAATCTGGCTCGTTTATAGTCCATTCTCAGCGATTTGGGTATGATTTCTGTCCATATGGTTGCGAAGAATATCAATTTCATCTTGTTCACCAAAATAATCAGAAAGTCGATCATTGGTCCAGATTCTCAGGTGATAGCAGCACCAATGGCGAACACTTCGAAATCCTCTATACTCATTCACTGCAAAATCGACTGGGTTTCTGATTTTGATTGTCACCGTCGTCCACTATAGTTTGTAAGTTCATGATTTACATTTGATTCATTTTTATTACTAACCCTAACCCTAGGAGTTTCTGATTTGATTTGGATGAACCTTTTTTTAGGGTTTATTTGCAGAATATATGCCAGTTGATTTTAGCTAGTCAGCTTTTGTAACTGATAACAGTATGCAATGTTATATGTATAGTATAATTGTTGCAAGAATAATTGATGACCTAGAGGTTGTGTTTAGTTGTATGAATCTAATGAATGTTGTCACACCCCCAATTAACCACTAACGGAGTTCATACCGTTAAGGGGTGCGAGCAAACCAGGACCACAACCATTAGTTACAAATACTAAACGAATCAGAGTAAAGTCCAAACATATGTCATAAATAAAGTCTCAAAATACGCAGCGGAAAATATTGTCTTAGCACTAACCACGTGCTTTACAAATCATTGTCTTAAATTCCCAATTTGGTGTAAACAAAAATAAAATATCTTCATGTGCTATGCCAACCCGCTCCAGATACTCCTCAGCGATCTGCAAAAGTTTAAACCACGCAAGTGTCAACCTAACGGTTGGTGAGTTCACGGTGGGCTTGTCATGCAGTGGCCCGGTCTCATAATCATAATCGTGTCAACATATACTTATGAAATATTTATTTGTGAAAAGCAATGCTTAGTGATATCCATAATCATAGTATTGTGGTTTAGTAAAAGTAATGTCCGTAACATACGTTATCGGGTATGTACTAGTTATGTATAGTTAAAGTGCTCATCCGATATCGCGGGTAGCTAATCCGTTGTTCCATGCACTAAGGAAGTTTGTACCAATGACTGATAATTTTCGTAGTGGCATCGCCATCATCTATTTTGTTTTGCGGACCTACGTCATCGCGGCTTTGCCTCCCCCGTGTCCTCTCGGGATCACGGTCAGATAGGCTGATATTGTACCTCCGTGCACTTCCCGTGTCACGAGGCGGAGTTTGTCAGACTCCAGTAGATCTACCCAACATCCCCTCGCTTTACAATTAATGGCACAATTAAGTTGAGGACTTTTTCAGTTATAAGGCAATCCTTAGAAATCATGTGATATCATGTGGTTAGACTTTAACCTACACTAGCCATATTAAAACGGTTTACTTTGGGTTCTCATGAATCCCGAAAACATTTTCAGTTTCGTTTTAGAAATAGTTGTTTAAGTAGTTCACAAGTGTCTCCCATAAAACACTTCAAGTTCATCAAGTGGGTGCCAAGCACTCCTAAGTTTTCAAGTTCATCAGAGAGGTGCATAGCACTCATAAGGTTGTCAGCATTGTTTTTCATTGAGTTGTTCGGTGTGCCCCAAACGGGCTCACAGTAAACGGGTTAGTGACACTCACCTTTGGTTGCACTGCTACACTTGCTAAGGTGGTGTTTGTTATTTCTGAAAAAGCTCTTCTGTCCTCTTATGTCTGCGCCGCGCAGACCACGCACAGAAATTTAGGTCTGCAGACTGTTTGTTTTTCCGAAGACATCTCATTAAAAAACGTCTGCGCGGCCTCTTCCTGGTGCAGATGTGGCTCAGTCACTTCTAACATCTTCTGACATCTTCTAACCTTCTCTTTAAACTGTTTTTTCATAAACAAAACATTTTAAACAGTAAAAAACGTTTCTAAACAATTTCTTTTAATGTTTTTTTAAACATTTTTAATTTCTAAAAAAAAAATTTTAATATTTTAAAAAGATAATTCTAAAAAAAACTTTTGTATACAACTTTTAAAAAAACGTATTTCAAACAATTTTCTTTAAAACGTTTTAAACAGTTATTTAAAAAATTAAACATTTATTTAAAAAAATGTTTTAATATTGTTTAAAAAACGTTTTTTAAATAGCTTTTATATAACATTTTTGTACTTTTATTTAAAAGAAAACATTTTAAATAAAAACTATTGGTTAAAATATGCAGAAAGAAAATAAAAAAGTTTAAATGGTAATTATCTATAAGTTTAAAAAAACGGTTTATTTAAATTTCAATTTATTTTAGCAGTCTGCAGAAGTTAAAAAAAAACAAACACTCTTCTTTTTACAGACTGCAGACATTTAGTCCACCTCTTCTTCTACAGATGTCTGCAGATGTGGTTCGCAGACTGCAGACATTTTACCTCTTAAAAAACAAACAGCACCTAAGTATTCCAAGTATTGTTTGCTTAACGAAGACCTAAGAACACATTTAGGTCTTAAGTATTAGTTTTGTGTCTAATATTTAATTTACGTCACTATGGCCCATAACATAGCACGTTGGAACTATGACACGACATACCGACACTCGACACCGATGGTTGATCATAAACGAGGGTTCACATAACTCAGAAATCAAAGCATGTTTCATTATTGCATCATCATGTAAGTCATGGCATAACATTCAAATAAGTTGCACAAGTTCGGGTTTTGGTCTTGGCACAGTTTCGCTACACAGTTTCGTTACAGTTTCGCTAAGCAGTTTCGCTACGCAGTTTCGCTATGTGCACGGGCAGCACTTTCGCTAGGGAATACCCGATGACACAGTTTCGCTAGCTAGTTTCGCTCGAAACTGATGACACAGCTTCGCTAGCATAGCTTCGCTCGAAACTGGTTTGAACTTTCGTTCAGGGACAAGGTCTATGGTTGTTTCGCTCGGTAGTTTCGTTCAGGCAATACACAGGCGACACTATAGTTTCGCTACATAATGTCGCTTGATGAATATTCAAAGGGTCTGCGAAACTACAGTTTCGCCTAAAGAATGCCCAGTTTCGCTAGTCGCTAAAAACCCATAAATTTGACTGAAAATCTTTCTAACAGCTTCCATACTTCATATAATTCATTATCCAGCATGTATAAACATTTACCAACATTAAACAGTAAGATTTAACACCTTAAACATGGATTTTCATCATCAAGTCATCAAGAACACATTTTAAGCATAAAATGACCTAACTAGCATAAATCTTCATTATGGAATGATTTTACACGTAAAGTTGCAGGCTTTATAACAGATCTAACATCCCTAAGCATCATACTAGAAGATCAGGCCATTACATGGAGGTTTAGGTATGCTTTTTAAGAAAACACATAGAATATGCATGAAGAGATGGTTTTGAGACTCACGGTTCGATCTAGGATCCGAATGGATGATGTCTCGAGGTTGAGATCACGTCGGCTTGTGGTGTTTCTCGCCTGACCAGATTTCACAGGAGAAGAGATGGAGAGTGTGTGTGTGTGTTTTGTGTGGTTTATGCAAATGGGGAGTAATTAGGGTTTTATGGTCTTTATATCAGGAGCTAGTTTCGCTGGCAGTTTCGCTGGCCAAGCGAAACTGGCTCTGAACACATGCAAATCAAACAGCTTAGCCGGCTACCGAGCGAATCTACATTTTCGCCCGGTAGTTTCGCTGGAAACCAAAAGGGGCCAATTTACATTTTATTATCAATACTAAATCATGCGTTTAAATCACATTGCACATAATGACAATAAATAAATAAACACATAACACATATGGACGGGTTCGGTGATCAACCAAAGGTCGTGGACGTATTCGGCCTAGTTAAGCATTAGTTACTAAGTTAACACTTATAACGTAACTAACGGAGATTGTCTAACGGAAGTTAAACTTGGAATTCTCGGATGTCACAAATGTTCATTTGACTTAATTGGTTTGATGATTCTTCATCTGATGCATTTCTGTTTTGTCATATGGGTTAAAGATGCTGGAATGTCAACCCTTGGAGGCCAGATACTTTATCTTAATGTCTAAGTTGATGAGCGAACAATATACGAAAAAGAGGCCAAGGATAAGAATAGAGAGAGCTGGTAAGCTAACTGATTTCTTGATTATACATGGTTGATTTTCAGCTAACTGATTTCTTGATTATACATGGTTGCATTTTGATATCTGTCAATTTGAGATTTATTTTGACTTTTCTAGTCAGATTCATCATGCCACACCCTTTATGTGCTCATTGCCCTCTGTGACCTCGGTTTGAACCCAGAGGCACTTGCTGCAGTGGTCAAGGAGTTTCGCAACGACCCACCGTTGACCTCCTCTACGCCATCAAGTGATTGATGGTTATGTTAATTTATGTAAGTCTTAGGGAAAGATAATAGTGAAGTACAAGCTTTGAAATCTCAAAATCAAAAGAAAACTCTTTGTTAAAGATGTATATAAAAGAACATTTTAGATTTCCCATGCAGGTTAATCTTTGCTCTGTACTATTGCTTATGTGTTTAGTAACTTTTTTTTATCCAAGTTTGGATATTTAATTATGTTATGAGTTTAGTAACTTTTTATCCAAATTTGAACATTTAATTATGCTTATGTTTTTAATCCAGTGAAAACCATTGCAGATTTGGGATGTTAGAATTATTTGGAGATGGGGTTAGGCTGGATTTGGTTACCAGCAGCAACTGGTACCTGGAATGAGACTGGGTGGCGGTCCTATGCCAAACTTTTCATGTACTTTTTTTGTTCAACAAGGGTAGCAGGAGCAACTGTAACTCCTTGGTGGGAGATATGATTACAAGTAAGTTACCATCTAGTTAGGCAAAGCTGTTTTAATGCAATAATCCGGTATCTAATAGCTGTGGCGACTGGTATAGAAGTTGAACATCCTTGCCACTATTGCATAACGGTTTGTTTTGCTATGCTAGATAAGAAAAATACTTACATGCTGCCAACCTGCTTTGTTTGTAACTATATAGTCAATTTTATATGCATGTTCTCTGCTACCTGCTGTATTTCACCTCTGTATCTAACAGGGACTACTGTTGAACAATATGATGGACTTTAATACGGATTTATGGGCTTTTGAATCACCCCAATCCGAGTTCGTGTGACCAAGATATGACCAAAACAAGCTTAACGGGTCAAAACACACATGTCAGGTTACAACTGCAATTACTGGAAACTGTAGCAGCTTATTTCGACTGATTTAGCTGGATGATATGGTAAAGGACATGGATACGAGTTCATGGCTTTTTGAATCATCCCAATCCGAGTTCGTGTGACCAAGATATGACCAAAACAAGCTCAACGAGTCAAAACGCACCAATGGATGCTAAGGAATGACAAAGATTAGAGACTAGACTGAAGACTTTAAAGATGCGGTCAACATAAAATGTTGTAAGAATGCTAAGGAAAATGATATGGTGTTAGATTTATTATTATATGTTTATTGTTAGCATACCAGACACATTTGTAAACTATGTTAACTTTGTAATGTTTGCTATATATATGAAATGCATTATTGTGCTTTATTTGTATTTTTATTTTGTATTATTAGGTTAATTGTCATTCAATATAGAAATTAGTGATTCTATTAAAATATTTTTTTTATTTTTTTATAAATCCATGACGCGCAAAAATGCGTGTCATAAGCAGATTTATGACGGTGGCTTCCTTGACACGCATTTTATGACGCGCATTGAGTGTCATAAATGGAGCGTCATCGTTCGCGCGTCAAGAACGGGATGACGCGCATTTTGCGCGTCAAGAAGATTCTTGACCCTACCTTCCTTGACGCTTTTTTGCGCGTCATCTGGGCCCTTTCTTGACGCGCAAAAAGCGTCAAGAAAGCCATTTTTTGTAGTAGTGTAATGTTTAATAACACTAATACTTTTTTTTACACATGTTAAATCTCCATTTATTATTAAATTAACATATGTAAATGATTATTTCTACATACGTAAATTTAGATGAAAATCTACCTATGTAAATTACTTGGATTTACATAAGTAAATTACTTGAATATACATATGTAACATGTTGTGATGTTTACGTATATGAACTGATTATTTTTTTTCTGTTTACATATGTAAATTACTTGAATTTACATATGTTTTGAATTTACATATATAACATGTTGTGATGTTTACGTATATGAACTGATGCACTTGTTTTCTTCGTAGGTTACGAGATTTTATGTCAAAGATAAAAATTATTATCAAGAACTAAAAAACAATTATCTTATATATATTTTTGTTAGGTTGTTAAATTTTCTTTGATTATTTTTTTTATTGTTGTTGTAATTTTACTTACACGATAATAAAACATATTTGTTAATTTTTTTGTATATATGTCTAGATAATTTACATATGTATAATTTGTATTTTGGAAAACCAAAAAATTTGAAATTAAAAAAGTTGGAAATATAGTAATAATTAATGTCTTGCAAGTTGAAAAAATTTGAAAGGGAAAGGGGTTTGTGTCATGTTTGATATCTTGGGAGTTGAAAAAGTTATAGAGAGAAAGACAATCTGTATATTGGAAGTTGAAAAAGGTGGAGAGAGAAATGGTAGGTAAGATTACTATCTTAGCCTTTTGCCCTTTTATTTAATTTAAATAAATCAAAAACAAAAAGAAAAAAGTCAAGTTTGAATCCCAACCATTGATGTTCAAGATCTAAGGCTATAATAGAGTTTTCAAAGTTTGCACAACTCAAGGGGGTTTTCATTATATCCATTCCCTATATATATATATACATATATATACGGTGAGGTTCGTTGTAGATCCCTTAAAAAGTGTAGACTACGTAGACCCCTATATTGTTCTATAGAACTCACTAAAAATTATAAAACTCATTGCTGTTGAATTTGGTTTTTTTTATGCGATAAGTATTTAATAATAAAAAAGAAAACCTAAAAAGTTGTTGGAGACATTGAAATATAATTGTTGTTAAAAAAAGTTATAATGTTCTATAAAACTCACTAAAAATTATAAAACTCATTTCTAAATTTTAAAACTCACTATAACTTTAGAAATCGATGTTCTATAAAACTCATTGAATATTATAAAACTCGCTACAAATTATAAAACGCACTCTAAAGTTTAAAACTCACTGTTGTGTTTAAAACTCATTGTTTTTAAAACTCATTAATTGTTTTTAAAACTCACTGCAACTTAAAAAATCGACGTTCTATAAAACTCACTGAAAATTTTAATTTTAAATTAATAAAATAAAAAATAAAGAAAAAACTAAAAACATTAGAAATAAACCCTAAATTAAAATATAAAGATAGAAATATGACACAATAATAAAAAAAAATCAAATTCAACAGCATTGAGTTTTATAATTTTTAGTGAGTTTTATAGAACAATATAGGGGTCTACGGGGTCTACACTTTTTAGGGGGTCTACAAAGAACTTTTGATTATATATATATATATATATATATATATATATATATATATATATATATATATATATAGGGAGAGGATCATTTGAGAACCAATTGGGTTTGAGAATAAAAAGAACTAATTTGAGCCACAAGTTTATTTACATGTATCCCCTCCCATGAATTGTAGTGGTTCTCCCCTGAAATGTGTGGTTGAGATTTAGTTCTCAAAAGTTCTCAAAATAAAAAGTTCTCATTTGAACCTAACCCTATATATATATATATATATATATATATATATATATATATATATATATATATATATATATATATAGAAAAGGGAGCATTGGAAAACCATTTTAGTTTTGGAAAACCTGGAAAACCTTTTCCACCAATCACATTTTTTCATTATTTTCATTTTTCTTTTAATGAAAGGGTATAATGGTAACTTTAACCAATCTATTTTAGTAAATGATTTTTAGATTTTTATTCTCTTTAACTAATTTCAAGATTTATAGGGATTATAAACCCTAATATCACGTGATATTCCATGATCGTACGATCACCACTAAAATCTTCATCCCACGATTTTCCATTCATACCGATTATTGCTAATCATCATCATCATCATTAATTTCATTCACGTCCGTTCATCCCGTTTATCACTAATCATCATCAATTTTATTCACGTTCGTTCATCCACCATTATCGTCCATGGTGTCCAATCAATCCGGTTCCAATCAAGAGCACGAATCCATTCAAGAACACGAATCCATTGATGGTGTGGAAGAGCATAACTGTTTTTTCAACGATTGTGAAGAGCATAACTGTTTTTCAATCCGCGGATCATTCTGGAATTCATGAAGGAGTTTTGAACTTACACGTATTATTCTTGTACATTATATATTTTCGTTATCTTAAACTAATTTTATGTTGTCTAGTATAAATTTAATATACGTTACATCGATGTAACATTGTATCTTATATCAGGTTATAGGATCTGAGTAAATGAGCTGAATATAAATATATGAAGGAACCCTAAAAGTATGTTACACTGATGTAATATTGTATCGTTATCTGGTTATAGTTTCTGAGTAAATTGAATTGTTACACTGATGTAATACTGTATTTTTCTCACGCTATAGTTTCTGAGTAAATTTCATTGTTACACTGATGTAATACTGTATCGTTGTCATGTTATAATTTCTGAGTAAATTTCTTTGTTACACTGATGTAATATTGTATCTTTCTCAGGCTATAGTTTCTAAGTAAATTTCATTGTTACACTGATGTAATAATGTATAATCACGAAGTTGTGAATTAATTACACAAATGTAAATGAGTTTTGTTATTTTGAACAATGTTTAATTTGGTTACACATATGTAAAATTATTGTTACACATATGTAACCTTCAATTTTTTCTTAAAAAAATATACATGAAATTATTGTTACACCTATGTAACAACAGTGACGAGAGTGACAAACTTATGATATTTTTTTTTTGTAAAGTATGTTTGAAATTTTTCTATAAGTTGGTCAAGAAATTAAAAATTAAAGGAGAGAGAGATAGAGATGGAGAGAGAAAATGTTAGATTTTAAGAAAGAGGAGATTGGAGAGAGAAAATTAATTAATTAACATCAATTAATAGAATTATGATTTGTCTTTTATGACCTTAATTAAACCAATACATTTTAAAATTTTGCCCTTCTTTAATTTCAACCATCAAATTAAATCAATGGTTAGAAAATGGTTTTCCAAGTTTTTCAAAAATGAATGGTTTTCCATGGATCCTCACCCTATATATATATATATATATATATATATATATATATATATATATATATATATAGGGAGAGGATCATTTGAGAACCAATTGGGTTTGAGAACTAAAAAGAACTAATTTGAGCCACAAGTTTATTTACATGTATCCCCCTCCCATGAATTGTAGTGGCCCCCCTTGAAATTTGTGGTTGAGATTTAGTTCTCAAAAGTTCTCAAAACAAAAAGTTCTCATTTGAACCTAACCATATATATATATATATATATATATATATATATATATATATATATATATATATATATATATATATATATATATGTGGAGAGGATCGTTTGAGAACCAATTGGGTTTGAGAACTAAAATAACTATTCTAAGCCACTAGTTTATATATGGAAACCCCCCCCCCATTAATTATAGTGGTCCCCACCTGAAATTAGTGGTTGAGATTTAGTTCTCCAAAATTCTCAAAACAAAAAGTTCTCATTTGAACTTAACCTTTTATATATATATATATATATATATATATATGGTTAGGATATTTTGGAAACCCTATATACATATGTAAAAAAAAAATTTTTTGCATATAAACATATGTAAAAAGTTTATTTTTTATATGGATTCTACATTCAATTTAATTAGTTTTGGTGAAAAAAAAAAACAAAAATTCGCCTAGTAGATTTTTTTATAAAAAAATTTTAAAATTTTTTCTTTCTATTTTACATATGTAAAATGCCCAGAACGGATTTTTTTTTTATCGGAAATTTTTTATAAAAAAAACTAATCATTCTTCTTAACCATTTTTCATATATTGTGCCAAGAATATATTTAGAATAATCTAATATTTTTTAGTATTTTTTTTACAAAAAAATATGGGTTTTCACAGCTCAAGTGGGTTTCCATTCTATACTTAGCCTATATATATATATATATATATATATATATATATATATATATATATATATATATATATAGGGAAGGGTTCCGTGTAGACCCCTTTAATTTTGTAGACCCCGTAGACCCTATAAAACTCAATAAAAATAAAACTCAGTGTTGTAAATTTGGTTTTTTATTATTACGACAAGCTTTTAAGAACCAAAAAAATAAATAAATAAATTAAAAAAAACAAAAAACATTAAAAATCGAACATTTTAAGACAATGAGTTTTAAAATAATGAGTTTTAAATGCAACACTGAGTTTTATTGAGTTTATTGAGTTTTAAACTCATTGATTTTTAAAACTCATTGTCTTAAAATGTTCAATTTTTAATGTTTTTCGTTTTTCTTTTTTTTTTATTGTCTTTTTTTTGCTTTTAAAAGCTTATTGCAAATAAAAAAAAACTAAATTAACATAACTGAGTTTTATTTTTATTGAGTTTTAATGAGTTTTATAAGGGGTCTGCGGGGTCTACAAAAAATAAGGGGTCTACACGGATCTTTTACCTATATATATATATATATATATATATATATATATATATATATATATAGAGAGAGAGAGAGAGAGAGAGAAAAGATAAAGTGAAAACCATCCCCACTTTGGAAAACCTAGGAAGCCTCATCTTAACCCTTCATCATCCCAATCCAAGTGCTACAATTAATTCCTTTATTTTCTATTTATTTTATCACCTTTTTGTTACTTTTTGTATTTTTTTTAAATGAAAAGGATAGTTTGGTCTCCATATTTTTTGTTGCAGGTCTACACTTCTCTATAATCTGCATGAACATCACATCTCACCATATCACTTTTTTCCCCATATTTATCTTTTCATTTTCCCTCTACATTTTCCTAAATTCAAAATAAAATCCCTTGAATTTCTATATTCTTCTTCTTCTAATCGTCTTCATCATTCAAGTTCATTCCATCTTTCAAACCCACTTTTCTTTCACCCATCTTCACTATCGCCTCCATCGTACCACCCCGTCATCATGAGGTATGCGTGTTCATCCGAGTTCATCCATGGTGAATCTGCGATTCCACGTTGTTTTTTATCAAACTCAGTTGCTACAAGTTGTACACGATCATACAAAGCTAATGCAACAACAATTTTTGAGTTTCGTTAACGTTTGAGTTATTTTCCATTTTTTCCGGTCATCTTCTTCGTCGGTTTGAATATTTGGACCTGAAAAACGATTCCAAAACATATCAACAATGGTGCTATAATTGTTCTCCTAGTCAAGACGAATCCAAGGCAACTTTCGGAAGTGATTTTCGTTCTGTTTTGACCAAGTTATGGCGGTCTGAAATTTTGAAAACTCGCCGGAAAAACGCATTTGGCCGGAATTGCATATTTTGGCCGGAAAAAGTTGTTGAGCGGTTGTGTATGTTAGTTCAGGGCAGTTAGTGAAGAAGTAGGGTTGATTCATGGTGGTTTTAGTTCGCCGGACTTGTGTTGTTACTTCGTCGGAAGTTCTCTTGTTAGCCGGACTCTTGCTTGTTGCATCATCAGATTCGCGGGAGTCTTCTGTGTTGGGTTTGAGTTTTTGATGACATCAGCCCTTCATGATTCGTTATCATTTCCTTTTTAAGTTTTTTTTTGAAAAATCGGCTTTAATTCAACATTTATCATAACACATAAAAGTAACAAAAATGTTACATATGTAAGCTCTATGTGTTTGGCTCTGATGTGTTTTCAGTATTTCCTGATGTTTGTATGCAAGTTTTATGTTTTCATGTTGTAGTGAGTTACATATAAAAGGTTACATATGTAAGTATTGATTTACATATGTAACTTACTGTTTACATATTTTAAGTGTCAGTTTACATGTGTAACTATTGGCTTACATATGTAAGTCTTTGTGTTTCATATGTAACACTTCTAGTACACAACATAATTGCGCGACAAAGATTCTAATAAGAGTTCATAAACGAATAGTTGTTTCAAAACACAATTGATAGGTTTCTTTGCGGATTAATTTAATCAATTAGTTCAAAAAATAATTCAACAAACTTCAAATGGCCATATCTCACAAAATACTTAACGAAAATCAATTCTAAAAGCGGCGTTGGATTCGTCTCGGCGAGGCGATTCAGGAGAGCACCATTGTTGATAGGTTTCGTTGGTGTTTGCATAGAGTTAGTTACTTATGTAACCCCGCATCTTATTATGTAAACCTATACTTAAGAAAAATATAGGCTTACATGAGTAACCGTTTGAGGTTACATGAGTAACATATGAGGTCAATCAAAAAATAGGTAACCGATCAGATCAGATCCATAACATAGGTAACCCAGGTTGGTTACATACTTAAGCAATGTCAAAGAATCAGTTATTAATTAAATATCTATGTAACCCATAGAGGTTACCTATGTAATTCAACATCTTGTTCACTGATTGGTCTTAAAAATATGTAACCAATAGAAGTTACCTATGTAACACAAAGGGGTTACCCATGTATCCAACCAATGAATCTTTTTTTAAAATAACCTATGTAACTATCTTAGGTTACCTATGTAACCCCAAATATCATTCACATATGTAACCAATAGAGGTTAAATATGTAACCCGCAAATGTTACCTATGTAATTCAACATCTTGTTCACTAATTGGTTTTAAAAATATGTAACCAATAGAGGTTACTTATGTAACACAAAGGGGTTACCATGTATCCCACCAATGAATCTTTTTTTTAAATAATCTATGTAACTATATCAGGTTACCTATGTAACCCCATATATCATTCACATATGTAAACAATAGAGGTTACCTATGTAACCTGCATAGGTTACCTATGTAATTCAACATCTTGTTCACTGATTGGTTACATAGGTAACCTAACGTGGTTACATAGGTAACCTATCGTGGTTACATAGGTAACCTATCGTGGTTACATAGGTAATTTAACATCTTGTTTGATCATACTAAGCTATTGCAACAATCAGATTCAAGTTTCTTTATCGTTTTTATCGGTTTCAATTTTTCCGATGTTGAATTACATAAGTAACCTCTACTGGTTACATATTTTTAAAACCAATCAGTGAACAAGATGTTGAATTACATAGGTAACCTATGCGGGTTACATAGGTAACCTCTATTGGTTACATAACATAGGTAACCCCTTTGTGTTACATAGGTAACCTCTATTGGTTACATATTTTTTTAACCAATCAGTGAACAAGATGTTAAATTACATATGTAACCTCTATCGTGTTACATAGGTAACCTCTATTGGTTACATATGTGAATGATATTTGGGGTTACATAGGTAACCTGATATAGTTACATTGGTTACATATGTGAATGATATTTGGGATACATGGGTAACCCATTTGTGTTACATATGTGAATGATATTTTGGGTTACATAGGTACCCTATATTATAGTTACATAGGTTATTTAAAAAAAAAAGAATAATTTGTGGGTTACATAGGTAACCCCTTTGTTGACATAATAAGATGTGGGGTTACATATGTAACTAAGTTTATGCAAACCGCAACGAAACATATCAACAATGGTGCTCTCCTGAATCGTCTCGCCGAGAAGAATCCAACGTCGCTTTCAGAATTTATTTTCGTTAAATATTTAGTGAGATATGGCCATTTTGAGTTTATTGAATCATTTTTTGAATTAATTGATTAAATTAATCCGCAACGAAACCTATCAAGAATGGTGCGCTCCTGAATCGTCTCGTCGAGACGAATCCAACGCCGCTTTCAGAAGTTATTTTCGTTAAGTATTTAGTGAGATATGACCATTTGAAGTTTATAGAATCTTTTTATTTATTTAATTAATTAAATTTAGATATAAAAGTAAAGAATAGTCGTGGGAGAGTGTTTGGACTTTAAAAAAAAGAGAGAACATTTAGATGGAGGGAAATTGGAAAAGACACATTTCTTTTTTTTTAAATATAAAAGTACAATCATTACTCTTTTGTTGAGAAAAAGTATATAAGAAAAAGTAGATGACAAAGGAATATGTCAGGAGGAGAAATTCAACCTTTAGTTGAATAGACCATTTTGCCCTTTTATCCACAATGAGAATTGAAGACGTGGAAGGCTCTGTGACCAAGCAATTAGTTTCCCAAGATTTCCAAACTCACAAGGGTTTACAA
>JBCNJP010000027.1:41362950-41389962 GCA_039602395.1 Deinandra increscens subsp. villosa | reverse complement strand
AAAATAAAATGTCATTTATAGGTAATTCTTAAGAATTCATGACGCGCATTTTTGAGTGTCAAGAATTTCTGTCATATTTAAAAAAAAAACACGGAGGACATATAAAAACCGCGTGTCAAGAAGAAAGTGTCGTCTTTTAATTTTTGGCTCCAAAATTTTGCCCAAAATTTTTAATTTGTGCTCACAGACCCATTCCCGCGACTCAAAGCTTTTCCCCAAAATTAAGCTTTTCCCCAAAATTTGCCCTAATCTTCCAAATCTCATTCCGCTCCTCTGGAATGCCGACAAAGCTCCGGCCACACCGACGGCGTCTCCGACCACGCCATTGAAGTTCTTCACGTTCTTTCCTCGTCTGTAAGTTTCCTCATACTCGCTTCCTTATTATCGTACTTTTCTCCACACATTCAACGAAATGTGTCGGTTTTCACATCAATTTGATGTTCGTGTTTGGCCATTTAGGTAATTTTCCACGCAATCGTTGTTGAAATTACTTCAGGGATCCATCATAGATTTTGACCAAAACATTGCTTGTGTTGTTAATTTCACTCCGAGCAGCCCGTCACGACCGTAGACTCCACAGCTGCCTCGCAAAGTGTTTCCGTTTTCCTCGGAGGTAATGTTCTGATCACCGGCTACTTGTACCTGAATTGTCATGACCTATTTTTGTAACCTCAATTGGTTCCGATCACTTTAATGATGCAGACATAAAGAACCCCAATTTCCATTGATACTAGGGCTTTTTTATAGTGGGGTAATTGTTAATTTGAAGATGCAGCATAAAGCACCATAACAGAAGCCTTGAAGATGTACACGAATATCAAATCTGCTCTGTATCTTACTTTATCAGTCTCCAATCATCAAAATCCGCTTCAGAAGTATTTCTTATTTTCTTGTGAGTTTGCTCCCTATTGTTTCCACCATTGTCGATGCTCTTGCTAGAGCAAAATCCCTAAGTAGGGTTTTAGTTTTTTTTTCTTTTTTGTTTTACTCCACTCATGTAGGTGCAAGTCAAAGAGACTCATATGAGGTTTTAAGGGTTTAAATGGACCTTCTTTAGAAAACTTGCTCTGAAGTTAGTTCGTTTCTTTCCTTTTTTCTAATTTTTAGATTAGTTCTCATATCTATTGTTTTATGATTCTCAATTTACAGAGTTCTTAAATAATTATCTTTAATTTGGAATTGTAGTGTTGGTACGTGAGTTCATTCCTTTGTACTTGATGGATTAAGACCTGTGATTTGAAAAAGTTATGCTTACCATTAGGTTAATACCGATATGATTATGTGTTATATAAGCATCTCATTAGCAATTTGAGTGTCAAATTGACTTGTAATTATCAATTGTTAGTTTTATTTTAAGGCTTTCATTGGCACTAGATCTTTAGCATATGACAGTGTGTGGTGATTTAGCATAATAAGCAAGGAATTTGGTACATGAGGAAGTTAGTCTGTTCCTTTTCATTTAACTTGGTACATATGAATCTAGCTCTAAATCAGTCTTATTTTTCTAAAAAAAAAGTTATGATCCTGGATTAAGAAAGATGATCATATTTTTCTAATCTTTCTCATTTGATGGCAGACCCACCATGGGATTCATATGGAATTACCTTATGGTACTATGGCTAATGATGAAATGAGAAACCTCAATATTCAAGCATTGCAGACTGATGGTCTTATTTTTCTTTGGGTAACTGAAAGAGCCATGGAATCTTTTTTATATTTATTGTTTTAATGAAGTTGGTGGATAATTTTCTTGATATTTTGCGTCCTCAATTGCCCACATGCAGTTTGGAACTGTGGCGTTAAGGATATTATATGGGTGAAAACCAATCAACTTCAGAGGATAATAAGAACAGGGCGCACGGGCCATTGGCTCAATCATAGCAAGGAACAGATCACTTGACAGGTAGGACAGATCACTTGACAGTTAATTAAAAAACGGGTTAGACCTACCGAGTTACATGTAGGATTATTTCATATGCACTGTTACTTCTTTGTGTTTACCTAACCCTTATTAAAACAACCCAAACAACATATGACATAACAATGCTAACTTGCATTGAGTACAGTCATTAACATGTGCTAATTTGCATTCAAGTTACCCAAAAAAATTCATACAACTGAAGATGTAATCATAAAAAAGTTTCTATCAGATCTTGTTTTTACTATCTCGGTCTAAACAAAAATTTCTAAAAAGCTTAAATAACCAAATGCTACTGTGCAGATTACTTAGGCCGCATCATCAGGCATCTACAAGCAAAAGAACATAGACATGCTCAAGACCAGTTTGGTAGCTTCTCATAACTATTGGTTATTTGCCACAATCTTTTGGTATTCTTAACAATTTCACTAACACAATATTTTTTTGTGTGTATACTTATGATACACACAGGTTGCTTTCAGTCAGCAAGTTAAAACCACAAGTGTCACATGTACTAACCAACTGGACTCCTGATGACTGGTAGATCTCACAAGTAAGCACTAAGCACCATCTCATAATCTCCTCTTAATTTTTCGTAAGTTTTTTTTTAACAAACAGAACTTACCGTATCAAGATGTTAAAATTTTGGTTTTAAAATGTTTCTGATAATTAACAAGTACATAGGATCATTTGCTTAACAACTTCCTTTCTAACAAGAATTTAAGTGTGCTTCAATTCTTCGTTTGTGATGAAACTGATACAAATTACTTTGAATTTGTATAGTAAGAGACACTGGTACTATATGTCGCTGCACAAGCGTTAACGGGTCATAAAAACAATTTTATCTTCACAGGTCTCTCTATCTTTTTTATTTTTATTTTTTACAGGTATATTGAGATTTAAGTAAACACGAGCATTTCATACGGTATGATTACTATCAAGGTTTCCCCCACTCTATTTTAATCTCTTATAGATTGCCAAATAAAGCTAAGAAATCTATAAATTTCAATATGTTTCATAATCACATTAATTTGTTTTATCATATTAAGATAGATAAAAGTGTTATTGATTGAATATTTAGAATGTATTGACTAGAGTTAACAATTGGTATATGGATTAAAGTGACATGGAACGTATAATATACTTAATATACATGTTTTTGGCTTTCTGTGTTTTCACTTGTATTAAATTTGAACATGCTACGTTTCTGCACTGCACTGGGAAACATTATTACTTTATATTTTTCATTTTTTTTCATTTTCAACTCATTAGGATTTTCTGATGTGGTATATTATACTTTATAGTGTTGTCATTATTAGTTTAATCGATGTTTGGGTGTGTGATTGTACATGCATTGTGAATGTTTTAATATTTTAATATATCTGGTGCAACTCCCCTAAACTGCAATTATTAATTATTATGATTCTATCTTGGGTGTGTGATTGTACATGCATTGTGAATGTTAACTTTTATATTCATTCTTGGTTTACGCTTGCATTAATGGATTTATACTAAGTTGTTGAATGTTATCTAGCCTTGTAGATATCATTATGCTGAAGATTCTGAACCACAAAGGAATGAGAAGTTATTGAACAATTGCATATAGCTATTTATGTACTTACAGATTGCTGTGAAAAAAAAAATAAGGACAAATATGCTTCAGAAGTGACTGAGTTTGATATGGTGATCAGGTACAAGCTTTTGAATTCTTATCTTGTGAAATATTATGTCTGCCTTTATGATTATGGATATTTTTACTTAATTTGTAAACTAAGTTCCAAATGTTCTGTAGACAACCAACTCTCATGAGTTGATTCATGTTTGGTTTGATATATCACAGGAAATCAAAGTTGATGTTCTAACATGTTTTCATCGAGGAAGGAGCTAGAAAGGCAGGATCTTGTTATCAAGTCGAGATATGTGCAAGTACTACTTAAACAAATATGAGTTTTATTGACATTTATGGGAATAACGAAGATCGATATATATCAATGTATGAAACATATTGGTTTGCTATATATATTAAATGCATTATTTTGCTATAAGTGTATTTTATTTTGTAATATCAGGTAATTTTTTATTTAATGTAGAAATTAGTGATCCTATTAAAAATATTTTTTTTATTTTTAATTTTTACATTCTTGACGCGCAAAAATGCGTGTCATCTTTATTTATGACTGGGGATTCCTTGACGTGCATTTTATGACGCGCATTTTATGGCGCGCATTGCGCGTCATAAAATGCGCGTCATCGTTTGCGCGTCAAGAGCTTCTTGACACGCATTTTGCGCGTCAAGAAGCTTCTTGACCCCCGCATCCTTGACGCGCATTTGCGTGTCAAGAAGGCCCTTTCTTGACGCGCAATGCACGTCAAGAAAGCCAGTTTTTGTAGTAGTGTCAAAATCCTAAATTGTACTTTGGGGAAAATAATGCTACCGTTCATGCTAAGGCAAAGTCACATGCTATTTCAAGCAGTAATCCGCCGGTAACAGCTTTTCTTGCTGGGCATTCTGAAAATTCTGGTAATTCTCCAGGGTGCCGTTTTACCATTCCTGATAGATCAACAAATAATTCGCATCCTGCTCAATCAACTGAAGAATTGGCTGCATTGTTATCTGCTTTTATATCTTCGTCGTCTGGATCGATATTTGGTCAAGTTAGTGATGCTGGTCTGAGTGGAACTGAGTTAGAACAGCTGGATGATGATCAATTAGCTGAATTAGATCTGCATTGGCAATTTGCAATGATGGTTGAAAAAGGACGACGATTTATCAAGAAACATGGGAAGAGTTCTTTTGTTCCAGGAAGTAGAAAACTGGGTTTGGATAAATCTAAAGTAACATGGGAAGAGTTCTTTTGTTCCAAGGTTGGACATTTTGCTCGTGAGTGTTCTCAATCATCATCTGATAAAGATAAATCCGATAAGCATGATGCAAAAGCTATGATGGCTTAAGCTCACGCAGATAAAGAATTTGATGAATGGTCAAAACAATTTAACAAATCACCTATTGCTTTGACAGCTATTCAAGATACGTGTGCTGAACCAGATGAATTTTGTTATATCAACGGTCAACCTGTGGCTTTTATGGCAAATATTGAAGTTGAATCAAGTGGGTATACGTCTGAGATCACTACATCTGAAACAAGTGATTCTGAAGTTAGTGGGTATGAGTCAACTTGTGAATTTTGTGCTGAAAAGGATAGAAAAATTCGTGAATTGGTTCAAGAAAAGGAAGGGTTAATGGTTGAGAGAACACTGAAGGAAACAGAATTAGAAAGTTTCAAGAAGAAAGTTGAAAATTTTTGATAAGATTTTTAAGACAAATGATATGTTGATAAACGAAAAGGATGAGTTGATGGAAGAGATTATCAAGCTTAAGAGAAAAATGGATGACATAGTTGCTCAAGATAAGGAACAACTTATGAAGTTGAAAACTGAGAATGAGGAGTTGGTTAAAAGTGTTGAGAAATGGGAGAGCCATTGAAGATTTTGATGCTTTGTTTAGCAAATCCAAAACAAAATTGGATTCTCTTCAGCAATTGTATGATGATCTTCAGAAAGAGTTTGATGAAGTTAATGCAAAAGAAAGTGATCGTCAAAAGGAACATTCCATCTTACTTGACAAAGTTGCAAGCTTGACGCATGACAACAAACTGTTGACAAGAAACATTGAAATTCATGAAGGCAGGGTGAAGAACATTACCCAGGAAGTTTATGATGCCCACGATCAAATGAGACAAACAAAATTTTTGTCAAATCAAGCTTCAGAGAAATTGATTGCATCGGAAAGGGCATTGGGTGAAGCTCTAAGGAAAATATCTGATTTAAATGTTGAGATTCTGGATCTGAAACGTCAATTGCACAACTTGAAGAATTCACATTCTTTCACAGGCTATTTGTGCAAAGATGAGAATTTCAAGAAAGTTTTTGGTAGTTGTTGAGGGTGTATTTTTAGGATGCTCGCAGGAAGCTCACACAGTGCAGGAATCCTATTAACATCTGGGAATCCCATGAATCCAGGTATCCTGATTTATTTATTTTTAACTAACCCTCGTATTTGCCTCGTATTTGCCTCGTGTTTATTTGACCAGGTTTCGATGAAGTCGTCAACTACCTCCGAAACTTACGCCCTAGCTAAAGAAGATCGTGGACCAAGTGGACGAAGAGGCCCTTAACGGTCGAATTAGTTGGATAGTAGGATCCCGGGAATCCCGGAAAGTTTGTTAGCGTTGTATTCGTTATATATATCGAGGATTCGATCTGTAGGAACACACAACTCACTCACACATTAGCTCTGATAGCATACGATTTCTGTAACACTTAGCCTGATCGATCAAACCTCCAAAACATTTGTAATTTTCATTCTCCTATCAATAAAATTGTATGGTAGCGGGCCCTTCAGGCCGGCTCCCGAGGTTTTTTTGCTAGGATTCCTAGAGGCAACTCGAAGAATCCTGGATTTTTCCCTCGTTACATCCTTGTGTTCAGTTTTACATTTCGAGCATATTAACAAGCACACTACCTCACATTCTAAGTTTGGAATACGAAATTCCTTTGTGAATTTTTGACCAAAACAGTAGTGAAGACTATAATCAGATTCCGCATCCAGTTATTGAAGCTGATGCTCTTGCTGATATTCAAGTTTCTGGCATAACTGGTGATTATTCTAAATTTGTTGCTAAGAAGTCTGAATTGAAGAAATCACAAAAATCAAAGATGAAAGAGTTGAGTTTGTTTGATACATTCCCAACAAAGTTTGTTTCGGGTGGTTTTATTTCAGAAAAGGGAGTTGATACTGTTGGAAAAGAAGTGGAGAAGGATGAAAAGCAGTTGCATGAAGAAAAGTTTGTTGCTAAGCTGGTTGAAGCTAACAAACTAATGGATATTAAAGCTTCTTTTAATCAAGCTGCTAAAGCGGGTCCTTCATGTTCTGAAGTCGATTTAACTACGCTACCGGGTTACAAACGTTGTGGTTTGGGTAGTGAAGGTAAGAAGGTTGCAAAGAATGTCAAGAAAAATATGCCCAAGAAAGCTCTAAAAGTAAAGAAAGACACAAGCTTGGAACAAATTTATTATTTGGCTCAAGTCTTCATGTCTACAATGGAAAAGGGGTTCGGAGGAAAGATCCAAAAGAAGGCTTCATCTACAAGCTCTTCTGGTGAAGTTCAAACAGTGAAAGTTTCATCATCATCTGGATCAAATTCCACACCTCGGAGCCCTACATCAAAATGGGTACATTCTAACCGATTTCAAATTTTTGATGATATTTCTGATGTTTCTGAGCCCTTTGAGAGGTGTTCATCAGTTCAGGACAAATCACATTCTCAAAGATCTTATCGTTTGTGCTATCAGTGTCGCCGAAAGGGACACATGGCAAAGGATTGTCCTGAAACTGGTAAAAGATCATTTTCAAACAAATCTGCTACATTTATCGATGAATCAGGCAGAATTTTTACTGAGTCAACACCATTCAAATCAAAATCTAAAACGAAACAATTTTTCAAATTTGATTCAAGTGTTGGTGGTTCATCATGTGATGATGACTCAGTTAAAAATAAAAAAGTAAAAATGCAGTGGCGACCTAAGATGGTCAGCAAAGCTGCAACTGATTTTGTGGAAGACACTGGTCGACCAGAAGCTGTGTGCTTCGGGTCATTTGAGTACTAATCTTTATAACCAGTGTGCAGGTATTCCTAGAAGACCCGTTGGTGATTGCAAAGTTGCTGATGGAGGAGTATTCTGCGTTCTTAACTTAAATTGAATGCGTCATTTTTCAAACCTAAAAGTTTTTCTGAAAGCTTAAACTGAACAGGTATCCGTATCGATTGGTCAATTTTCTTTCTTTCATGCATTTTGTTTGTAGTTTAGGGAGAGAAAATTGAAAAACCAAAAATAGTGTGTTTGTGTTTTTGTTAAAATGAAAATCCAAAAATAGAGTTTTCATTTTAAGGGGGAGAAAATGAAAAATACAAAAACATCAAAAAATGGAAAAATACAAAAACATTGAAAAATGAGAAATTGATCCGACATGATTGGGAAATGATGGTACATTGGCTTACGTGTCTGACTCATGGATAAAATAGATGAAAAAGCCATAAGATCATTGTTTGATGTACTTGGTAGGCTCGGCATTAAATCAGAAAGTATTCAGATGTGATAAACACTAAATACTAATGCTTGACCAAGTGGACAACATCTTGATGCATATCTCATGATATATCAAGAAAAGATATGTGAAAAAGAAAATGAGAAGTCACTGTGTATACATGTGTTCATTTTGCAAAGATTTAAACTTGTTTGATTTTCTTTATTTTGTCAAACGATCGGACTTTCTTTGCGTATCGAAAGATCGACCTGATTGTTGTTCGTTTGACGTTCTGCTTTATTTTCTTTGGTGTTTCGTATAACTCATCGGACTTTCTCTGCGTGTACGGGAGTACCGACCTGATTGTTGTTGGGTTATACAATTTCAACTTGTTTTATTTTCTTATTTTGTTAAATCCGAGGCCTTATCTGCGTATCGAAAGATCGACCTTAAGGTAGACGATTTAACGTTCTTATTTCTTTTTGCATGGAACACAGTTGACTGAATCATGAATACAATCATTATGTGATTAAATCACAAATGAAATCACAAAGTGTGATATAAAAAGCAAAAACATATCTGAGTATGTCTGATAGTGTGGGGTACACTGGTCAAAGCAAACCTAATCAATTCAATAACATATCCAGATGTTATGAGTATGATTGTGCCTGAGTTTAAGATGGACAAATTATACCAGTAATCGACATGACTTGTGTGCTGAAGTAATTGAAATTGAAGTGTAGTTCAGCATGTCATGACCAATATGATCCTAAGTTGTGATCTTTCTCACAAAAGACAAAAATAGTGTCTGATTCTGTATTGCATTTATGTTTCATATCTGAAAAATCCAAAAAGATTTTCGGTGTGTTTTAATATAAAGTTTCAAAAAGCCAAAAAGATTTTGTTTCTTATTTGTTTTCGACCGATCGATACATGATACAAAATTCAAAAAAAATTCAAATCTATATCTTGGATTCTCGAAGAGAAGTTTTGCGCCAAGATTAAATTAATTTTCAAAAGAAAAGGAAAGCCGCGTTTCTGTCTTCTGAAATTGCAGGTTTCTGTGTGACAAGACTCAAGCATGGTGAAAGGGGGAGTATGTTATATCTTTCACAAGTGGATCTTGAAGTTCAAAGATTATTCAAGATTGGTTCAGCCATGCAAGCTCTAATTCTGGCAAGATTTCAAGTTGAAGATCGGATGCAACAATGCTGAAGATTGAAGACTGAAGTTTTGTTAGATAGATAGTTAACTAGATACACTACACGTTAAGGGGGAGTTTGTAGAAGCATATTCCTATGCTAACGTTGTGTCTCGTGTATTGTATCTAGACAAGAGCGTCTGTGTGAGTTAGTGGCTTCATGCTGAGGTGGCCGGACCAAATGGTCCGCAGGCCATTTGGTACGGGCGTACCATTTGGTACGCTAGTGGTCCGCCAGCAGCATGTTAGTGACTATAAATAGTTCGTGTTAGAGAGAGCTAGTTAGAAGTTCTGTCATTCTACATCTCTTAAGTGTGTGTAACTGAGTGTGTAATCTCTCTCTCTCTAGACTTTGTGTAATCTCTTTGTGAATCAATAAAGCAAAGCTTTATTTACCTTCTTGTTGCTATCCGATTACCGAATCATGCAGTAGTAAGATCGTATCGTGTTTTACGGTTCCATCATAAAGCTTCATGCTTGGAGTCTGGAAACGCTTCGGGATCTCCACTTGGGATATTGGCCAAGTAAATCTAGAGATCTTGTGGCTTTCCAAAGGAACTTCAGGAATAGGTTTCAGGATCCCTGGAACATTCGATATCATCTCTTTCAACTTCTGGAGCTCCCTAGCAATACTTGGATGAATACCTGCATCATAAGGAGCACCCTGGTTAGAAACGATAGGAATTGAATTGGACATATTACCTGGGCCAGGATTCTGGACTGGAATCCTGGGACTATATCCATAGCCCGCTGGGATGCTTGGCTCTGTAGTGGCTGCTGTTTGCATGGGGATGACGTCACCATCATGCACTTCTGAGGAGCTGGTCTTGAAGATTCCTACAGAAACAGAAGGGTTAGAGTATTGATATCCTTGGGAATTCTGGCTTGGATTTCCAGCAGAAAAAGGATATCCTTGGGACGGCGAAGCTGAGGTTCCCAAGAGTGGTGGAATCCAAGGACCCTTGTAGCGTGACTGTGAGGATTCTGGTGGGACAGCTCCTGAGAATCCAGCAGTACTCTCTGCATATCCAGCGGCCTGAGAAGTCATTGTAGGGGCTGTAGTAAAGCCTGATGCTGATTTGTAATTGTAGCGAGACGGATCTGAGGATCCTGAAGCATTGAAGTCAAGATGCCTGGGAAACAGAGGACTTTGTTCCTCCACAGGTTTCTTAGACTTCTTAAGCTGCTCGATCTCCTTCATCACTGCTTGATTGGTCTTTTCTTGCTGATCCATTTGATTTTTCACCTGCTTAATCAAGGAAAACAAATCATTGTTAGTAATAACAGGATCAACAGATTGAACCTGGGATCCTGTGAAGACAGGATAATCATTTTTTCTCGGCTGCTCGTCCACTTTCTTCTGACGGTCATTAGGCTTCTTCTGGCTTCCTGGGATGGAAGGAAGAGGAGGAATGGAAGACGATGTAGAGGCCGAGACAGTTTTTTGCGGGTTTGACATTTTTGAGATTGGAGATCAAATGAAGTGAATGAAATATGGGATTTTGGTAAGATTAAGCACCACTCGCCCCACGGTGGGCGCCAAACTGTTTTGGTCAAAAATTCACTTGGGAATCCTGTATTCCAAACTTAGATTGTGAGGTAGTGTGCTTAACGATCAAATGAGCAAATAATCCAAGTTAGGATGGTGACACAAGGATTTAGCGAGGAAAACTCCAGAATCCTTCGAGTTGCCTCTAGGAATCCTGGATAAAAACCTCGGGAGCCGGCCGAATAGCCGCCTCCTAGTCAATTTTATTGATAATCAAATAAATCGGTACAAGGGGTTGGAGGTTTGATCGATCAGAACTAAGTGGTACAATGTTGTGCGTTCGTAAACGAGCTAAAGTGAGTTCAATGTGTGTAACGTGTGTTCCTACTGATCGAATCCTCGATTTATATAACAAATACAATGGTAACAAACTTTCCGGGATTCCCGGGATCCTATTATCCAACTAATTCGACCGTTAAGGGCCTCTTCGTTCACTTGGTCCACGATCTTCTTTAGCTGGAGCGTAAGTTTCGGAGGTAGTTGATGACTTCGTCGAAACCTGGTCAAATAAACACGTGGCAAATATGAGGGTTAGTTAAAAATAAATAAATCAGGATACCTGGATGAATGGGATTCCCAGACGTTAATAGGATTCCTGCACTGTGTGAGCTTCCTGCGAGCATCCTGAAAATACACCCTCAACATATACCGTCTCTCATATTGTTCACTGAATCATCCAATGTCACACCCATTGAGGCAAACGAGAAATTGGTGTTATAAGCACGTATGTGTTTCCTGAACAATTTTCCACATTCATCTTGAGACGTGAAAAGCCGGTACAACTCATTCGGAATTTCTGAATTTGCTAACTTTATAAACAAAATCATATGGATCTTCTTCTACGTTCTCATCTCGAATACATAAGATATTCATTATATGTTTGTCAATAAGTTACAAAACATGTCAACTATTATAAAAAAAACATATTGTTAAATAGAAAAAAAAACGCTTGTGATACTCGAGGAATGACTTCAGTTAAGAGACGTGGCTTTTCTGTGTTCACATCTCGGATGGATGGTTGGAAAATAACTTCGCGAAATTGAGGTAATAATGTACGCGGTTGAATTTGAATACCTAACAATATACTTGTGTTAAGGGATGAAAGTTGCTAAAAATTTCAAGTTTAATAGAGAAAGGATTGCAAAATAAATAGAAACCTCGTGATATTAGAGGCATGACTTCATCAATTAGATAGGGGAGTGTGGTTGGCGGCGTACTATTGCCGACTAGGGTTGGTGTACGTGGCACATTCTCTGGTGTCATGTGACTACTATTACTTTGGGAGACATCATTGCTACCAACCTTGGATACTTTGTTATTCTCTCTGAGTGAAGCATAATATCGTGCTTGATATTCTTTTCTTTTCTCAGCTGATGTAGATGCACTTGAGGTAGAATCAACATTACGATCTTGAGGTTTTTTGTTTTCTTTGCGTAAAGTGTAATATCGTGCGTTATATTCTTTTCTTTTTTCAGATGATGTAGATGAACTTGAGGTAGAAGCATCATTACGATCTTTGAGTTGTCCATTAGTCATTGTAAATTGAAAATTACCTTGTAAATTTAATAATAGAGAGTTACAAAAGACAATATTGTTCTGAAAGCCTCATAGACAATCAAATTCTGAATACATTAATAGAGAACATGAAAACAAAAAGTTAAAGTGAAACTATAGTGTTGGTGAAACAACGGTCTCGAGAAACATTGCACCATTCTTTAGGCGAAAGCAAGTAGGATGATAAAAACATTCGAAGGGCTTCGTATCGACTTGGATTTCATAAAGCTTCCCTTGCTTAGTCATCAACTGCCAATTACCATTAGTCATAAATTGTGACATGCTACACCATTCTTCCAGTGTTATCATTTCAGGACATGAGAAAACCTTAATTCAGTATTCCCCTTCTAGCTTCCACAAATCAATTGACATCTCATGATAACCGGTGCTAACAAACATGTAAAGTTCATTCTTTACATTCAATAATTCTCCTTTATAAATTCCATTACAAGGAACCGGTGAAAAGCTTATCTCCTTAAACTGCTCCAAATTAACATCAAAACAAATCACTACGTTTACTCCGTCAATGTAGCTTTTGGAAACCATGAAATATAGAGTGTCACCGCATAAAGTACCGGATGACCAATAGAAAGTCGGCCTAATGTACTCCGGTCTTATTATGAAAGGTATATTCCTCCAAGAGTCAAGTCTCCTCGAATAGACATGGACGCCATATACACCACACCTACGCTTAATATGCAGGACCTTGTAATCTTGTGAAGCGTCAATGTACAACCCAACCGCATCAAGATTATTTTCATAAAAGCAATAAAAATCAGGTGTTGACAAATTCTTGTAAGCACCGGTGACTGGATTCCAAAGAAACAACTCAAATGTAGAATCCAAGCAAACACACAAAAATCCATCCAAATGTAAATGGATAGAGATATCATTGAATGGAAAATCAACAATGGTGCTTGGCCCATAATCACATGACCGAATGTCGATTGGATGAACAGAGCATGTTTGCTCGCCAACCATAAGAATTCTTTGATTAGATGAATTTATTGAGCGAGAACAATGTATTTTTGCAAAGTATTGTCTTGACAATAAGGCATACCGCTCCTTACAAACAGACTTAGAACAGCCTACAACCTTCGCTGACGCCCTCGTTAATATCTCAAACACGATTATTTCAACAGAAAGGTCAACCATTATGATACCTTTGTCTACCACAAATAATAACTAATTAGTTGATATTAAGGAAAGTATAGATGATATAGCTAACCTACCAATTAGTATTTGAGTGGTAAATATACTATGAAAAATGCAACAATCTACATGTAAGCAAAGTCATAAATTACTTCTAAAAATATAATATATGACAGCAAATATATTATAAATTGTGAATAGTACATATAAAAAGAAACTAAACTAATAATCTATATAACTTTATAACACATCTATTCCAAACAAACAATACATTCCAAAATGTATTAAGAACGCATAATTCTAATCTGGTGAGCCTCTGGCATGTCTGGTTCATAGACGATCCTGGTATACTTTGTTGACTCCAAAATATTCACTGAAGACATATATGTATATATATTGTAAAAGTTGGGTTAACGCGAGAAGTTGGATTTTATTTAAAAATATATATGTAGATTAAAATGTACTTGTACGCTTGCGAACCAGCTTGACCCTAGATATATAGACAATAGACTTCTCTAACATTGTTCGAAAGGCCTTCACCAACAAAACCTCTGGCGGGTCGTATAGAAATATTTGTATTGTTTTGTCGCTGTGACATATAATTTGTATTGCGATTCATAATAAAATTAGTAATTATAAAGAAACTAAAAAAAAGTATTTAATTTTAAGTTTTTTTATATGAAAAATGGCTTACGTAACATCTTGAAGTTCCAAAATAAAATGTTGAAATCGTTGCTCATGGCGTATTATCTTCCCTAAGACATCTACAACAAATTAACAATTAGTGATATTACATAGTGTGCTATTAGATTCTTTTTGTATCAAAAAGTACCTATACGTACCGGTAATTAGTTGTATACATGTCTTGTCATGCGCAAGTGTTTCTATAGAAGGCACTAATGGATATAAACAGGATCATCTTGGAATATCGTTTGTAAATAGAAGAAGTTGAGTGTGTTCACCAATCAAAATCTTCAAATCACTCGCATATAAGACATAGTTTTCATGCCTCGGCCATTCTTCATAAGCGAAACTCTCAATTTGGAAACGATGTAGTAAAAACATGTTGTCTACCAGTTTTATGTTTTTGTAGAGTTTTATTAATGATTCTGTGACGAAACCCACAACTCTTTGTCTCTAAAAAAATAAAATAAATATAGTGATTTGAGCACAAAATAGACATTTTTTTAAATATGAAAAAATAATCTTACGTTTTGGTCAAGAAAACTAATCCATAATGTGTTTTCATGGTCGGAAGGCAAAACGAACTCAACCCAGACGAAAGACGAAGTATACCAAGCTCCATTTTGTGTCAAGTGACGAAAATGAGTCAACGATAGAATGCGGGTCCATAATTAATTATAGCTGATAATAAGAACAGAGACATAATTTATGTTCAAGTCAAAGTAGAAACCAAATAGGCGTTATAAACCACACAAAAAAAAATCTAAAAATTAACTCTTACGTGAATGCAAAATATCAAAATTTCAATCAATCACATTAACACACATTCACAATTCATGTTAAGGCACAAATAAGAAACAAGTAAAAAATCAGTAATAAAAATACCAATTAGTTGTTTATTTGATAACTAAATTAACTGTCAACATATAGTTTTCAAGTTACAAAGTTTGTTGTGTAGATCATTAAATTCAGTTTGTATTAAAATTTTGACCTCTGAAAGGGTTATCCTGCCCTTATAGCACATGTATCTTCCAAGAAATCCAAGGAGAAGAAGATCGAAGACGTTCCAATTGTTCGGGAATTCGCAGACGTGTTTCCTTCCGATCTACCTGGTCTACCTCCGCCTCGACAGGTAGAATTTCATATCGATTTAGTTCCTGGAGCCGCACCAGTTGCCCGATCACCGTATCGTTTAGCTCCATCTGAAATGAAAGAGTTGTCGAATCAGCTACAAGAACTTCTTGATAAAGGACTTATCAGACCGAGCTTCTCACCCTGGGGAGCCCCTGTTCATATTCGTCAAGAAGAAGGACGGATCATTTCGTATGTGTATCGACTACCGAGAACTGAACAAGTTAACGGTGAAGAACCGGTATCCTCTCCCAAGGATTGACGACCTGTTCGACCAACTCCAAGGATCAAGCTTCTATTCTAAGATCGACTTACGATGCGGTTACCATCAACTGACGGTTCGAGAAGAAGATGTCGCTAAAACTGCTTTTAGGACTCGTTACGGCCACTACGAGTTCCTAGTCATGCCTTTCGGGTTAACCAACGCGCCTGCCGTATTCATGGACCTCATGAATCGCGTGTGTAAACCCTACCTCGACAAATTCGTTATCGTGTTCATCGACGACATTCTGATCTACTCCCGTAGTAAGAAAGAACACGAACAACATCTCAAACTCATTCTGGAATTGCTTAGAAAGGAGAAATTGTACGCCAAGTTCTCAAAGTGTGAATTTTGGATCAGAGAAGTACATTTCTTAGGCCACGTGATCAACGATCGTGGAATTCATGTTGATCCCGTGAAAATCGAAGCAATCAAAAGTTGGAGCCCTCCAACTACCTCGTCTGAAATACGACAATTTCTTCGTCTTGTCGGCTATTACCGTAGGTTCATCGAGAACTTCTCCAAAATAGCCAAACCCCTGACCACTCTGACTCAGAAGGAGAAGAAATTCATCTGGGATGATAAAACTAAAGAAGCTTTTCAAACGTTAAAGCAGAAGCTATGTGACGCTCCCATTCTAGCCTTACCTGAAGGCAACCGCGATTTCTGCGTTTACTGTGACGCATCTCATCAAGGTCTTGGATGCGTGCTTATGCAACGTGACAGAGTCATAGCTTATGCCTCACGCCAGTTGAAAGTTCACGAAAAGAACTACACCACTCACGACCTAGAACTCAGAGCCGTAGTATTCACCCTCAAGATCTGGAGATACTACCTTTATAGCACAGAATGCAAGGTCTTCACGGACCACAAGAGCCTCTAGCATATCTTAAACCAGAAAGAGTTGAATATGAGGCAAAGAAGATGTGTCGAGTTGTACAGCGATTACGAATGTGAAATCTTATATCATCCTGGAAAGGCAAACGTAGTAGCAGATGCCTTAAGCCGTAAAGATCGTCTGAAGTCACTTCGTGTCAGATCCCTTGCATTGACCATCCACACCGGTCTACCCTCCAAGATTCGAGACACCCAACTAGAAGCTCTTAAAGAAGAGAACGTCAAAAACGAAGGTCTACGAGGTATGGCCCGTCACTTCGAGACCAAATCTGACGTTGCCCGATACTTCATGAATAGACTTTGGGTACCTAAGTACGGAGACATCAGAAATCTGGTCATGAACGAAGCTTAAAAATCAAAGTACTCAATCCACCCTGGTGCTGACAAGATGTACCATGGACTGAAAGAGCTTTACTGGTGTCCCAACATGAAAATGGAAGTTGCCACTTACGTCGGTAAGTGTTTAATTAAACCCTAACTAAGCAAATTTACTCTTACTCCAAATTTAAACTGCTGAAATCATGATTTTACCTAGTTATTTCGATATCCTACCACATTTAGGGCTCAATTACTCAAGAATCAGATATGTTGAGATCTATCGTTTGATAATGGAAACCAATCACGCAACAAAATTATCAGATCCGAAATGAAAAATCAGAGAATATATAAAAGGAAGAAAGTGTATATACGCACAAATTCACGAACGGTGCCCTTGTAAACCAAGTAAAGGGAGTGCGATGCCAAAAATTTCGACTAAAGCTAGGTTACGATGGGTCCAACGGAAGTTGTGCTCCAGATTCTCCCTGGCTGCGCCCCAGTCTTCGATGAACTTGTTCTTGTTTGCCTCCATTCCTCCCCCCATTGTTTTTCTTCGATCGCTTTCTCTCTCACACACACAAAAACACGCAGAAGCACACACAAGCCCTGCCTTGCTCTGAGTTTATTTAGCTCTATTTCTTCCGATTAGGGTTAGCGCTAGATTTAGGAAGAAGACGAGAGAGAAAGTGATGTGATTCTAGAGATCGAAGAGGAAGAAGAGGAGAAATCGGCACTCTGAATCATTCTAGAGATCGAAGAGGAAGAAGACGGGAGAGAAAGTGATGTGATTTGGGGGAAAATATTGGAGGCTGAAAATTGAAAATTAGGGCAAAATATTGGGGGGAAATTTGGAGCCAAAAAATTAAGAAACGACACTTCTTTCTTGACGCGCAGCTTTTATATGTCCTCCGTGTATTTTTTAAATATGACAGAAATTCTTGACACGCAAAAATGCGCGTCATGAATTCTTAGGAATTACCTATAATTGACATTTTATTTCGACACTTCAGTTTTTGCACGTCAAGAATTATCGAGTGTCATCGTTTGCGTGTCAAGGAAGGCAGTTTTTGTAGTAGTGTAACGTGCGCCAAAGTTAAAGCCGAATATCAGAAACCATCTGGTTTGCTTGTCCAACTGATAATCCCTGAGTGGAAATGGGAACGTATCGCCATGGATTTCATCACCAAGCTACCAAAGAGCCGAAATGGTAACGATACTATTTGGGTTATCATCGACCGTTTAACGAAATCAGCTCACTTCCTACCCATGAAGGAAAAGGATTCCATGAACGACTAACCACCCTCTACATGAAAGAGATATTCTCCCGCCATCGGACGCCTATCTCAATCATCTCTGACAGAGATAGTCGCTTCACATCTAACTTCTGGCAATCATTGCATGAAGTCCTAGGTACTCAACTTGACATGAGTACTGCTTATCATCCCCAGACCGATGGCCAGAGTGAACGAATAATCCAAACCCTGGAAGACATGTTGCGTTCCTGCGCAATCGATTTTGGTAAAAACTGGGATGTACACTTGCCCCTATGCGAGTTTTCATACAACAACAGTTATCACACCAGTATTCAAGCCGCCACGTTCGAGGCACTTTATGGCCGAAACTGCCGATCTCCCATCTGTTGGTTTAAGGTCGGAGATAGCCAGATCACCGTCCGGAACTAAGTAATCGAAACCACCGAAAGGGTCTCGCAAATTTTAAACCTTCTGAAAGCCGACCGTGATCGTCAAAAGAGCTATGCTGACGTCCGACGAAAATCCCTATCATTCGAAGTCGGTGATAAAGTTACTTTGAAGGTTTCCCCATGGAAATGAGTCATCCGTTTTGGCAAACGTGGTAAGCTAAAACCTCGGTACATTGGTCCATTCAAGATTCTTGAGACCATCGGACCCGTCACTTACAGACTAGAGCTGCCAACCGAACTTAGTAGCGTACACGACGTTTTCCACGTCTGTGACTTGAAGAAGTGTCTTGCCGATGAATCGCTCGTCGTCCCTCTCAATGAAATTCAAGTTGACGAAACCCTTCACTTCGTGGAAGAACCTGCTGAAATCGTCGACCGCGAGGTCAAGAAGCTGAAACGACGTTGAATCCCCATCGTTATAGTTCGATGGAACTCCCGGCGCGGATCTCTCCTAGTAATTAAACCATGCACTATTCACATGTATTATGAACCAACATAATCTTCCCCTTAGCCACCCTAGAACTCTTACACTTACAACCTACATGTACCACAAGATTCTTGTTTGACCTTCTCTCCTCTCCTCCTTGCTCCATGAAACCGCCCCCCCCCCCCCCCTTTTCCTCTCCTCTCTCTCACGACCATGCACCCAAACCGCCACCCCCTCCCTTGTTTTCTTTTTCTCATTTTCTTTCTTCCTTTTATGTGATCATATATATATTAAACTAGAAAAGGAAACCCTAGCCACTCTTTCATTTACTCTCACACAAGAAACACACACACTTCTCCTCCGTCTCTCTCAAACCCGTCCACTCTCTCTCTCTCTACTCTCTCACTAGATTTTCTTCTTCAACACCCATTTACTTGAAGATTCCAAGCACTTTGGAGCATCAAGGAAGCAAGATCAAGCCATCACCTTCCTCCTCCACGTTTTCTACAAGTTAGTAGATATCATTTTCTTAGTTTTCCTCTAGTTAATCATGTTAACTAGTTATATTTTCCATCTAGAACTCCAACCACAAGTCTTGGTTAAAAATGGTGACTTTTGATATACATTTTCTTCTATGTTTTTAGTAACCTAAAACTATGTTTATGTTCATGTTAGATCTAGTATATCATGTGTTTCTACTAGTGATTTCATGTATTTTGAACTCCTCATGAACTACCTTGCTTGAATCTAAAGTTACACTTGCGTTAGAATGCTAGTTTGTGTACTATGTGCCATGGTTCTATAAACAAACCACTAGATCCGAAATTTGTGACTCTTGGAACCCTAGGTCCAAAATTTTTAATATGTTAGAAGGCTATGGATAGCACCATACCACTTATTGATATGTTTGGAAGGCCAAAACTATAAGAATTATCCACTAAAAAGTCTAGGAACATGGAGATAATTACGAGCATTTTTAGGTCAGAAAAATAGAAGTATTTTCCAGTAAATATAAAGTGTATTTTTAGCCATAAAAACCCTAGCACAAGATTCCCCTTGAAGATACCTAAATTTGGGGAAAACTCGGGCTAAAATCGGACACTTTACGGACCCGGAAACCTCGTTTTTGTAAAGATAATCAAAGAAATGTTACAACTGATCTTGAACACTTTTAGAGACTTAAAATAACTTATAATAAGTTTACAAAGTGTTTTGGTAGTTTACAAAGCCTTAGAACGAGTCACAGGATCAAAACCGGCTAAATCGGACACATACCGGCAAAACCGACAAAACTAGGAACTTGGACTTTAGAACTTGTATTTTCTGATTTGATACGATTTTTATGATGTAAATAAATGTATATTTATTTATGTGGTCATATGCCTTAGTCATATTTAGAAATACCGTGCAATACGGCTAAAACCGGCAAAACGTGTATTTTTGACTTTAACCGTCGAAACTGTCATTTGTTTCTTTAAAAGCCATCTAAACTTATGAGATAATTATTTGGAATGACAAACTATTTCTAAACTAATTATTATCATGGAAATAAATAATATTTTATTTATCGCACAATAAATATTTATTTTCAATAAATATTTACTTAAGGTCAATGATATCGTACTATATTACCGGGTTACCATAACGCCAAGACTTGACCAACCAAATTGGAGTGACTTAGATGTCAACCCAATTTCTATATTCTAAGTTGTCTTATAACATTGTATAGGACTGCTTACTTGCCTATCTTACTGAATCATTTGCATTCAGGTGAGTTTTCACGGCCCCTTTTCTTTAACTGTTTTAATACTTGGGGGAGAATTCATACAACCATAATCATTGCCTGACAAATAGATTACTTGTTACCTTATTGATTACATGAGCTTTTCTAGTCCAAACCCTATTGTATCATGCTTGTTCATGCTATAATGAAACCCCACTATTAGTTGAATCCGATTAATTTACAAACAGAAACGATGACTCGTGGATAGATCTATTGGGTTAACGCCCCTGCTCTGATTGGTAGCTCCAATCCTGACTCCGTTTTAATAGTCAAGAGAGTACATACAGTTATATTTGGCCATGCGGTACTGTTGGACATAGTATCAAGAGTGGGTAATCAGTTAGTTTCGGAATTCAAGGTTCATGGTAATTTATAAAACGGTATCTAAACAAATTGTCAAACGATGGAATGATTCAATCAAACTTGTTTATCAAACTTTACATGCATGCTATCTAAACCTGTGAACTCACCAACTTTATGTTGACTCGTTTTAGTATATGAATTCTCAGGTGATTGAACGTTGCTGCATTCGGGACATCATATCATTTAGGACCTGCATTTTCTTATTCTAGAGTCATGGTCAAACCAACGTGGGGGCCCTGAGCGATGTGCGAGATATGCGACGGAACAGGACTTATGCATATTAAGGGGCCTATATGTTTTTAAAACTTCTTTTATATACTATCATAATATATATTTATAGTAATTACTCTTAAATAAAATTTTTAAATTTTAAAACGTAAACTAATAAAATAACTCTAATTTAAAAAAAGATAGTTCAATTCAGTTATTCTAATATTTAGGCATTTAGGGTCCTAATTTCAATTAAAATGTCATGCTACAACAATAACTTACTTATATTCATTGTTATAATTTATTTTTTGCTGTTCTTAAAATAAAATGTTTTCTGTTTGCAATTTTTTTCTACAGTCGGGGCCTATTTATTTAAAACCTCGAACAGGACCACTTAATCCTCGGGACCGGCCTTGGGTCAAACTGAGCTGCACTTTTGGAGATTTCATTGTATAACACCTAACGGTGTCATGTTCTCAAATCTTTTTGAAATGTAATTGTTTTGTAACAATTAAGACAACTATACTTTCACTACTATTTTCGCTGCAACTTTAAATGAAACTCCACATTTTGAATTAACTTAACTTTCTAAACGGCTCTAATTGTTTAATCATCCAAAGGTCGTTCTATGTAATCTTGACTGTGATCCATCTTGCTCGCACCCGACACAATAAATACCGGGGTGTGACACATCTCCTCCAGATGATTATAATCAATTTGATCATAGTCTTCTTTAGTTAATTCTACATTACTTACTGAACCAGTAATAACACTGAAATATGATGAAACCAAAGCAGACATCAATGATATGCAATCTTCAGTTGTTTTAACAGATAAGGCATTGTGTGTTAATGAACTTGGAACTCAATCAGTACAGCCAGAAGAATAACCAGAATTATCAGTTTTTCCGGCAACAAATGTTGTAGGAGGTGCGGAATTTAAAACATTTGACTTCACAGTATGAAGAGTAGAATCATTTTCTCCATGATACACAGCATGATTTTGAATTCGTGCTGGAAGTGACTTATTCACAGTCAACTCCATATCCCTTGCTTGTATTCTTTGAACTAAATCATTGAAAGATAAACCCGGATACTCTTTATCATGAGTAATCCTCATAACATACTTTTCCCATTTTTTCTGTAATACCTTCAATAATTTTTCTTTCAAATCACCATCTTCTTTTGTAATACTCACAAAAAGCATTTCACTCATCTAGTGTGCAAATCTTGGAATCAAATTTGGAATTGATTCATTCTGATAATGTTTGAAACTATCAAATTCCTTCTTCAAAACTTTTTGTCGAATTTTCTTATATTGATCATTACCTTCACATCTCTTCTGCAAAGCATCCCATAAACCTTTCGATGTACCATAAGCAGAAAACTGATGTAATAACTCTTTAGGTAATTCCATTGTCTATGACGCCCACTCCTAGACTTGGCACCAGGGGGGTCACGTATCGGATTTACTCATGAACACATGGCACAACAGAGATATTAAGCAGCGGAAATATAAAACTTTTATTCATATAAGCCAAGTACTACAGTAAGAGAGATATTCTACATAACAATAGGTAAATATAATAACGAAAACTATAACTAAGCCAGCTTTCCAGAAACTCTTCCTTGATATCTTTCCTGATTATCCCGTCCTCACAAGATCTGTGCGTTTACTTCTAAACATCTATGCAGAACCTAGCATACATACTTTTTAAAAAGTCAGCTTACACTTGTGAGTTCTACCGTTTACTTCAAGAACCATTTTAAGTGTTTACCTGGTTTTCACGACACACATATATATTTCACATATAGATCCTAACACATAATCACTATGATAATATTTCACGCTATCTTAACCGTGACTCAAGGCTAACTTCTAGGTCACTATATTTATCTGACGACCGTAATCGTGACCCTAGGCTTAACTTCTAGGTCACTATATTTATCCTACTTTTCTATTATGAGAAGTCCTGCCACAACATTCTCTAGGGCACCCCCATTGGAGAAGCAGCGTCGTCCGTACACGGTACTCTAGGGCACCCCCATTGGAGCAGCAGCGACTCCTCATTCTTATCAGTAACCCTAGGCTTATCATCTGGGTTACCGAATCTTCCTATGAGAAAACCTGACACTACATTCTCTAGGGCACCCCCATTGGAGAAGCAGCGCTGTCCGTACACGGTACTCTAGGGCACCCCCATTGGAGCAACAACGATTCCTCAACTTTAACCACCAACTTTATACTTTAACTCTACTAGGTCATTTTCTCATCTTAATGACTTAATCTCTAATCATGTATACTAAACAGTGATAAGGCATTCATATACTGCAACAAATGAACATCCCCCAATTTACCGTAAGTGTATGTATACATGATGTACCAGCAGTGTCTCCTCAACACTTCCAATATACCGGGTAACTTATACTATTATGTATATATATAAAATGTACCAGCGGCATTATCATAGTTGGGTTAAAAGATTTGAAGCGTACGTTGATACTAATAATATTGATATATGGTTGTCGTTTACTGATCAATATGTCTATCCTAAGGATGAAGCTGGTGAACCCATTCTTCAAAGAAAGCTTTCATCTGAACAAAAGAAAGCTTATACAAGCTGAGAAAAAGATGTATGGTACTTTAATGATGGCTTTGCCTAAAGAGTTACTGCATCAATTTTTTGGTAACTATACATCGAAGAGTTTGTGGGATGCTTTGGAAAAGATATGTGAAGGTAATGACCAATATAAGAAAATTCGTCATAAGGTTTTGAAGAACGAATTTGATAGTTTCAAGCATTATCAAAATGAATCAATTCCAAATCTGATTTCAAGATTTGCTCACTTAATGAGTGAAATGCGTTTGGTGAATCTTACAAAAGAAGCTGATATGAAAGAAAAGATTTTGGAGGCTTTGCTAGAGAAATGGGAGAATTATGTGATGTGATTACTCATGATAAAGAATATCTGGGATTATCATTTAATGATTTGATTCAAAGAATTCAAGCCAGAGATATGAAGTTGATGGTGAATAAATCACTTCCTGCACAAGTTCAAAATCATGATGTGTATCATGGTGAAAATGATTCTACCATGAATGCTGGGAAATCTAATATTCTTACTTCAGCACCCGCTACAGCGTTCATTGCAGGTAAATATGAAACTTCTTAGTTTTTCTGCTGGTTGTAATGTTTATGTTCCTAGTTCTTTGACTCAAAATGCTTTGTGTAAAACCACGAAGGGATCTTACTACTGCATGATTCGGTAAATCAAGAACGAACACGGATGTAAATAAAGCTTTGCTTTATTGATTCACAAAGACATACAAGCTAGAGAGAGAAACACACTAAGTCACACACAGTTAAGAAGATGAGAATGACAGAACTAAACAACTATCTCTAACACGAACTATTTATAGTTAGCAACTTACTAGCGTACCAACTGGCATACCATTTGGTACGGACGTACCAATTGGTATGGCGTACCATTTGGTACGGCACCTTGGTATGTTGCAACTATGACTCACTCAAACTCTCTAAACTAGATACAATACATGAAACACAACGTAGCATAGGAATGTGCTCTAACAAACTCCCCCTTAATGTGAATCGTAACTAGCTATCTATCTATCTAACAAAACTTCAGTCTTCAATCTTTAGCATCGTTGCGCTCGATCTTCAACTTGAAATCTTGTCAGAATGAGAGCTTCCATGGCTGGATCATTCTTGATCATTCTTTAAACTTCAAGATCCACTTGTGAAAGATATTACATACTCCCCATTTCACCATGCTTGAGTCTTGTCACACAGAACATGCAATTTCAGAAGACAGAAATGCGGCTTTCTTTTTCTTTTATGAAACAATTAATTTAATCTTGGCGCAAAACTTCTCTTCGAGAATCCAAGATATAGTTTTGAAAATTTGATTTTGTATCGTGTATCGATCGGTCGAAAACAAATAAGAAACAAAATCTTTTTGGTTTTTTGAAACTTTATATCAAAACACACCGAAAATCTTTTTGATTTTTCTAAATTTATGCTAAAACACACCTAAAATCTTTTTGGAATTTTCAGATATGAAACATAAATGCAATACAGAAATGAAATACTGAATCACACACTATTTTTGTCTTTTGCGAGAAAGATCATAACTTGGGATTATATTGGTCATGACATGCTGAACTACACTTCAATTTCAATTACTTCTGCACACAAGTCATGTCGATTACTGGTATAATTTGTCCATTTTAAACTCAGGCACAATCATACTCATAACATCTGGATATGTTATTGTATTGATTAGATTTGCTTTGATCAGTGTACCCCACACTATCAGACATACTCATATATGTATTTTCTTATCACACTTTGTGATTTCATTTGTGATTTAATCACATGATGATTGTATTCATGATATCATCAACTGTGTTCCATGCAAAAAGAAATAAGAACGTTAAATCGTCTACCTTAAAGTTGATGTTTTGATATGCAGATAAGGCCTCGGATTTAACAAAATAAGAAAATAAAAACAAGTTGAAATTGTATAACCCAACAACAATCAGGTCGGTACTCCCGTACATGCAGAGAAAGTCCGATGAGTTATAGGAAACACCAAAGAAAATAAAGCAGAACGTCAAACGAACAACAATCAGGTCGGTTTGACAAGATAAAGAAAAGCAAACAAGTTTAAATTTTTTACAAAATGAACACATGTATACACAGTGACTTCTCATTTTCTTTTTCACATATCTTTTCTTGATATATCATGAGATATGCATCAAGATGTTGTCCACTTGGTCAAGCATTAGTATTTAATGTGTTTATCACATCTGAATACTTTCTGATCTAATGCCGAGCCTACCAAGCACATCGAATGATCTTATGGCTTTTTCATCTATTTTATCCATGAGTCAGACACGTAAGCCAATGTACCATCATTTCCCAACCATGTCGGATACAATTTCTCATTTTTCAATGTTCTTGTATTTTCAGTTTTTCAATGTTTTTGACTTTTTCTATTTTCTCCCCCTTAAAATGAAAACTCTATTTTTGGATTTTCATTTTAACAAAACACAAAGACACTATTTTTGGTTTTTCAATTTTCTCCCCCTAAACTACAAATGAAATGCATTAAAGAAAGAAAATTGACCAATCGATACTGATACCTTTCAGTTTTTAGCTTTCAGAAAATTCAGTTTGAAATTTGATATTTCTTGAAATTTAAGTTAAAACGCTGGTTTAAATGATTAGTATTCAAATGACCCGAAGCACACAGCTTCTGGTCGACCAGTGTCTTCCTCAAAATCATTTGCAGCTTTGGTAACCACCTTAGGTCGCCACTGCATTTTTGCCTTCTCAGTTTTAACCGAGTCATCATCCCGTGATGAACCACCAACACTTGAGTCATATTTAAAAAATTGTTTTGGTTTAGATTTTGACTTGGAAACTGTAGTCTCAGTAAAAATCCTGCCTGATTCATCAATCAATGTGGCAGATTTGTTTGAAAATGAACTTTGTACAGTTTCAGGACAAAGTGCCACGTGTCCCTTTCGGCGACATTGGTAGCACAAACGATATGATCGTTGAGAGTGGGATTTGTCATGAACTGAAGGACATCTATCAATGACCTCAGGACCATCAGACATATCATCAAAAGTTTGAAATCGGTTAGCATGTACCCATTTTGATGTAGGACTTCGAGGTATGGAATTAGATCCAGTTGACGAAGAATCTGTAACTTTTTGAGCATCCCGAGAAGAACTTTTAGACGAAGCC